>WPIO01000023.1:4007500-4112500 GCA_009760855.2 Cristatella mucedo | reverse complement strand
ATAAATTTGTGTAGCACTCTCGGAGAACTTAACCTCTTTATAGGCACTTTACGTCTGCTGGCTAAAGTAAGAATGATCACATGTTTATTGGCAGCATGCACAATGTCAACATGTACAATATTGTTAGTGGTTACATTCACAATTTCAACTCGCATTAGCGAACACGGGATGAATCGGATGTACCCATTAAATGCTGTTATAAACAGTCGTATTTTTAGCTAGGTGGCGCCTGAGGAAAGATATAAAAAGGTCTTTCGTAGGGAGCTTTTTAACACAGATGACACAATTTTACCCTGTATGCACTCTCTAGCCCTCTGCATTAAGCTGTATCACTTTCCACATTCAGGCTCCACCCTCGTCCGAAAACAAGCGGCAGTAGTCTATCGCCCATAGGTACCAAGTCCTCATTTATCTCCGGTTTCTCTTATCTCATTTCAATTCTGTTTGCAAAAATTGATCTTTCCTCGTTATGGGTGACATTAAAATTCATTTTGATAACTCATCTGACGCCTTCAGCATCTGATTTCGTGTACTGACTGACTCGTTGACTCGTTGTTTCTTGTGGCTCATTAGCATTGCCCTACTCACACCAAGGGTCACATACTTGGCCAAATTTTCTCTTACAAATGCACGCCATCACCCCTTATTATTACCAAGTTCTGCTCATCTGACTTCTGCTTATCTGCTTATTTTATGCAGATCTCATTCAGTCTACAGTGTGTGCCCTCCTCCTCTGCATGCAAATTCATCTGCGAACCTCGAAAACCTTAAGATCCTCGACATTGATGCTGTCCACGCGAGAAAATCTACTTCGCCCCTGTTACTCATTCCCCGTTCCGACCTGTCTACAACAACACGACACTAGCAGACATGCTTGATGAGTTTTCACCTCTGACTCACCACACTTTTCGTCCTCGCCAAAGACATTACACAAGTAAGGTCTACTAAGCTAAAGCTCGAAAAAGCATATGCATGATCAGGACTTACTGTCCATCGACAGGCAAATGAGGACTACTGAAGATCTTGCCATTCGATCCGAGCCATAGCCAAGCCAAGTCATAAGAGGAAAAGATCAGGGAGTCCATCCCCGGGGTGTAGCATCCCCTCTAGAATCCTGTCCCTCAACTTCGTGCAGCACCTCTACATTCAAGGAGGCCACGAGTGACCTCATCCTGAAGTTCCTATCCCAGCCAAAGAAGACAAATAGTCTTTTGGACCCTATTCACACCGTCCTGCTTCTACGATGCAGAGATCTGCTGCTGCCGTGCATAACCAACATAGTAAAAATGCCCTTAGCCTCAGGCTATGTCCTAGCACCTTTAAAAAAGGCTGCTGTCAGGCCCTACTCAAGAAAGCAGCACTCGACCAAGAGAACTTGAGCAACTTCGACCAAGTCTCCCCTCTACCGTTTCTATTGAAGACACTGGAACGAGTCTTGGAAGACCAGCTGAATGCATATATTGAAACTTCAACCTTGCAAGTAAGTTCCAGTCTGGATTTAGAGCTAATCGCTCCACGGAGTCAAAATTGCTTCGGGTGTGTAACTACCTTCTGAGGAATGCAGACTTGGGTAAAGTATCTCTGCTTTTTTTACTCGTTCTTTTGGCAGCGTTTGATACTATCGATCGCCAAGTCCTTCTTGAGCGCCTCTCATCTCGCCTGGGCATCACTTGCACTGCACTGAAATTCAGGTTCAGGTCCTATCTCGGTGGGAGAATTCACAGCATTGATGTGAATGGGAAAAGATCATCTGAGGAGCCGCTAAAGTATGGGGTACCTCAGGGCTCCGTGCTCGGTCCGGCTCTTTTTACGGTTTATACTCTCCCTCTTGCCAATTTTATGATTGCCAAGCACGCTAGAAACAACCTAGACTTTCACTTGTATGCCGATGACACTCAGTTGTGCCTTTGCTTTGATCCCTCCCAGCCTTCCAAAACATCGAATTATCTCGACTGCTTTGCTGCTTATATAGATGACATCTGCACATTTATGGCAGCAAACTTTCTTAAATTAAGCGATGATAAAAAAAAAAGTTAATATTTATGGGCAAACCAAGTGTGATCAGAATTTGGAAAACTTATATCTAGGTGTCCTGTTTCAAAGCGACCTCTCATTAGATCACCACTTCAGTTCCACAATCAATTCTGCCTACTTTCAACTAAATAATATTGCCAAAATTCTGGCCGGCTTAAACAGGGATACTACATCCAAATTGGTCCTTGCATTTGAAACCCCCTCTTTACTTCTGTAACTTACAGCTTGCTGCTTTACCTGCGTATGCTATCAGGTGCTTACAGTTGGTGCAAAGCTCTTCAGCTATGCTCGTCTGTTAAGAGCGTTGAAGTTGCCACATCACACCACTTCTCGCCGATTTGCACTGGCTTCCAGTCAAGCAGCGTATTCACTTCAAGGTTCTGTCACTCACTTTTAGGTCCCTTCATTCTTTGGCTCCAGCCTACCTATCATATCTACTCCCCCCAGGCTGAGCATCGTGCCATCCCCTTTTCGGAATTTAATTGTTTACTTATACCTTTCACAAATTTCAAAACCTTTGGAGACCGTGCCTTTAGTTCGAATGCTCCCAAAGCCTGGAACTCACTTCCGACTGACGTCACGATATCCCCCAATTGACGACTTTTAAAAAGAAGCTGTAAACGCATACATGTATATATTTGTATATATATATATATATATATATATATATGTGTGTATACATATACATATATATACATATATATATATATATATATCACAGCATTTAGGTGGTCCGTAAGATTCTTCCCTTGCGTGCTCTTGCATGCTGACACTGTGTATGCTGCCACTAACCTTATCTGCATGCTGAGCCAGCGAGTGCCACATCTAACCTTGTTATGCTTGTTGAAATTGAGGATGCTACCCTAACCATTCGATCATGGTTCCTATACAGCGCGCGAATGTAAAGTGCCTAGAAAGAGATTAACTTATGTGAGGGCGCTATGCAAATGTATTTGTATTATTATTTTTTATTTAATAATCGAGATGTCACCAATAATCACCCTAATTTCTTTAGGGCCTATACATTTGTGTAAACACACACCCGCACACACACATACGTGCACTTATACACACCTGTTCATATCTGTACGTATGGACATATCTACAATACACGTACCAGTCAATCGTCATATAAGTGTAAATGTTTGTTAATGCCTCTATCCCTGTCAACTTCGTTATCTAAAATGACCTATGGCAACATCGCCCATTTGAGGAATTTCCTCAAGTTTATGGTAACTAAACCAAATTTTGGTCTAGCGGTTAAGGTGCTCGCCCCGACCAAGGTTTGACTGAGGTCGTGGGCTCAAGCCCCGAGGCATATGTAAAGCGCCTGAATAGAGATTAAGTTCTCTTGGGGCGCTATATAAATGAATTATATATTCTTTAATTAGCTTTACGCATTCTGACAACTGAAAATTGAAGAAGCCGGTTGTTTTAAGGCGAAACCCCAGTGTAAATGCATCTACGCAGAAATGATAGCAGTACTTATTTTGTTCGGAGTCCTTCGCCTGTCCTAGCCCGACAGAACAAGCGAGAATTCTCGGTCCAAATGGTCTGATTAAAGCTACCGTAAAAATGTTATTGGCAGCTTGGGCTATCTGCCGGATGTTTACTTGTGAATCGACCAGTGCTTATCTGCGGATATCGCTGCAAAACTCGGTCCTGCCCCATCAGTCCTACGGTCCGAACCCACTACGCGTCGACTGTATTGGGCTATTTAATCCAGGCCGGCGCCAATAGTGGCGGTAACGTATGCCGGAAGCCCATTTAGCTGGTCTGATCCGCCCCGGAAACTGATAAAATGGCTGCTCCCGATGGCGGCGTGCTTGTTCAGCAGGGAGCGGAAGCCCGGTTGTTTGTAGTCGATTTTTTGGGAAAGCTATGCCTCGTAAAGCAACGTTTCAAAAAGAACTACCGGCATGCTGAACTCGACAGTTCACTCACAATGCAGCGAATAAGAGCGGAGGTCCGTGCTATGACGAAGTGCAGGACATTCGGTACGTGCTCGCCGCTTGATGGTCTGTAGTAGTTATATAGCAGACTCGTCTCCTAGAGTCTCCAAAACCTCCCCGATGCGTGTTCTTGGTTCTGCCTTTTTCTTCACCGCAGCTCTCTGACGAATGGCAGTCGTGCGTGGGCTAATATGTCTTAGCAGTCCGAACACAAGTCCAGCGATCGTAGCGATCCGGACGCATACACTGACCCGTATAATGGACTAACCCTTCTTGCGAACCTTGGAAACCAGTTGGCGGTCGTTGAAAGACCCTCAGCCGGAGTGCGACCCCATGCATGAATTATTGGCATGGTAGTCGTACGGCTTTGTAATGGGAGTCATCCTTGTTCAGGCAGGTACAGGAATTAGTAGTAGGCTTTGTAGCTTTTTATGTGTTGGTATTTGTATTCTGCTTCAAAGTGAGATTGGGGCTTCATCTAACAGTTAGCGCTTGAGCTGAGCACATGTTTTAGTTCTGAGTGTATGTATCGCCGTCTGTAACTCCACAAAGTCATTAAGACCGTGTGGGTGTTACGCAGGAGAGTTTTGTATAGCGCACTCACAGCCTAAGCAGCTTTCGGAACGCATTCCGTAGCCAACAGACTTCGTCTCACGCAACAAAGAGAATCCTTTGATACCTGTTGCATGTCGTACATATTTATGTCGAGCTATGGGCGTTAGCTTGGCAACGATTCTGCTGACCTGGTTACTCGGCGTACCATCGCGGCACCTCACTTTCGCTGTTACTGCTACCTGACACTCGTAGACTGACCTCTTTAGTGTTTGAAATCTAACCATTTGCTTACCGTAATGGCTTTGCCCTCTGCTCCTTGGAAGAAATATCAGTATATCCATCGCCATTTAGACTGTATAAGAATAATTTTAATAATAGGACGTGTCAGACTTGTACCCAGTACCACCAGCTTTATTTTTCCAGCCTAGTGCCATTAGCAAGAGCATAGCAGAGATGCGAAGCCCGTTTTCACGTAACTAAATAAAACTTTTATCATGTATACTTTTTTGTATATATATGTATGTATGTAGACTTTTTTGGATGCACGAATTGATATTTTAAACTTGGCAAACAGCTACTTTTCTTAAGGCACAAATAGCTGTGATAGTTCCTTGTAGACTCGGCTCCCCCAAAGCTAATCTGCTGCACTGGTTTCTTAAATGAAGCTGGCGAATCTTTGCATAGACGTCGCTATGCTTTTTACGAACATTCAGGTGATTATTATCAACCGTGGCTTTCCAACATTTCAAATATGTGATGCAGCTTCTTCGAGTGCATATTTATCAGTAAGATTTGACACCGTGGATGCCGACTTCCTAGAAACCAGGGTTCTTTTATAGGAGCAATTTGTCATCGGTTGCCTCAGCCAGCTACTGAAAGCAGATTCCTGTCATACTTCAGATTTAGCTTAGTGATGCTATTCACTGGCCTTCCTTAATACTTATTGAACAACAGAGATGAACTTTCTGAGGTAGCCATCAGATTAATGCTACGCTTGCTGTTCGTTTGCCTTCTCATCGCTCTCACAGCATGGCCAGCAATGTATACCAACGGATAAAATAATAATAATAATAAGTAATAAATCCTAGCTGATTAAACAGCCTCTTTTTTATAGCGACAGAAGAGCCTTTACGGCTATCACCACTGCTTGCAGTGGCGATAAAGAATCGCCCACGGCAGGAATCGAACCCACGACCTCGGGACCGAGGTCGTGAAAGCAACCGCCTTACCTAGTGTGCCATCACTGCTCACCGATCCCCACGAGGCAGTGTGTTGCCGGAGATACGTGACATTGCATCGACGTCAGGGCGCTGTCACTTACCTTTAGGTCTCTTCCATTCTTTTCTATGTATCTCCGTCTGTAACTCCACAAAGCCACAAGAGACTGTGTGGGTGTTACGAAGAAGAGTTATGTATCAAGTGTGTCTTTTGGTAAACCATTCGAAAGCCAACAGACTTGATCTCATGCAACAAGGAGACAGCGAGAAGCATAGCTGAGTCAGGAGAGCAGTTGAGGTAGTGAATAGCATAGAAATAGCTGCTTAGGTCGGCTGGAAAGGATGTGCTATAGTCGGCAGCTGGAAAGTAGACGTCATTTCGAAAGAATTGTGGAAATGAGTTCCACAGTCTAGGACCTGCAGAGCAAAAGCTAGTGTCACCAACGGTCTTTAAGGAGGCCAACGGAACAGCTAATTTATTGTCCATACAGGACCTGAGGGCACGAGGAAGTTGAAACTGGTGCAGTAGTTATTCGTGCTTAAATTGTGTTGTCTCTAAGCAGTTGACTTGGTTTTACTTTCCTGCATATATGAAGTGATTAGAAAGGAATTCACTTCTCTTAGGGATCAATGCAAATATTTTATTTTTGTTGTTATACTACGGCAGCAGGCTTGTACCTTGACAACGCTGAGCCCCAGTGTCGGTGACAGCCAACTCGTAATCCGTGAAATCTACTTGCTGTCTATCATTCCATACTAGCAAGCAGTGGCATTCAATTCAATGTGGCATGCATTGAGCAACATCGTTTATCATTTGTCATCCTTAGAACGGTTGGCTAAGTATGGTTGCATGTGGCCGACTGAAAAAGACAGCACCTTGTGTCTTGAGTATTTTAAAATGGCACCGTGGTACATGTAATGTCAGCGAATTGACCTGAACATCGATGTTATGAAGCCTATGCAAACACACCTGAATACTTTCTTACCCTGTTAGGTTGTTGACCAGGAATTAACGTTCCGTAAGTTTTCAACAACTGTTCAATGAGACGATAGACGATGTGTAAGACGGTACATCTTTGGTTAATAAGTTGAGACACGGGTAATAATTGATGTAGAGGTCGGTAAAAGAAATTTTATTTGTAGCTATATTGCTTCCTGTTTACTTCCGGGTTAGACATGGTTTGCCTAATCGTTTTTTAATGCTTTCCTTTTATGTAAAAATCATCAGAACTTCAAATCTCATTGATAAAATGTTTGTCTTTTGATAAGTACCATGAGCAATTATTTGATTGTTGTGCCAATCTTTTCAGTATTCCCTTGACATTTACCCTTAATTTTACTTATCCTTTACTGTGGTAATTGACAGTAGGAGGCAGATAGCAGGGTGAGGCTTAGCACAATGGCTTAGCTTTACTTAGAACAGATAGGATGGCAAACCTGTGCATGTCAATGGGCTAGCCAATAAACCTAATAAAATGGGCTCACCAAGTAGAAAAATCAAAAAGTGGCTCCACCGTATCGCTTTGCAACATTTACATTCACATGCCGTCGATCAAGTGCATTCGATTTTATGCCAACGGATCACAGGCATCTATACTGTATACAGTGCCAAATGTAGTTCTCCACCGGCCTAGTCCCTGAGCTCAGTTTTGATAGTGGTTCTTCTGCCATCAACCATCTCCTTAACCGCTCCCAGGTTAGGTCCTTACCAAGTGATCCTTGTGTTTATATAGGCGATTGCTTCTCTAGATTCTTTGTCAACAAGATAGACAAGATCAGGAAGTCCATCCCTAGGGTGGCAGCAATCCCCTGGAATCATGTCTTTCAATTCCGTGCAGCACCCCAATGCCTTCATTCAAGGAGGCCACTAATGACATCGTTCTGAAACTCATATCCTAATCAAAGACGACAACTAGTCCTCTGGAACCTATTCCCACTGTCCTGCTTCTACGATGCATAGATCTGCTGCTGCCGTGCATAATTAACATCATAAATGTTGTTAAGGTCATGTCCCAGCACCTTTCAAAAAGGCTGTAGTCAGGTCACTACTCAAGAAAGCAACACTAGACCAAGAGAACTTGAGCAACCTCCACCCAGTATCCCTTCTAACGACCCTAACAAAGACACTGGAACGAGTCGTGGAAGACCAGCTGAACTCTTATAATGAAACTTCACACCTTGCTAGTAAGTTCCAGTCTGGTTATAGAGCTAATCACTCCACGGAGTCAGCATTGCTTCGGGTTTGTAACGACCTGCTTAGGAGTGCAGACTTAGGTATAAAGTCTTTCTGCTTGTTTTGCTTGATCTTTTGGCAGCTTTTGATACTATCGATCACCAAGTCCTTCTTGAGCGCTTCTCATCTTGCCTGGGCATCACTGGCACTGCACTGCAGTGGTTCAGGTCCTGTCTCAGTGGGAGACTCCAAAGTATTGATTTGAATGGACAAAGATCTTCCGAGGAACCTCTGAAATATGGGTACCTCGGGGCTCAGTGTATGGTTCGGCTCTTGTCATGGTTTACGTTCTCACTTTTGCCGATGGCACACTAGGTAAGGTGGTTAGTTTTCACGACCTTGCTCCCCGAGGTCGTGGGTTCGAATCCTCCTGTGGGCGATTATTTATTGTGGCTGCAAGCGGTGGTGATAGCCGAGAGGCTCTTCTGTCGCTATGCATAAGGTGCTGTTCAATCAGCTATTATCGCCAAGCACAATCTAGGTTTTCACTTCTATGCAGATGACACTCAGTTTTACCTTTGCTTTGATCCCTTCCAGCCCTCGAGCAAATTGAATTTTCTGCGTGCCCTTTCTGCATGTACTGACGACATCTGCACATGGATGGCAGCACACTTTCTTAAATTGAACGACGACAAACCTACCTAGTAGTTGTGGGCAACCTAGGCGTGGTTCAGAAATTGGAAAACATAATGCTCAAATTGGCTCAGTCAGCATATCTCCTGTTAAATCTGCACGTAATCTAGGTGTCCTATTCTAAAGTGACTTATCATTAGACGACCACGTCAGCTCCACAGTCAAGTCTGTCTACTTTTAGCTACCTAATATTGCCAAAATTTGGGCTTGCTTAGACCGGGATACTACATCCAAATTTTGGTCCATGCATTTGCAACCTCCTATCTCGACTTCTGTAAGTCACTGCTTTCTGGTGTCCGGGCATGTGCAATCACAAGCTTACAGTTTGTGCAAAACTCTGGAGCTAGGCTCGTCTGTCGTGAGCATCTCAGTTGGCACATCACGCCACTTCCTGCCGACCTGCACTAGCTCTGAATCAAACAGTACATTGACTTCAAGGGTCTGCCACTTACTTATAGGTCCCTTCATTCTCTGGCTCCAGCCTGCCTATCAGTACTACTCCCCCCCCCACCAGGTGAAGAATCACCCGTCCTGTTCTGACTCGAATCGTTTAGGTATACCTCTTATGTACCTCAAAACCTTTGGGAGACCGTGCCTTTAGCTCCTATGCTCCCAAAGCCGGCAACTCGCTAACGATTCACGTCACAACATCCCCTGACAGGTGATATAAAAAGAAGCTTTAAACGCCTATTTTACAGCATTTGGTGGGTCTTTGTCATTTATTCTTCGTGTGCAATATACCTGCTTACACTATGCCTGCTGCTTGTTGATGTTACCACCAATCATTTGGTAATGCTTTCTGTACAGCATCTGTAAAGTGCCCAGAAATAGATTGGGTTCTCTGAGGGTGCTATACAAATGTATTATTATTATCATTACATAGGACTGTTTCAGCTACACCTTCTTATTTGGCATCATATGGGCTTACACATTAGAACTATGGCTCACCTGTTTTAGGAGTTGTTACGCCATCACTATACTTTGTGGACTTGAATACAAATTCGATCTACATGGAGTATATTCATTATGCAGTCACGGCAAAGGAATTTATCTACCGCTTCGCACGTGAAGCAGAGAACGATATGATAGACAACTTGGCGGTGGAAATCGGGAAACTGCTTGCAAAGCTGCATTCCAACGACATGGTACATGGCGATCTAACCACGTCGAACATCCTTGTGAAAGCGCCCTTCGATCGCGAACTGCAGCTGGTGCTAATTGACTTTGGGCTAAGCTACACATCCTCTAGTGCTGAAGACAAGGGCGTCGATTTGTATGTTCTTGAAAGGGCTTTCCTCAGCACTCATCCAAACAAAGAAAGCACTTTTCAAAAAGTGTTAGACAGCTACTCTGATAATAGTGAGTACGCTAGCTCTGAAACAATGGCTAAACTCGATGAAATTAGGCTCCGTGGCCGAAAACGAACCATGGTCGGTTGACAATGCAGAATGTGATTTTTTCTTTCTTTATTCGCACATGCATGCCGGCAGCATTACGTGCACTGCTATTTGCTATTTGCAGTCATAGCGTGTCAAAGTCTCTATGCGGTTTTATCCAAAAAAAAATGGCTTCAGATAGCGAATTTTACTTTTTGTCTCAAAGCTGCCACACTCCTAACCTGCCTAGCTTCAGCATAGGTCTCTTGAAGGTCGTGCAGTGCACAAATGTGTCAGCATGTGTAATTATGTGAAAACTTGCTCGGCAAGGCAATGCTAATGAAGTGGTCCGCCCCTATCGCTGTAGTTTGTCATTTATTTTCAGTGCTAGGTAATCGAGTTAGAGCTATGGGATTTAATCATTTTTTTAAGGCTGGGGTGAAAGTTTTAGTAATATGGTACCACCTGGCCAAAACTGACTCGCTCTGACACAATGCCTGGTGAAAGGAAGGGTGAGCTCATGCATTATTATTACCATGGTAACACTTTATGTATTTATCTGTGTCACGCTATTTATGTATTTATCTGCACCTGAGACTTTACAAAGCTATCAGGACTAAGGGGCCGTTAACTTGGGGAGTTATCTGCTGTGCTCTCACAGCCAAAGCAGCTTTCTGGTAAACTGGTAGCAGTTCAGCCATGCTCAAAGGACCCAATCCATAGCGGGCCTTGTTGGTGCAAGCAAGAATTTAGCGAGCTAGGACTCCTAAGGTAGCCTTAGCAGTAGTGAAATACAGTAATCTAGTGTGGACAGAACCGACGAGCTGATAAGATCTCTAGGAAGCAACTGCATTCTCTAGTTCTCAGCAAAGAAGTATGGTTGAGTTGAATGTCTCGTTGTAGAGCATGACTAGGTATGCATTCGAATTGTGTGCTATTGTAATGTATACGGTGCTGGCCCGAAAAATCTGCGAACCCCAGGAATCAACACAACTCTCAAATGGTGCCGAGTTTTACCAAATCGATGCCAAAAGAATACTTACCTAAGGTATGATTAAAATTAGTAAGTAATCGCCAAGCTGGTTTGTTCCAGTGGTTAAGGTGCTCACCCCGGCTGAGATCGTGGGCTCGAGCCCATTGGGGGCATATGTGAAGCACCTGAATAGAGATTTTAAGTTCTCTTGGGGTGCTATACAAATGAATTGTAACTGTGCATGCTCCTAGCTTTGTCAGCCTGCTAGGTGCAAAAAAGTTGCAGTTAGTTTATTTGGTGGTTTTGTGCAGGCTCTGAAACGGTTGCCGTTTTCGGATAAAATTGTGTTGGCCAGCAGTCCGTGAAACAGCAGAAAAATCTGAGGTTATATCTCGATCCCCAGGGTGTGTGGATTTTTTTGAGTTAGTACCGCATGTGACATATTATGCATAGATTATCGTGTATAGGGTGTGCCAATGTTGTGTTTACATATTTAGCATTGTATTTAGGAGTGCACAGCTTACCAACTATACCACACACTTTAGAAATTCCAATTGTATAAAGCGGTACTAGTTGCTGGAACTTTGCTTGAGTACCGGGTTTATAGAATTATAAAGGGTAAATAGAATTATACGTCATCGGCACTGTCCTAGTCCTCCACAGTTGGGTGTAATGGCCATGTGAAATAGAAGTTGTTAACAGGATGCAGCGTTCGAACAACTGCTACCTGACTAGTGCTCCCAGGCTGCTGCTAGCTGCCAGTGCTGACGTCTGCATCTACTTCCCTAATACAGGAGTTTTTTATATACCGCATTTGGTTGCACTGGCACCAGGACGGCTGGCTAGTGCTCTCTGTACATCTGTCTTAGCCATTGACATTTCACCTTTAACGCCACGAAATGCTAGTGGAAGCAGACGCTTCCAGCTGACACGAGCCTTGTGCTCTGCCCGGTTACTAGACCTGAGGCGACGTATGGCTAAATGCTAGACCTGCCAAATTGTTGGCTTTCGGGCACCTACCGTCTGCAGCTTCAATGTCCATTCTACTGCTTGAGCAAGACATGTACCCGCGTTGAACAATATCTCTGCATGTGTGGCCTTTGGACTGGCATTGCTTCTAAGGCTACTGTAGTGTCCACCTTGCTATCGCGTCATCAAAAGTACAGCTACGGTGATGTTCATGGGCATGTAGTGTGACAACGAAACTTCTATTTTGGATTTTCATATGTAGAATGCAGTTATCTTTGACAATTGTTGCTATGGCTTTGCTTCGGAAACCCGATTCTCAACTCACCCAGTGTTGCTTACCAAACTAAGTTCAATATGCTAGTCAGAAGAACATCATTATCCAAAGTCCGTGACTATAAACGTGCCTGCTGCCGGAAACATCATCGAAAGTGATTGACACTGCCCTTGACGACCTAGGCGTTCACAAGTCTTTTATCGGAGTGCCTACACAGCCAATCATCTTCGATCTCTGTGCAAGATTGAGGGCCACTAACTGCAATGGCTAAACTTGTTCCATTCCTCCGCTTAAAGATCGTTGGCGACAGAAGCTTTAACTCTGCAGGTCCTAGACTGTGGAACTCGCTTCCACAATTCTTAGGCAACAACTACTCTCTTGCTGCCGACTATGGCTCATCCTTTTCAGAGGTCCTGAGCTGCTACTTCCATGCTACTCACTACCATAACTTCTCTCCTGACTCTGCTATGCTTCCCAATTTCTCTTTGTTTCGTGAGACGAAGTCTGTTGCCTACCGAATACATACCGAAAGCCGCTTAGGCTGTGAGTGCGCTATACAAAACTCTTCTGCGTAACACCCACAGTCTTTGTGGAGTTGCAGACGGAGATATATTACATTGCATTATTTAACTTAGTATCGGCTGGGTTCCGAAATAGCCACTAAGCCTCTACAGTGTTTTCTTGCTAAGTATACTCGATTGCTCTTGAAAACCAACAAATTCAGTCAGTTGCCCCCTTGCTAATGGAGCTGCCCTGGCTTCCGGTTGATCAGCTGATGCGAACCAACGTTCTTGCTCCGACCCAGAAACCTAGCTCCTCACTACCTGAACTGGTTGAACTGTTACAGCCGTCACAGCCTCCCCTTCTCCACAGGTCAGGACACTTGTTCTCTTCTCGTTCTCTCCCTCGAGAGAGTGCTAGGGTAAGAAGCTTTTGCATTGCATTTCTAAGACTAATGAACTCACTGCCATAATTCTTTCGAAACGAGGATAATCTCCCCTGCTTGTGACTATGGGTACTTTCTTTCCAGCCGTCCTGAGCTGGAAGCCCGTAAGTTATACCTGTAAAATTGATTTTGTTGAATCGCCAGTCTTTACTTTGCACTGCCCACTTTGCCAGTCTTTACACTGCCCCCCTCTAAAAACCGAAAGTATCGGGGCCGAGAGAGAGAGAGAAAGCTGTGGGAAGACCACCGGCACAAGACTTGCATATCCTAATGGCCTTGTGTGCTTACAGGTAGGCGTAGGCAAGTACGTGCAAGCCCACTCAGATACACACACAGAGTCTTTGGGGTGCATGGGATGAGATTGCAAGCTGAGAAATGCCCCAGCAATGCCATTGCCATGCTCAAAAGTACTCCAGACGTACTATCGCTGCACGACTACATACAAGCTGATGCAGCATCTCGCAATAAAGGATATTTGTTTCACAGGCCAGCTGGCGTTATTGTTTAGTACTTGCAAAAAGTTTAGACAACTTTTTAGATGATAAAATATGGTCGGGTTCGCGAGAGCACTCTGGCTGCTTAGCTCTTGATGGCCAAGAGGCTTTATATGTTCTTTGGGCTTCATTTAAAGATAAATTAAAAGTACGAGCGCCTGTGTAAATACACCCAGAACTCTTCTCGGTGTTAATGGTTACTCAGTCTTAGCCGAAAATTCTGAGGGCTGATAGCCCAGGAGGGAGGGTGCTTGCTCTTCGCGACCTAGGTCATGGGTTTGAATCCTGTATGGGTATGTTTGTGTGTGTGTGTATATATGTATATGTATATACGTGGGTTATTGCAAAACTGCTGTCAAACCTGGGGCGACAGCTTTCGTAACAGTAATTTAGTTTCTTATTAATCATTAAATCTCCCTGCCTATCCGGCCTGCGAAAATGAGTGCTTAGGATCGCTTGTAGCAATTCATAACTACAGGGGCCAGCGAGAGTTAACCGAGCAGCAGCCGCTAGGTGGCTAGCCTCCGACCAGCTCCACCACGAGTTTGTGGCCGTTCATTGATGACCAGCGGTCAGCGAGCAGCCGACTGACTTTTGCGGGGCGGTCGACCGCATCCCAGTCACTCACTCTGCAACAAAGCGGCTGAAGCTAGATAACGGGCGTCGTCAAGCTGCAGGTTTTCGCTCCGTGGCCGCAGCTGCAGCCGACGTGCCTCCTCGCGAAAAATATGTAAGTATAAATCAGACCGACTTTCCATAGCACCCTTGAAGCCAGGTCGCTTTGTTGTGAGGTTCGCAGGTCACACGGGGAGTCGCACACGAGCGAGCTCCCTGCAGTCCTGCGAAGAGCAGCTCAGCAAGGGTGGACACTGCCGGAGCTGTTCGAGAGAGCGGAAAGAGAAAGGCTAACTTGCCGCCGCCGCCCTGCAGAGATCTGAGGAGAGAGTGAAAAGGCCGGCACCCCTGCAGCGGGCCGTCTAGGCACCCGGGGATCCTAGCCGGCGCAGGACTCCGAGACTACTTGTGAGAGGCAGGTCTAACGCTCACCTCGGACAGTGGGTCGCTACACTTTCTAGAGCGAAAACCAGGCCAAAGCGAAAACTTCTCGATTTTGCTATCCGTTTAATTTCGGAGACGTGAGGAAGTTTGCGTTCTTGGTTTATAAGAATAATAATAACATACTTGATAAAGCGCCCTCAGAGAACTCAAATCTTTTTTCGGGGCGATATACATTCGCTGCAAAGGAAGTACGATCGAATGGTTAATGGTAGCATGCTCAATAAGCAAGAATAATGCGGTTATCGGTGACACGCACACGGTCAGCTTGCAAGTGTGTTTAGTGGCAGCATGCACAGTGTCAGCAAGCATAAACACATGGAAGGTCGAACCACAGGGACCCACTAAATGCTGTGATAAATAGCTGCGTTTTTAGTCTTTTTTTAATAAGGACAGGTAGATGTCATGCTGGTAGTCGGAAGTGAGTTCCAGGCTTTGGGAGCATACGAATTAAAGGCACGGTCTCCAAAGGATTTGAGGTTTGTACGAGATATAGGTACACAGTTAGATTCCGAAAAGCGGGTGGTACGACGTTTGGCTTGGTGGAGGAGTAGATCTGATAGATAGGCTGGGGCCAAAGAATGAAGGGACATAAAGTGAGCGACAAAACCTTGAAATCGATGCGTTGCTTGACTGGTAGCCAGTGCAGGTCGGCGAGAAGCGGTGTGATGTGGCAGCTGCGACGCTCACGACAGATAAGCCTAGCTGCAGACTTTTGCACCAGAGGGGATGTCACAAATAAGTGGACTAGCTTAAATGTGATATCCCTGTCTAAATAAGCCCGAATTGTAGCAGTGTTATGTAGCTGGAAGTAGGCAGGCTTGATTTATTACAGATCGCTGATCACTGAGGACGGCCCCGAGGCCGCCAGCAAGCAGAATTTCAGCAAACGATAAAACTCAATGGTCTAAGCAATAGATACAAATCAAAGCAGTAAAACAAAGCTTAGCATATACGACCAAGCACGTTAAGCGCGAAAATGGTGTGTAATAAAAAATAGTAATGATATACATATGCGTCATTTGTGTAGTGCCCTAAGAGAACCGAATCTCTATCTAGCTGCTGAAACCAGAAGCAAGAAATCAGAACATCTATGGTTTGCGATTGCTTGCACGGTATCAAGCATGAAAAAGCATCACGCTCATGCCAGCATATTAAAGTGGAGATATCTAACCGACTGACGCGAAGACGCTCGAGGCTACCGGTTAGCACCACCTCTGGTTAGTAACGTGCACTAATCATGCGAACCGGAGCCGTTTCTCAGACAAGTTTTCTGGGGTGAATAGAAAGCTGGCTGGACCTTGGCTGCTTATTTAGCTAAAACTTGAATGATGCAAAGTTATTGAAGGTAGTGGCTATATGTAGAAGCGAGTTACAAACTTGGGTCCAAACGAGCTGAGGGCTCGATCACTAAGAGGTTTCAATTTAGTGTGAGGTACGTTTAGACGATAATATGCTGGCTGAGGAGCAGGTGGCGTGAGAGACACTGGGAGCAAATAATAATAATTATAATGCACTTGATAAAGCGCCCTTGGAGAGCTCAATCTCTTTCTAGGCGCTTTACATTAGCTGCAATGGGAAATGCAATTGAATGGTGAGTAATATCATGCTTGATAAACAAACAACATGAATAACATGGTTAGGGGTGACATGCACAGGGTCAGCATGCAAATGTGGTTAGTGGCAGCATGCCAGTGTCAGCACGAATTAGCACATGTAGGACGAATCACAGGGACCCGCTAAATGCTGTCCTAAATAGGTGTGTTTTTAAGTTCTTTTTAAATGTGGTCAAGTCAGGGGATGTTCTGACGCAAGTCGGGAGTGAGTTCTAGGCTTTGGGAGCATACGAACTAAATGTAATAGACCGAAGGCTGGTGCAAGCGAGTGAAGTCACTTGTAAGCTAAACTGGGGGATCCTGAAATTTATTTAATGCTTGAAAAGAAGCCAGTAGAGCTTCCAAAGAAGTGGTGTGACATGGTTGTAACGCTGCTGACAACCTACCTGACGAGCTGCTGAGTTTTTAGCAAGTAGCAGACGATTAAGGGCACTGGCTGGGGCCTTGAGTAAAAGGACTTACAGTAATCTAGATGAGATGTCACAAAGTGGTTTATACTCTTATCCAATCAGGTCCTGCTTTTAACCGTGTTTTTTAGCTGTCGGTAAGCTGACTTGACAAAGAAGTAAACGCACTCATCTAATAATAAGCCATTTTAAAAGAGTTCGCCTAGATTACGGGCCGAGGTCATGGGTGCGATGCTAGTTTTACTGATCTTAGGGGCTACGTATTTCAAATTTCTTGTGTACCACCACATTTGCACATGACGGCTGGTCTCATCCTCCAGGAGTTAAGCTCTCATAAAGCAGGTCTCATTGCTCCAGGAGTTGAGCTCCGGGAAGTTTGTCGCCATTCAATCGCGAATTTCGTCAATGTAGGCAACAGGGCGAGTCGGATGCGGACTTACAAGGGTAGACGGAGACAACAGAGCTGCGAGTCATCGTCGAATTAGAAACGAAAGCCAAGATTTTAGATCTTCGAGTGATGCTGTCTTGCACTCTTATGGCTGCTAGAAGTCTGGTGTATCCAAGGCGAAGCCTTGTGTCGTCCTCATGAACAGCTTTCCCTGGTAGGATTCTTTAGCCCATAGCGGTTGACATGCGAGACGGCCGGCTGGGGGTCATCCAGCTGCCCCAAGCCTGCCCTTTTACTTGGGGGAGGGGGCAGGATCCGTGAGGCATTGCTTCGAGGCAGCCGGTTAGAAGTCGCGAGGCCATCAGGTGGACTTCGACACTTATTAACTCGTGTCACTTACGAGCTGTGGAAGTCCTAGATGACGACGATGTTATCGGGACAGAGTAAACACCAATCATGGCAAGCCCGTCTGGTATTGGATCTCGGTGCTGTCTGCAACAATTGTAAAGCGCCTAGAAAGAGATTGAGTTCTCTGAGGGCGCTTTATCAAATGTATTATGGGTCATTCTAAAGGCCGAATCGCCGCCGCTGGTCCCAGAGCTTCCTGGCTCGCTCTTAAGCTCTTTGCACTCTCACCACACTGGTGCTCCTCACTGGCTCACTGCTCCAGGACCAAAGGAGTTTTTGCCCGCCGAACAGTTTTTGTTTTCGCTAAAATTAAGCCAATGCCATTTCGGCGATACATGGCTATGGCGTATTTATGGCCGCCAAAGAATAAAATGGTGGATCTGTTTTGATGGAATCACCCCAATGAAAACGTTTACTAAAACATCTTACTGTACTGTGTCTGCGAATGCAAATCCTCTGCGCTTTGATTTTCTTTTCATGGTCACCCTTCCTAAGGCTAGGAGTAATCCCGATACCCACACGGTTACTGTTACAATAGGGTCTCGAGGTCGTGGATTCGAGAATGCCGCTAGGCTATAGACAACAACCGAAAGTGCATGCTCTGCAGCGAATGCGTGCATACATTATATTATAGGAGGGCCCATGAGAGCGCCCCAGAAATCCGCTCCAATCTCGGACGAGTGCTGCGATCGCTAATTGATCGACGAGGTTCGTACGTATTACGTTACGTTTTCTGTCAGACTTAAATCCATAAGGTCTGATCTGGCCCAGAGGCAAAACGCTCGGCTTGAACGATCAAGATCGTGGGCTCGATCCGTGCGCCATATGTAAAGCACCCATATAGAAAGTAGGTTTTCTTATGGCGTTATACAAAGGAATTCTATATAAATCAGACACACAAATAGTGCTGTTTGACCTCGGAAAGCTTTGGGGCCTGGCCATGCTAGCTATGCAGACTAAACTGGCTTGTGTTCATTATCTACGGTAGTTCGCTTATGAAAGCAGATGCCAATCTCACAAAGGTCAGTTGGCATGTATGCACTTATCTAGATGCCTTATCTAGATTCCACCTAACTCAGGGGTAAGGTGCTCGCACTTCACGACCCAAGTCGTGGGTTCGAGTCAAACAGCGACCAATCCTGTAGTGCCCGCTGCAAGTGGCAGTGATGGCCATTGAGGCGCTCTTGCCGCTACATTTATAAGGCTGTTAAATCGGCTAGCCTTTACTTTACTTTAGTCTGGGGGTTCTCAGGGATGTGGACGTGCAAAAACAGTTAATCTCTATACTGTCTGACTAAATTGTACCGCAGGAACTCTCCTACTGAGCAACATTGTGACGTATGCGCTGCAACATCACAAGCAGCCCGGCGTGTGTTAATCTGTGTTACCTCTCTGCTTTAAGAGATACCTGCAAGGCAGCTATTTACATAGCAGCGTTTTTACCACAGCGAGTCATCAATGAGCTGGACCTACAATAGTGCTGAATCAGCACTGATTTATGCAGAACTGTTATCGAGAACATATTTTAGCAATGACTTAGCTGCATCGACGTACGTTTGTTGAAGAGCTGTCTAAGAAAATGTGAACTATGTGATTGGAGTTCGGCTGATGCGCTGATTTTACGAGATGCTTAATGGGGCTGGGAGCCACAGCAACATTCTTACAACAATGGCCATATTTATAATTTTTTCACTTACTCTTACTCACTGTTGCTTCTGTCACATTGCGTTTTTCAACTTCCAGAACGCTTCCTCAAAATTTTCATGAAAGAGTGTCATCAGGTATTCGGTAAGTTTGCCGACAGTTTCCATTTAATATGATAACCTGAATATTGGGAAAAGAATAGGCTAAATTCACCCATTCGCCGACGATGGAATGTCTATGCCTATAGCTTTATACGGTTGTGGATTGAATGAGAAAGATTGATATCGCGCTTTTTTACTTAATAAAACTAGCCTGCAAAAACATGTGGCACAGCTTTTCTATGCCTGTTCAGTGAAGACGTTCGTCAGTTCCATGACTAGTTCGGCTTTCTCAGGATAACTCAAATGCATATTCTGCTGGGATAAATGCCTTAAAACATGCAAGTTTCATCGTCACATTAGATGTGGCACAAAAATGCGCTCGGCACTGATGCCCATTCGCTTTTGCCTGCTGCTTAAGACCCGCGAATAAAATGGGAGGCGAGTGACCATTGGCTTGCACTACAAGCACTCGCGAATAGCTCCGCCTGACATGATCGAACCTCTTTGCGTAGGCATCCTATACATCTCAATAGTCTCTGTTTACAGTTGAACCTATCTGTAGGCATTCTATTTGTTTGAATAATCTCCGTGTGAAAATGCATCCCACATATCTGAGTAGCCTCTGTGTATAGAATCAAACCTCTCTATATGCATACTATATATCTGAATAATCTCCGTGTGCATTGGCATACTACATACCTGAATAGCCTCTGTGTAAAGTAGAACCTGTATATTTATCTGAATAATATAATTGAAGCTATCTCCTTTGATGAGGATTCAATCACAGAGAGTCAGACTAATTGCTACGTCTCCGCACCACGTCTTTCCCGATGAGATAACTGCTTTCTACGAGCTGCTTAATACACGCGAAGTTGATCGGCACTGTTGATAAAAAACTGCGAAATTACGAGTAGAGCAATTAGCATTTTACGGGAGAATGCGTTCTGTCCTAAGACTACGGAACTCAGCTTTCACAATTCTTACGCAACGGAATATTCTCTTCTGCTGCCAGATGTGGCGTATCCTTTCTAGCCGTCGTGTGCTGCTACTTCCGTGAAGCACAATTCCTCGACTGCCCTCCTAACTCACTTGAGCTTCTCACTTTCTCTTTGCTGCGTGTGAGATAAGGTCTGTTGGCTACCGTATGCGCCCTAAGATCTGCTTGGGCTTCGAGGTCGCAATAGAAAACTCCGGCGTACCACCCTTGTGGCTTTGTGAAGTTAAACGGAGATACGGTAACAGCTGCTGCTTCAGCGTTGTAAGAGATGGTGGTGGCGGTCTTCACCCACTTAAATGTCGCCGAACATTCACTTATCTTCCTCAAACCCACTGGCTGAAAAATGAAAGGCTTTTTGTATTAAATAAACTTCAATGAATGAATGCTTAGCCTCGTATTTTTGTAACCCTTGCTATAAAAACGATTAAGCAAAACTAAACCACCAAGCTACTACTGGATAGCGGATGATTGTACCGAAACCATATTTAAGCGATATATACGTTTTCTATAACGGTTTCCCCAAAACTTTGCTTGAGATCTGTCGCAAACATTCGGTGGATAAGAACACCTACACCTCCAAGCTGTGATTAATTTTCCGTCAAATCATGTTCATGGTCGATCATGTTATGGTTAAGGTAAGCCCCACAACATTCCAAAAAGATTCGACGAAAATTCACACTACTAATTCACGCTAAGTCTTGCGAATCGTTATGCATATTTTCAATGTGGCCACTTAAAAGTGGCATTCATAAGCAGACGTAAATGAAGCTGCACTTGTTGCTGATGTGACCGACAGTCGTAGCAGAGCTCAAACATGTCTCGTCCATTTTTTAAATGTCGCCGGCGTAAAAGTGCCTAGTTCTCTGACGCTAAGCTGAAAAGTGTCTTGGCTTAAGAGATAAAAGTAAAGCCTCACTGACCATGTGTTAAAATAAAATATCGGAATTAGTGGTGCTTCACAAAATCGTTCAGCCAAACACACTACACTACGCCGGACGCATCTGTCGCTGTTAACTGTTCCCTTTCGGAGCTCCATTGGGAGCTTTCATTCAGCTCAGCAGCTCGGCGAGCTTAAGCACCTATACCTATACCTAAGCTGATTAAAGCAGTATTTGATGTGGTCTCATTAACCATTTTGTTACGCTCTAGACGCGGTGCGACTGGCTTCGCAAGGATTCGCACTCGATTCTCAAGACGTGGCAGATGTAGCAGCCAAGAGTGCAAGCTGCTTTTGTTGCCCGCAAAGAGTTCTTCACCCATAACCTCAGCTGCTGCTCATTCATCAGTACTCTCCGTACTGCTGGGAACAATCGAGAGATTGGACAAGCAGATACACGAGTTCACTTATGGCCGTCCGGTCATAGCGAATGCCTCCCCATAAGCGTTAAGGCCACGTGTAGAGGCCTGCCGTACATACATACCAGGTCATTGGTAGTAGCTGTGACCTCAGCTCTGTGAAAAGACTATACAAGTGGACTAACCGACCAGACTACTGTTAAGTGGGATTATATATTTAACAATTTTGGAAAAAACATCGCACTGCTTTACCAAGCTTCTTTCTACATTAATTACATTTTCTACATCGCATCACATTTCATACATTACATTTCTACATTAAGCTTCTTTCTACATTAAGAGTGAATTAATTGAAGGATTCGTGCTCATCGCCGTACCACGGAGCTGGAGTCACTTTGAGAAGCTAGCTGTGTCTCGCCTGTCTGCCGAATCGACATGCAGCAGTCGCTCGTGAGCCTTTTACAAGAACTTCAATTTGGTCACGAATATCCTACAGCTCACAACACATTCCGAATTCCACCTACATTTCGGTTGTTACGGGGGATCGGTTATTTTCGAGCACCTTAGCGGATCAGGTAAAAAAGACAGAGCGCAATACGACGAACTGCAGATCAAGTTCAATACAATAATTAAATACGTCTGTCCATCGGCAAACGGTAAACAGTTCGGGCAGCTAGCAATGAGCGCACACTCAGATAAAATGCAATCAACACAAGCCAATGTCGAGCGGTGACAACAGCAAGGCTTAATTGGCTTCGGCGTTACATCAGATCAAGAAGGGCAGCTGCTCTAATTCTAGCTGTTAATGATAGTATATACATGCAGATTCCCCTACATTCAGCACACCTGCTAAATGGAAGTGGCAAACACGCCTATATGTACATGAAGTCATAGGCTTAGGGTGTCAAGCTAGCCACTACTCAATAAACCAAGACCAGAGTCAAAGTATAACTTCAAACTACTTTTAAAGACGTCGGTTGATGCACGGCCTCAAGCAGTGTGCACAATCCATCTGCCGTCTGAAGTGTCCAATGCAAACTTGTTGGCTTTGAATACGTCACTGCTGAAGAATGCCGACACATTGTGTACGTTGATCTGCCGTGCCTGAAACAGGAGGCTAAGGCTGCATAACTCGGCAAATGTAAGCGCCTAGAAAGAGATTGAGTTCTCTGAGGGCGATTTATCAAGTGCATTATTATTATTATTATTATTATTATTATAACTGCATGCTGCTGGGGTGCCACCGCATTATTAGAACATGTTGCAAATGACTTGCGCTTGACGAGGCAGGCCCAGGATCAGGCAAAGGTATGAGATAGTTATGGCTCAAGAGAACAGACATTGTGGCGACCGGCATTTCGGTTACCCGATCTTGGAGGTCTTTCTCTGAAATCCGGATTGGCGCGCCTTCTTCAAGACCTCCAGAGCCCGACTGTGCAAAGATTCTCTGCCTGCTACGCACGCCTGCTCGGTAAGCCACCTGATCGTTTACCAACTGCTTGAGGATGAACAGCAGCAGCTCGTTGTTGTCTTTCTTGTAACTCAGGTACCTGCTAAAAGTCTGCAAACAAAGCAGCACCAGGACGATAAGTTTTGTCGGGTGTGACACCCTTCTACGAATCGAAGTACAGCCACCAATACATGTACCAAGTTTACCATGCCAAGAACGTTAACAGCTATAGATTTTGCTATACATATCCATCAAAAGTCCTGGAGCTTTATTTTCTGCAATCATTGACATGTTTAGCAAACCCCATTCGACCAAAATCTGTTATAATTCCACCCCCTGTGTATAAAAGCAGAGCCAAACTTACATTTCAAATTTCACTCTGATACGCAAAGTATTGACCAAGTTATGGAATTTACAAGGTACGAAGCTACACTATGCTTTTTGGAAGTCATAAATAAGCATGCACCACAGCAAGCTTCATGCATGTACCTCGATCTACCAAGCTTCAACAAGTTGGGATACAAGTAGCACACAATGCAGAGATTAAAAAATTATTATATTGTAGATATGGTGCTTCTGGTTTACATTCGGCTACACATGCTTTGCACAATCATACTTTCTTTTACGTGGAAGTCGTAAGAACTTCCGATCCTATTTCTAACATGGTTGTCTTTTCAAGGTATCCTAAACAAATATTCGATTGTCAGATCAATTTTACAAGTATTTTCATGACTCTATAACGTGTGGAGCAGCAGCTGTGCTGTTTTAAATAACCAGGAGGAAGCAAGAGGACTGCAAAGATCATCAAATCATCCCACAGCCCGTGCTCTGCCAAGTGAAAGCTCCACGATCTCAGGTACAGGTGCTGACATTGTCAGTGGCTGACTGCACGCCTGCTTCTTCAACTAACGATCCCTTCAGGCCATTTAACCAGATGTGGGTGCCGAGGCTTCTATTAGGATGTCACGGTGGCCTGCTTCGGAAGAGCAGCGGTACTCGGCGACAAACCCGGTTAATTTGCACCCCCTCGCGAGTGGAGGTACCTACACGAGAGCGCTACCAGCGACAAGCCAGCACAGGCTGACAATCCCCTGGTGACTCATATAGCGTTTGGGCCTTCTTCAGGGGGCATACAGGGATTTTGTCAGGGCAGAGTCGAACCTAGCGGTTGGCCAGGACAGTCGGTCATAAGAGAACGGCTAAAGAAATGTGCCGAGGGCCTCAACACGGTAGTTCACCACCCATCAAGTGCTCACTACGCCACGGGTCTTTTTTTCCCACGAACATGAGCTCAGTAGACATTTTGCTCAAATATAGGGCATGAGTCACACACGACGACGTATGTGATGTGCCTGAATATAAATTAAGTTCTCAAAGGGCGCTATACAAATCAATTATATGAGCAGGAGGAAACCAGTTTCCCACAACAGCTGCCTCACTTTTATTGATTGGTCTGTAAATGCTGCTTAGCCCACCGTGAATTTTCCAATGGCATCTTTCATAGGCCATTTTCTCCAGATAATAATAATATATTTGTATAAGACCCTTAGAGAAGTTAATCTCTTTCTAGGCACTAAGCAGCAAGATAATGACATAAGTAACTGCCCTCCAGGTGTACTTTTTGACGAATCCTTAATTGGTGCTGGTGCAGTGGCTCAGTCAGTCGCCTAATTCAAACCCTATAAAAACTACTATGGAGCTATATCGACAAACAGCTGAGGCCGGGTGTTCATCCTACACCAGTAGCCGACCTTTTCAGCAAAACTCAGGCTCTCTGGAATGTGTTATGGTAGGAAAGCCAGCACAGAAGCTTGGCGTCTCTATTCTTGGTTAGACAAGGGAGGTCTTAAAGCGACGGCAGTGGCGAGTGGCGGCCATACTGTGACGATTTTTTGCACCAGAGTGTTCAAAGTGATGCACCGACGTATGCACACGGCCTTGAAGAATATGGCTGAATAGGAATGGCAGAGGCTGTGCTTACCCGTGACATGCCTTTCATAACGCTGTACTTCTGCGTGCTGACAAAGCTCTCCAGCATAATCCTGATCGCCATGTTGACGTCATCCTCGTTGACGTACTCGCGGAGATGCATGCGAGCATGTGCTTCGGACAAGCGAATTACTGACTCTATGTGTCTTACGGTGATGGGAACACTGCTTGTAGCCTAAAGTATATGCACAGTTTAGAGATGCAAACGTGATACCAGGTGAGTACATCTGTGTGCAAACACACACGTGTGCACACATACACTCACTCACATACACTCACTCACAGGTTATTCATAGGAGGAAGCAAAAGTTCTCTCTTTATATCTCATACATCGCAACAAAATAACTTAACAGAATAAGGCACAAGAGGAGTAAGTGAGTAGTAACAACGACAAGCGTATTATAATTACCATCGACTCTCGTCGAAGTTCGGCATACATCTTAGCTACTTTGTCCTGGTCCATCTGTGTAAGTTTGGGATGGATTCTTTCTCGAGCATATATGATGTATTTCTTTAGAAGATCCTGGGGCAGCAGTTCTAGGTCAGTATTCGTGCCAGGAAGGTCCTGTCAAAGTTAAAGTGTCAGAGGAGCCGAGCCACTTGGGAGTGTGCACAGAATAGGCTAAAGCAGAACAGCGAGCTGTGGCAGCTGTAACGGACACGGAGGGCGACGCCAAACATGCACAGCAGAGCACGTGCAATCGGAACCTTGCACTCTCAACGCCAACTTGCCTGGTTGTGTTCTCCATCCTTTTCAGCCGTGTTATTCGGATGATGCTTCACATGGCTCTGGACCACAAACTTGGCCAACCGCTCATCCTATAACAGATCACAGACCAGAATTTGAGAGAGCCGTTGGCTCTGATTGTGAGCGAATGAAGCAATCCAGCACAGCATGCACCTTAGAATGCCGATCTGCATTACCTCTACGGCATCGACCTGGTCCCTGACGACGCAGAGTATGTCAAATCGTGACAGGATTGGTTCTGATAGGTCAACCTGTGAGCGGGCAGACAAGCATGTGTACACTTGTGTGCTTACAAGCCTGCCGATGGATGAATGAGTGGCATGAGTTACACAGCCGCCACTTACGTTTTCGGCAAAAGTCATGGACGGGTCGTAGCGCCCGCCAATCGGGTTAGCCGCTGCAATGACGGCGCATCGAGCCTGAAGCGACGTCACGATTCCTGCTTTGGATATCGAGATCGTCTGCTGCTCCATCGCCTCGTGGATGCTAGTCCTGTCGGCGTCGTTCATCTACATCGCACAGAACCCCGGGTGACAAAGAGATCAGGCTAGCGCCCAGCAGTAGTAGCAGCGGAGGTGGCAACGGCAGCATAAGCAGAGGCGCATAGCCCAACCTTGTCGAACTCGTCGATGAGACACATGCCTCGGTCGGCGAGAACGAGCGCTCCCGCCTCCAAACTCCACTCCTTGGTGACGGGGTGCCGCTGCACGTAAGCAGTGAGGCCGACGGCGGACGCGCCCTGGCCGGTGGTGTACACAACACGGCTGCCCGCCTTCTCAGCGTACTTGAGGAACTGTGACTTGGCCGTGCCAGGGTCGCCGCATATCAGAACGTTGATGTCGCCGCGCACTTTGTGCTTGCCGCCCGGGTTCTTGGGCTGGCCGCCGAACATCGACAGCGCCAGGGCACGCTTTATGTCGTCATGCCCATAGATGGACGGCGCCATGCTTGCAAAAACCTGCGTAGCAAAACCCACGGTCGGGCTGTGAGCGGGCGCAAAGCGGAAATGGCTGCTGCCACAGCAGCAGCACTAGCCGATAGCAGCTACGGCAACATTCAGGAGCCATTCCGTTCGTTGGGCGCTTCGCTGCCGGGCCGAGGCTGTTGCCGAAAGCCACGGGCTCACACACGTCCAATGGGTGCACGTCTGCACACATACCCTTTCTCCGATTCGCTCGTCTTTGGAAAGGACGGAAATAGTACGGATGTCATCGTCTGTCAAGGCTTGAACTGCCATCTTGTCATCCCTTTTCGATATGTGGTTGGCATGAATAATAGTGGCAAAAACTGGGAAACCATTGTGAGTATTCAAAGACACATCGTAATTGTTTGTGTAAATTCCAGTTAATTCCTACAAATTTTTAAAGTGAACCATGCTGTTTGCCAAGCCGAAGAGAGCTAGTGGAACATAAGCTGTGTATAAACAGAGCACAAATGCTCTCCAGCTGAAAGGCAACGCTGAAAAAAAGTTGAGCGATACCGACCGATGTGACAAAAATGCCACGTGTGCACTTACAATTTCGTCACCAGGTTTACAAGTATCCACCATATCATCAAGAAGTATTGCATCTTTGGAGCGTGGAAGACGGCCTGCTGGTACTTTACCCGGACTTTCCTGGACTGTGATTCGCTGATAGTTCTTGTACAAAGTCTACAAGCAAGCAAGAGAAAGGGCAACAGTAAAAGACCTACCCAAGATGAAGGCCTTGAGGGTGGTAGTAAAAACCTGAAGACGGATAGCAGGGCTTGGGGCACTGGTATCTGTATGTTGGCTATGGTTTTGGTATATATATTGCTTTGTATATTAATGAATGCATAACAAAACTGTAAGCTTCTGAGAAATGCTGTCAAGTATAGACGACATTAGCTCGTAAACGTATCAGCCCAATCTAGGTTCAAAGCCATGCAACAATTACGACTCGCATCTTCGAGATACGATGCAATCTCTTCGGTCGATCCCTTCGAGCACACGAAGGCAGCAAAACCAGTCCAAGGACGAGGATGCATACAAATACTCCAAAAAAATCCAAATACATCCTTCCACAAACCTGCTCCATGTTGATCTCGAACGGTCCATTGGACTGGCATTCGGGGCAAGTGCCCGGCTTCACTTCTTCGTTTTGTGTCTGGTAGAATGGTCCAAGAATGAAGTTGCACTTATTACAGTCGTACTTGACTAATGAAAGCTGAGGCAGTACACTGGTAGTGCACGAAACAACTCCGCATGTCTTGACAAGCTGATTGAGGTGCAGCTGACTGCAACGATGGAAGAAGAATAATAGGCAACTGCATTCTAAAGGCACCAGGTCCTTTTCATCTCATTGAGTAGCCTGCTAATAATAATAATAATAATAATAATAATAACAACACACTTGATAAAGTGCCCTCAGAGAACTCAATCTTTCTCCAGACGCTTAACATTTGCTGCAAAGAAAGCATGATTAGTAGTAGCATGCTCAATCAACTAAAGCACGTGCCTCCTACGTGTGGGGAGGTGCTCATTGGCTTCGGCATAAATACAAACGAATGACAATCGGATGAGGTAGACCAGGTGTGAGCTAATTTGCATCCGCAAACGTCAAATGCACAAACAGAAACAAGCGCACAAACGCTGACTAACTTAACGCCCCTCTCTTTCTATGCACGGTTCTTAGGCTTCTGTGTTCTTAGGCATATGTCTATGGTAAATCGAAAGCATACACGGTAAATCGAAAGCATACATGCTTTATCTTACAAGCTCTGTCATAGCGAACTCCTGCGAGCTACGTTCACAAAATTCCACAAAAAGAAAGGGAAAGAAAACAGGCGCCCAGTCACGGACCATTACAAAAAAAGGAAATATAAGATACTGACATTGCAAGCAAGCAACGTGAAACTATTATCCATAACACATCACTGCCCAAACCCAAGCTTACCGTAAGGAACGCAAGTCTTCGGTTAAAGGGAGATCAGAGATACGAATGTGTATTTCAGTAACGATGTTCTTGTACTTGGGATAAATACCAAAGACCACGTCTTGTGCAGCCTAAAAATATTTAGCCGAATCGTCAACCACTCATCGGAAGCGTCTACATGCCAAAGTTATATCGTACCCCTAGATAGATAGAATGCAGTATGTCGCTGTATCATCACAGGGGGTTGAACCCACGACTTTCAAATCGTGTGGCACCAGTAGTCCCATTTCGAGCAATGGCTGGCAATACCACTCGTGATAGTTACAAATGTACCAAAAATGATGCAGCAAGCATGGCAAAAATTGGTGAGTAGTTGGCCCCGTGTGCAGCAGCCATTTACCTCATCAAACGTTTTGAGCATCTCAGCAGGCGCTTCAGGCAGGAACAAAGCCAGTGCTTGATCAGCAGATGCAATCTGGTTATAATCCACAATAAGACTTGCCCTGTTGGCTGCAAAGGAGCAAAAACTTTTATCCAATCAAATTCTCCAAAACTGTTGCTGATTGCAAGCCTGTTTGACAGCAGGCCAAATTTCAAAACAATAATCGATAAACAATGTCCATCTATTTACCCTGTGTGCACACGTCCACTGTGAATGCCCCTATTAGGCAACCACACGTGCACAGGATGAATAAATACACATACACTAGCAGCCATATGTTTTACCTATACTATGGACATACCAATACTGCGGACATACTCATACTATGCACGCCTGGTCGACTATTGCTGTAGGCAGTTTTACAATCTACCTG
The DNA here is from genome assembly GCA_009760855.2 of Cristatella mucedo. Classification (NCBI taxonomy): domain Eukaryota; kingdom Metazoa; phylum Bryozoa; class Phylactolaemata; family Cristatellidae; genus Cristatella; species Cristatella mucedo. Next base: position 4,083,035 of record WPIO01000023.1, on the reverse strand, counting down.
GGGGAACAAACAAGTGAAACTGATGCCAAAACAAGCCCAACGCACACACGATTTATTTAGCATGACAACAATAGCATGCGCAGTACAAGCATCAATTCTAGTAGCACGGCCTTCCCGAATAGCGATTACTTATGCCTTTGCATGGACTGGACGAATTATGGAGTTACATCTGATGGTATAGCATGCCGAACTGCTTGCAAAGTGTCCCGTATATCGGCCAGTGATCTGACGTTACTGCTAAAAGCTCTCAGCCAATCCTGATCCATACCAAATACACGCTCATCAGGTTTAAAGCCTGCACTTTGACTTGGCCATTGCAAGCCCATTACATGAGGGGGCCAGCCAAGAAACTGCAGCCCAACTTATGTTTCTGATCGATGTCATTGATAAATAAAATTAGTGCCAAGCAGTCGTAATGTACTGAAAGCTAATTTCACTTATTATGTCCTCAAACGGCAAAGTGCACATGCACCACCTGCTGAAAAGCCTTCCCACACATTAATATGTACCCAAACTTCAAAGTATGTCGCAAGCTGACATCAGCATATGCTCAGCCACTCTTAAGTCGAACGTAGGATCGATACTTTAAGTAGCCATAAACGGTGAACTTCCATTTTCCAAATGTTTTTGCAGACAGCTTTCTCACTTATCCCTAGCTTCTCAGAGATCTCTCACTTGCTAACCTTCTTACGATGGTAAGACCATAGCTGGCCCTTGACTAAATCCATAAAGTGGTCCCTATCTTTGTCATAGCTGCTAGTACAGCTTATTTGTATGGATACGGTCTACAGCCAAGGTCTGGGTGTCTGCTCAATTTTCCCAGTGTGCTAGCAGCTGTCCCATTCCTCTGCTTAAAGACAGTTGGCGACAGAAGCTTTAGCTCTGCAGGTCCTAGACTGTGGAACTCGCTTCCACAATTCTTACGCAACGACATCTACTCTCCTACTGCCGACTATGGCACATCTTTTTCAGCGGTCCTGAACTGCTACTTCTATGCTACTCACTACCTCAACTGCTCTCCTAACTCTGCTATGTTTCCCACTTTCTCTTTGTTGCGTGAGACGAAGTCTGTTGGGTACCGAATGCGTACCGAAAGCCGCTTAGGCTGTGAGTGCGCTATACAAAACTCTCCTGCGTAACACCCACATGGTCTTTATGACTTTGTGGAGTTACTGACGGAGATACATTACATCGAGAAAATGTACCTTGGACAACTTATCTAAATGCAACATAGAGGACAATGGCCATATTAAAAGGCAGAGGGCACTACAGATTTGCTGTGCTAGATGTTGCTGGCACGACTATAGTGTACTATACAACTGGGTGAGCTGGGTAATATCTCCCACCCAGTCATCAAAATCCGGAACGGCAAGTGGCCATCGGTAGCAGTCATCCGGTTGCTAAGGAGGCATAAACAAATATGCATACTTCCTGGTTTGCTCGGGTTTAGTGCTCAGTTCTCCTGAGCAATAACTAATGGATCAAAACACTGAGTCTTGATGGCAAATAAAAGAAAATGCATTTGCTAGTATTTATCATCAATTCAAATTAGTTTCCACAGCTACTGAGTGAGATAAATCGACATCACTCACAGGAGGCCAGGAGCAGCACAGCTTACGGCCGCAAGTGTACATACACACCGTCTATACGTGATAACTGAGGAAGCATGATGGTCACGAAAATGCAAAAGCAATTACCCTCGACCATTTGGCGAATCTTCTCCTTGTAGACGCTTTGTCCGGACTCGCTGACCCAGGTCCTGAGAAAGTCTCTGAACCTATTCTTGATCTCGGTGCGAGGAGCTAGCATGGAAACCCACTCGCGCACACTGTGCCCTTTCATGTCCTCCAGGTTGTCGATGCTTTCGACCACCTGAGTCAGAGGGGAAAAAGGCTAGAGAGAATTCGCAAGCAGGCTGTAGCCAATTGACGCCATCCAAACAAACGAACAAGGCAACAAACAAGGCGACTGCATCTCGCACCTCTTCGTCCTCTCCTTCTCCTTCAGCGGCCCGCTCGGCCATGCGCCTCCTTCGCGTGGGCGGCTCATCGGCTTCGTCATCCTCATCTGCAGGAATCACGAGTACAAGCATATGGCGGCATGCATCTGCACGAGCACCAATAGTTAATGGCTTAAGCTAGGCAACTGCAGCAGCGGCTGCAGCTGAGAGGCATACACACTATCGCTTACCATACAAGAGACCTCGACGCATTCGGCCGGCAACCAGGCCAAGCTCACGGTCTCGCTTTCTCATCTCGGCTTCAGCAGCAGCTCGCCCGCTCTCCGAGAGCTCGTCATACTCCTCGTTGTCGAGGGCCTCGGGGTCATATCGATCAAGCGCAGGGATCGCCCGGTAGTCCCTATCAATAATGGAAAAATGCTATACAGCCCTGAAGATCTCATTGCAGGAGCCAGTGAATTTGTTTGCACTAGCACAAGACGTGGGAATGATTGCGGAAGGGGAGGTATAACATTCGATCACCTGTAGCACAGCTACTGAGAATCAACTATGCTGTGACTGGCAAAAGCAGAGTAGAGAAGTTGCTGCTTACTGTTCCAAGTTGTCACCGAACAGCTCTTCTCCATCCTCCTCTTCGTCAGCGTTGGCATCACCGGAATCGTCTTCAAAAGGCGGAAGATCTCGACCAGGGCTAGAGGTGACTGCATCACCGCGGCTGCTGCGTCGAGAGCGCCTCGACACAGGACTTGTGACCGAACTGACAGCGTCCGACGATGGAGCCTCTTCCTAAGCAAGAGTCCACATTTGAATGAAGTGCATTTCGAGTTGCACAGCCCCAGAGGGGGGCAAACCGGTGGGGCACCAGACAAGAGATCATGGTTGCAGCTGATGAGCAGACTAGCAGCCACGGAAAGGTAGCTAGGAAGGTAAACACTGGGACAAGTGAGAAACGAGAGCACTCTAGAAACAAGTTTGAGAGGTAACCGAGACCTTTGAGACGACCTGGATGAAGGAGTCAAAGCATTCCACCATGAACACTTATCAGCTAACTATAGCAGCCACTGGGAACTTGCCATGGCAACCAGGATCAACTGCTGCACACATTCTCAGCATAGATGAAGCTGCATCTGGAGCTTGATGCAAAAATGCACGAGTCAATTTAACTGTACCGGTATTCAGTCCTTTAACCGACAAATATCCATTCGATAGTGTACCTAGTGCCTATCTGCCACTTTTAACTGGTTGCCTGTTTGTATACAAAAGATCAAGGCATTCTTCACACCATTCCACTGACTGCTTGCAACAGACTTGATTGGTGACCTACGGTGCAATGCACACACAGCAAAAAGAAACTCTGCACTCAGGGAATCAGAGATACAACTCAAGGATGGTAGTGTTTATAAACCTAGCGTTAACAGAATGCTACCAGATGGGAGTCTTCAACATGTAGAAACAACATCGGTGCATGCTAAAACTGGTTTGCTTACCAGGTGTAAAAAACAAACAAAATTAGCCAGTTAATTACAGTTTCTGCCGTCACTTTTGGCAACCATTGCAGTCACACTTTCGAAAAATATTTTGTCCTATGTATTATCGGACCTCTGATCCGTATGCAATGCCACACCCACAACTTTCCATAACCGTACATAGTCAGCAGCTGGTGCAACACACAGCAGCTCGGCTGGCCTGTCGTCAATTGCGTAGCTACCACAACACATCACATCTGTCAGTGCTTCACTGGTTCTATATATTAAGCATAGAATCGACGTAGAAGATCCTCTATCTGGCAGCCGAGTCACTTCACTCGCTTGCACCAGCCTAACTATCCGACTTCCTTGCTCCTAGAGTGTGCTCCTGAACCATCTGCTGTTCGGCTTCAAGCTACCTGGCCGTCCCTGATGCTTAGTTGAAATCTTGTGTCGATCAAGCCATCAGCTCATACGCACCGAAAGACTGGAGGCTTGTTTCCTGCCTGTCACCACCTGAATTGATTTAGCATCGTTCAAGTCTCAACGATAGATGCACATGCTCGGCTCATTCAGAGCATTGTGAACCCCCAGTGAACTTACCTTTTCTGTTCCAGTGTGTCCACACCAATGCACAATTCAGTGACTTATTAAAAAAGGGTCCTAATCACAGGTCTTTAATGTCGTCTTGTATGATTTAGCATGCCAGCCTAAGCACGATTCTTGTTTGCCTTTTCATGATCACTGCTAGTTTTGCAAGGCAAGAAGTAGGTGCTCTACTAGAATGACGATAAAACGTAGCAACAAACAAGTGCCCAGAAAGAGATTAAGTTCTGTGAGGGTGCTATACAACTATATTATTACTATTATTACAGACCAGCATGCTGACATTGCAGCAAATTTGTCCCAGGACAGCGAATTTTTCAGCAAGCTTGGTCGCAAGCATCTTTGTCAGGCTCTCGTTGTTATGCAGTCGTCAAGCACAACCTAGGATCTCATTGCAATGTAGCTGCCACATACGAGTTCAGCTCTGCTTGTACCCCACTGCTGTAGTTCATTTTGGATTTTAGTTGAACGAGTCTTTCCTAACATATCCGTGAGAGCTTAATACAAATTTCAAGGAAGTTTGGCGGCATGTATAGCAAAAGCATTCTGACCAAAATCAGAAACGAGCAGTGATGGACAGGCTGAGCTAAACTCACATTTAAATTTCACCCTGATCCTTCAAGAATTGGCCGAGTTATAGAGCTTACCAGGCATACAAGTTACACTGTAAATGAAGCTGTTTATAAAAGTTACAAGCATGTACATTAACAAGCTGCAAACGTGTACTTCTGGGTACAAAGATACAAGGAGCTGAGACACAAGTCGGATATGAAGCAGATGGGTACATTTTTAATTTGCAGATGTTATTTCCTGTTTACTTTCGGCATATAGATGGTTCACACGAACATTTTTAATGTTTTCTTAATGCGGAAATCGTCGAAACTTCAGAACCCATTTCTGAGATATCCATCTTTTAAAAGTATCTTTAACAATAATTCGATTGTCGGATCAACCTTCTCAATACTTACCCAATATTTAACCTTAATTCCATTCCAGCTTATATTGCTGGCATTTAAACCAAGATGACACAAGTAAATGAATATAAAACCAGCGCAATAGTTGTGGACAAAACTGGTGTCCGGAAAAAGTAAACCACCTAACCCTCAAAGCTGGTTCCAACAGCACATCTTGTACAGCCTCTAAATGCTCCAGCCTACCTATCAGAGCTCCACCTCCACCAGGCTAAGCATCGTACCACCGGCTTTTCGGAATCTAACTTTACCCATACGTCGTACCAATCTCGAGTCCTTTGGAGACCGTGCTTTTAGTTCGCATGCTCCCAAAGCCTGGAACTCACTACCGACATGGGTCACGGCATCTCCTGACTTGTCCAGATTTAAAAAGAAACTAAAAATGCATATATTTATCACAGCATTTGGTCGGTCCCCGTGATTCGTCCTTTATGTACTTAAGTGTGCTGACACTGAGCATGCTGCAACTAACCATACTTGCACACTAACCCTGTGCACCCCTAACCATATTATTGTTGTATATTCAGCATTCTACCACTAACCATTCGATCGTGCTTCCTTGGCAGCAAATGTAAAGTGCCTAGAAAGACATCGAGTTCTATGAGTGCACCATATCAAGAGTATTATTATTATCATCACTAAATAGATTTTGCATCTCCAGCTCCATAGTGGTCTTTTACTGAACAACATCGTATTCACACTTCGTCTACGTAATATCAGCAACACAGCTGTGCACAACAGTCAAGCATGCTTAAAGAAGAAAACCAGTCAACTCGGTGCATGAATTTGTGATGTCCAGTCTAGAATTTTGTAACTTGTTCCTTGCAGGTGTCAGTGCAAAAAGAAGGTTACAGTGGTGCAAAACTTAGCAGGTAGGCTTGCCTGTCCAGAACATAGCAACTTCAGTATTTGTTTATCAAGCATGATAAACCATTCAATCGTGTTTCCCTTTGCAGCAAATGTAAAGCACCTAGAGAGGGAGAGAGAGAGAGAGAGAGACAGGGACAGAGTTCTCTGAGGGCGCTTTATCAAGTGCATTATTATTATTATTACAAAATATTACTATTTTGCTGTGATCTTAGGCAGAAATCCTCCAACAGGTGCTCTGCCACGGTGTTTCCCTTAAATTGCCAGACTATACGAAGCCCTTGCTTCCGATACGACAAACCTTCTGTGACCTCGTAGCAAAGAGAGCACGCGGCACGGCACGCTCTCTCCATCGATAGAGACATGCAATTCGTGCCTAAACAGCTCTAGTTCCAAAGCTACAGGCAGCTCCAGGCACCGATCGCTCTATCAGCCTCCAGTGATGTAGCAGTATCAGGCATTTCTGGCCGCTCGTAAGAAACCTAATCGCTCCATCCAACTGGCTAACTGTCCAAATAGGCACACACAGATGTGACAGTAAAAGCAGGTCCGCAGACAGGCCGTATACGACAGAAAGAACTGATGGGAGGGGGTGGCACTTCCTCACCTAGGGGGAACTGCTGCACCAGTTTCAGCCTCCTCGTGCCCTCAGGTCCTCTATGGACAGTAAATAAGCTGTTCCATTCCTCCACTTAAAGACCATTGGTGACAGAAGCTTTGGCTCTGCAGGTCCTAGACGGTGGAACTCGCTTCCATAATTCTTACGCGACGATAACTCTCCTACTGCCGACAATGGCACATCCTTTCCAGCCGTCCTGAGCTGCTACTTCCATGCTACTCACTGCCTCAACTGCCCTCCTGACTTAGCTATGCTTCCCATTCTCTCTTCATTTATTTTATCTTCTCTTTGTTGCGTGAGATGAAGTTTGTTGGCTACCGAATGTGTACCGAAAGCAGCTTAGGCTGTGTGCGCTCTATACAAAACTCTCCCGCATAAAACCACCCACATAGTCTTTGTGGCCTTGTGGAGTTACAGATGGGAGACACATAATTCACTAAGGTACTATTCCGATGGGTGTGACTCAGTCTCAGGCCTTTTCGCACTAAGAGGCAGGCAGCAAGGCAACCTGATCGACCTGAGCGAAGCCTTTCCCATGCAACGGACCCCGAAACAGCCATTAATTGACAGTCGCAGATTACTAGTTCGAATTCGAACACAGGCGACCCGGTCGGCAGCCACGATGCAGGACAAGTACCCCCTTCCCCGGGCAACCGGATAAAAAAGGAAAGCCATGTGAGAGAAGCTACGAAAGCGTCACGAAGACTCCAATCCTAATTTCCCATATTAGAGCTCACAAATATGCTTTTGCAGCTCGGTTAAAAAGGGCAACTTCGCGATTCCACTTACCGCCATATCGTGATCGCTACACGCACACCGGAACAATGAAGGCCGAAAATGCGCGGGAAGCGGCAGCTAGAACGTCAAAGGTTACGGTTCATGGATGAGGTGAAGGACATTGCCATTCTGTGGATGTACACTAATTAAAAATACGTACTATATTAATTTTTTATTAGAATGTCTTTCTAGATTATTGAAGGAAGATTACTATTGCATTTTGCAATGATCTATTCTATATATTTGGGTCAACGCTGCTCTTCCGTTGCGTCGCGTTTTGCGAATATGCTTGCGGGTGTTTGCTGAAGACGTCATTGAACTAACCCGCAACGAAGATAAGCGAGAATTCGTTATTTTTAGCTACTTCCTGAACAGTAGATTTCTCAGGTTCAAGAAATTGTCCGATAGCAGGTGCGAAATCATTAGCTGTACGTCGGTCGCTCCTTAGTTTACATTTATCCGGCGGTCTAGCCGTCCCGCGGTGTCGCGGGTAAGGGGGGGGGGGGTTTGCCCTCGTGCGTCCTTGTGGCGCAGCGCCCGAACAGCCGTTCGCCGATAGCTGCGCACTCGCAGCTCACCGTTTTTATTGCCGGCCTTTAGTGACTCGCGGAGCTGTTCTTCCAGCGCTACGCCCCGCGCGGGCTCCCTTCAGCTGTGCACCCGGTGTTCGCGGCCTCCAACGTTTGCATGCACACGAAACGCTTCAGGTACTTACGTCTGCGAAAGGGTGCTCGATCGGCTGAGCCTTTCGTGTCGTCTATAACAGTAGCCCTAAAGCGAATGTCAGCAAACGCGAGGACCTGTCGAAGGTACCCTCGCGTCTCGTTGGAGAACTTAGGTGAAGTTTACGTTTCTCGTAGGCGCGCATTTGCAAGCGCTTTGCCTTCATTCTTGGCAGAAACTCTGTTGCTGATTGAGGTCGTTGGCGAGCTGCGCTGCCAGACCGCAGTGGTTTCGTCTAATGACTGGACGCTTAGCCGATTCGCGTCTGCTAGCGTCTGCATAGGAAGGGCCTTAGGACGTAATAATAATAGTAATAATAATAATAGTGCACTTGATAAAGCGCCCAGAGAACTCAATCTCTTTCTTGGCGCTTTACATTTGCTGCCAAGGCAAATGCAATTGAATGGTGAGTAATATCATGCTTGAAGAACAAACAAGTGAATAATATGGTTAGGGGTGACATGCACAGGGTCAGCATGCAGATGTGGTTAGTGGCAGCATGCACAGTGTCAGCAGGCATAAGCACATCAAGGACGAATAACAGGAACCCACTAAATGCTGTCCTAAGTAGGTGCGTTTTTAAGTTCTTTTTAAATGTGGTCAAGTCAGGGGATGTTCTGACGCAAGTCGGGAGGGATTTCCAGGCTTTGGGAGCATACGAACTAAATGCACGGTCTCCAAAATATTTGAGGTTTGTACGAGGTAGTGCTAAACTGTTGGATTCCGAAAAGCGGGTGGTACGATGCTTGGCCTGGTGGGGGAGCAGATCTGAGAGATAGGCTGGAGCCAAAGAATCAGCTTGCTGGTATGAAAAGTCCAGTGCCGTTAAGACCGGCGGTATTCCAGGCCTCTTAGCCGGCATGTGTTACCAGTCTCAGTCAGCATTGGATTATCTTTCATGGGGATGAGTGGTTGTTGGGGGCATTGGCGAGAGGTGAGTATTGGAGAGAGTGAGAGAGAGAAGTGAGAGACAGGGCATTGGTGCCCCAGAGCAGCCAACCGACGACTTTGGCTGCACCACCTATGCCCCTGCTGTCACCAGTAACGAAATTTATCACCCCAACGTCCAGTGGATGAGCAACTGCCAAGTGTATGCCTAATAAAAAAACAATTGTGTGCTATAATTTTTCATAACTTGCTGGCCCAGCCCTTACAATGAAAAAATCGTGCAGGTCTTGACCCGTGACATGAAAATTCAAGCTCTGTCCCTGGGTAGGCAGCCATTCTGTGCAATTGCATCGGCTTTTGGAGGCCGGAACATGGCAGCACTACAGACAATGGAGATGTGCTAGCCACTGCCTCATACTTGGTGGGCCATAGCATGTGGCTGCTATGGACAAGGTAAGCTAGTGTTTTCAATGTCCATAGCAACCACATGCTACGGCCCACCAAGTATGAGGCAATGGCCAGCACACCATTGTCTGTAGTGCTGCCATGTTCCGGCCCCCAAAAGACGATGCAATGGCACAGAATGGCTGCCTACCCAGGGGCAGAGCCTGGATTTTCATGTCACGGGTCAAGACCAGCACGATTTTTTCATTGTAAGGGCTATGGTATGCCAAGAAAGGTAGCTCAGCTTAGTTCATCCTCAGACTAATCTCTTGCAACCAAGCAGTAGCAACTGTAAATAATTTGCATGCAGTGAGGCATTCATCAGCACTAACCTGATTTTGTGAGCCTATATACCTGAAGTTTATCCCCAAATTGAATAGAGCCCCTCTAGGCTCTGCTTTGCTGGCTGTAGGTAAGGCTTAGCATTGGTTTTGCAGAAACAGCCAGTGTCTGAGAAACTTAGACACAGACTTATGGGCATTGCTTTTTCGAACTATTGGCTTTTAGGTAACTCATGCTACATGAACTCCATCCTACAGGTGTTGAGATACACACCTGGTTTTGTAAAGAATCTGGAGATAATATCCTCGGCAATAGAGATGGTGGAGAGATCGTGTTATCGGGGGAATGCTGGAGGTGATGCTGTAAGTTCTTTATGTTGCTTGCACTGCTCAAATTAGATTATCAAGGACCGATCGATCGTGATAATAATAATAATGATAATACATTTGTATAGCACTTTTCGATAACTTAATCTTTTTCTAGGCATTTTACACATGCTGTAACGGAAGCATGATCATATGGTTAGTGTTAACATGCCCAATGTCAACAAGGATAACATAGTTAGAGGCGACATGCACAGTTTCAGCATGCAAATGTGGTTAGTGGCAGCATGCACAGTGTCAGCATGCATAAGCACACAAAAGGACAAATCACACGGATCTACTAAATGCTGTGATAAGTAGTGTTTTTAGCTTTTTTTTAATTTTCAAATCAGGGGCTGTCGTGACGTCAGTCGGGAGTGAGTTCTAGGCTTTGGAAAAATACGATCTAAATGCACAGTCTCCAAAGGATTTGAGGTTCGTACATGGTATAGCTAAACGATTTGATTCAGAAAAGCTGGTGCTATGATTCCTAGCTTGCTGGGGGAGTAGTTCTGATAAGTAGGCTGGGGCCACAGAATGAAGGGACCTAAAAGTGAGTGACAGAACCTTGAAGTCGATACCCTGCTAGATTGGGAGCAGTGCAGGTTGGCAAGAGGTGGTATGATGTCGCAACTGCGCTGCTCATGACAGTCAAGCTTAGATGGTATTGGTGATGGTATTATACGGTCTATGGTCTAGTGGAGCCGGTGCTGGTTGTTCATTTTATATTTTGCTCTGTGCTCTCACAGCTAGAAATTGCACATGCGTATGTATACCTTGTTTGCATATGGCTTCGAGTTTAGTATATGTTTCTTGTGATGTTCTTGCTGGTTGTTAGGAGCTTTGACAAATCCGGGTCGTGAGTTCGAGTCTTGCAGCAGGCAAAAGCCTACTGCAAGTAAAGTGAAGCAAAGGCTGTTTTGCTGCCATACAATCTGTTGAATTAGCTGATCTTGAACTCGGTGTCTTAGCCCATCGATAATGTGCTCACACTTCACAACCTCAGTCGTGGTCTCGAGTCGTGCACCATGCAGTTCTTTATTGTCCACTGCAAGCTGAATGAAGACTGTTAGTGGTCTTATGCTGCCATGTAAATGAGGCTGTTGAATCAGATACTCTTTTTTTAGTGACTATAGAATAGCAGAATAGTAGAATTGCACCTCAGTGTTTAGTTCAGTGTTGACAAGCAGCAGCGACTGTGGAACTAACTGTAGCTTAAAACTGCATCCGAATAGCTGGTTCACGACATGGTGAGTGAGATTTCTATGTGCACCACGTACACATTATTCCCGCTCAGTACTACCTTTCGACTATTGGGTCTGCACCTGCCCACCCCTGCAACACACCCCCTACCTGCGACTAATTGTTTTTGGGTTCAACCTTGGTGGAACTCATGTGTAATATATTGTTCGTGTAGCAGATGTCAGCCATGATTATATATATATATATATATATATATATATATATATATATAGTGATATATTTTCTTAGCACAGTAGAGACCATTTTCCATGTGCCTGGGAGAGGCTATCTCGGAAGGAGCCTGGAAACTCAAGCTTATGCATGTTTCTGTGGCTCATGTTAGCCTTGAAGCTTCAGCGATCGATGTGCGGTTGCCACCTTGCTGTAGCTTGTGTGATGTGCTCGTTAGCTTAAGCTGCTTGTCTAGTCTGCCTACTCAGCTTTCTCCTCTAATCGAAGTAGTAATAACTCACTGACAAGCAAGTATGCTGACACACTAATTTTCTACTTTACTATTGCCAGTATGTTTTCTTACTGTGCACTGTGGCATCTTATCATCGGTATGGCTTCGTGCATGTACATCCAATATACCTCTGGCCCATAATGGCCTGACTGTTTGCTGCAGCTACTTGCTAGTTCAATTGCCAGTCTAGTGCAGCAAGGGTGCACTTCAATGTGCCTTGGGCCCCTAATGTGTTTCTCATGTTTAAATTAGTAGATTGGGCTTATTCTTTTAAACTATCTGTGATATTGGATTTAAGAATGCAGTTGGGCTCCTGCAGCCTCTGCACTGAATTTAGGCCAATTGTCTTAAGATGACCTTTTGCTCGATGAACTATTTAGCACCACAGTCACGTGTGCCTACTTCCAGCTACACGGTATTGCAAAAATCTGAGCTCGCTTTAGTTAAGAGTATTGTATCCTAGTTAGTCCATCTATTCATGACAAACCTGTAGGCCTGTGTAACTCGATTTCTTTTTATCTGTCGTGAAGGTAACAATTGCCACATTGTGCCATTTCTTTTCAACCTGCATTGGCTGCTCATCAAGCAGTGCATCGACGTCAATGTTCTATTTCTTGCTCCGGTTTACCTGCCTATCCGAAATTGCCTACTGCTCTGGTTTCCGTGGATCTCAGGTAGTCTTGACTCAATTTTTCGGTCTCTGGCTCTTGTTGTTTAGCAGTATCTCTAACCAACCACAACTTTTTTGAGATGTGCATTTAATTCCTATTCCGAAAAAGCTTGGAACTTGCTACCGACTGACATGGTGAGCCGTGATGGCACACTAGGTAAGATGGTTGCTCTTTACGACATTTGTCTCATGGTCATGGGTTCGAATCCTGCGGTAGGCAATCCTTTATTGCTGCTTCAAGCAATGGTTATAGCCTTTAAGGCTCTTCTGCTATTATACAAAAAGAGGCTGTTAAATCAGCTAGTATTTATTTTATTGAGGCATCCTTTGACTTTTCAGTTCAACTGAAGCCAAAACCCATTCTGTTTCGTGCAATATGTGCTCCATCCGTGTGAGTAGTCCTTTAATTGGCTTGCTGAAATTACACATTATTGGCAAGCTGAGATTATGCATGTTGTGGTCAATAATCAGTAGGCATGCTTCCTTTCCAGGACATGTTAAGTGCCTAAAAGAGGTTTAGGTCTCTTTGGGTGCTATACAAATACTCTGAGGAATTTTTTCGTACGAGTGTGTGATGGAGCTGATTGTTAGCCATACGATGTTTACTTTGTTAAACACTCAACTCGATCTAGCGTTTTTTGTTTGATGGAGTTGTTAGGGCATTTCTAACGAGTGAGGTATTGAAAACCTATGCAGTGACTGCAATTTTTCACCAAAGAGCATACATAATAATAATACTGTACATTTGTACTGTGCCTTCAGAGAACTTCAAGGTGCTGGAATACGGTACGGTCAGCTGGTGTTGACCCTGCAGCCACTCATATCAAATTTATTTAATAATAATAATCGTGGTAAGTCGTTTGTAAAGTACCCTGAAAGGAGTAAAGCTCTATCTAGGCACTTAGATAGCATCAGCATTTTAACATGTCCTCAAGTCGGCTAGCATGTATTATATCTTATGCTTCAAAGCCTGGAACTTGCTCCCGACACATCACGACTTTTCCCTAACTTGTCATTCACCTATTCCTCACGGCATTTACTGGGTCCATGTGAATTGTTCTTTGTGTGATCATGTGTGCTGACAGTGCTTGTTATCACTAACCTATTGACATGTTTCCTTTCCCACATATATAAAGTGCATGGGAAAAGATTGAGTTCTGTGAGGGTTCTGTACAAGTATATTCTTAATTTTACTATAGTTGTTTATCCGGAGCACTTCATAGCAGCAGGTAATAGGCCCCCTGTCTTGGCAGTACGGAGGCTTTTTTTATTTAGAATTTCAGTGGTAAACTTTCGATGGCGATTTCGATAGTGTGGACCTTTTTTCAACTTGGTTGTAGAAAAGCCCTACCGGTCAGCCTTTGGTGTGGACGTTTGTTCTGCACCTCTCTCACCTCTATGTTAGGATGGCTAAACACGAAGATGCCCTTCATCTCACTCCGCAAAAAGCATCATTGCAGTCTACTTCGAGGCCTACGAAAGTGTTGGACACGCTGTGGTAAGAGCTCGGGGAGATACCTTACTTTGTATATCTGACCTTGAACGTTAAGCTCACCTTTTGGTTCCTTCTTTTACTTGCTCCTGCCAACACTTGCCTGCAAAAAGTTCTCGCAATATGGCAGCTATGGCTGCTGTTCCTGTTTGGGAATAAGAAGATATTCTACGATGTCAGACATAATCAAGTTGTGCAGAACATTAGAAAATATTTGTTGACAGCCCATATGCAAGTGCATATGCTGTTGGTTGTATGTGTGCATTTAGTATGACGTCATCCCACCATGATTCTTAGGGACCTACCTTATCTGCCACGGCATAGAGGTAGAATTGTCTCTTCTGCCATAGCATTACAAAAAGCCTGATTTTTTCTGAAAAGGTCGTTAAACCCACCTAAGCTGCCTGTCGATATTGTTCCAAAACGTTCGATTGGGGTTCTGATTGGGCGACTGGCTGGGCCACTAACTGCATCAGCACAATACCGGATCGTCAAAAGTTTTCTACTGGTATGGTAATGTCGTTATCTTGCTGCCACATATAACGTATAACGTCACCCAAACAGAGTATTTGTGCTTTGCAATCCAACTTGCTTGACCACCTAAAGATACTTGTGTGGATCCATAATACCTAAGATCCAAAACATGGCTTTTCTCGGCTAAACAGTCCTTAAACCACCACTGATTTGTCACTGAATAATTCACACTAGGTTGAAAGCAGTTGTGCCATATGCCTCGGCATTCCGTCGGCTTATCCTTAGCGTTGCGTTTTGTAATCAGCATTGTGAATTTACTTTTATTAGTCCATAAAAATGAATTCCAGTCGTCCCCTGTCCGGTGGCGGTAGTTGCGGGCTCCATGATAGCTAGCAGTGTGCAGCTCTATGAAGCTGGTGAGCAGAAACATCAGCAGGAATCAAATTTCTGACGGCTTGCAAAACGCCAGCCTTCGAAAGATGTCACTCTCAGCAAGCCTTCTACTTGTCATATCTTTACCAATATCGATCCCTGTAGCGTCTTCATTCGACCATAAAAGGCTTCGAAGTGTGGCAGTTCTATTGTGATCGCTACTGTCTTAATGAGTCGGTCAGACCTGACATCAATCCTGCGAAGTCGGTCAGATCCAGCTGCCAGGGCCATCGACTCAGTCCCAGACATCGACTCAGGCCATCGACTCAGTCCTCAGTCTCATGGTTGCTCTGGCCTTATCGATGCAGCAGTTAAGCATCCCCTTAACTTCACTGTCACTTAACTTGCCTTCACTGCAGTTTTTCTTGTGTGATATTTCCTAGCTAGATCCAAAGGTCTCGGTACTGGTTAGACATGAGAACTATCTTTGGGTCAAATTGCAGTACGAAGAAATATGATGCAGGGAGACGTTGCTGATGGATATACATTTATGAATGTGAAGCCCGAAAAGATGCCATTATCTTTGGACATGGCGGATCTGCCTGCTAAAATGGTCTGATTTTAGCCTTTCTTCAGCAAGCCTAGAAGTAGGAAGACAACCCAAGAGGATGCTCCTAGATAATAATAACCGGTTGGTTGGAGCTCCCAAATGCTCATGGGCTTTGGTTTGTGCTTTGGCCAGCCTGAATACAAAACTCCGAAGATAGGCTTGTCGGTAGTGAGTATCGCAGTTACCACATCACTTTGAGCTAGACAACATTGCTAAAATTTGGGCTTGCTTAGACAGGAAACTTAATCTAAATTGGTCCATGCATTTATGGCATCCTGCCTCGATTTCTGTAACTCACTGCTTGCTGGTTTACCGGCCTGTGCAATCAGGTGTTTACAGTTGGTGCAAAACTATGCAGCTAGGCTTGTCTGTGGTGAGCGGCACAGTTGCCACATCACACCACTTCTCGCCGACGTGCACTGGCTCCCAGACAAGCAGTGCACCGACTTCAAGGCTCAGTTACTCACTCTTTTAGGTTCCTTCATTCTCTGGCTGCAGCCTGCATATCAGATCTACTCCCCACCAAGCTAAGCGTCGTACCACATGCTTTTCTGAATCAAATCGTTTAGCTACGCCTCGTACGAGCCTCAAATCCTTTGGAGACCATGTCTTTAGTTCGTATGTTCCCAAAGCCTGGAACTCACTTCCGACTTGCATCACGACATCTCCTGACTTGACCGCATTTAAAAAGAAACTAAAAACACAGCTATTTCTCACAGTATCTGGCAGGTCCCTCTGATTTCTTCTTTGTGTGCTTATGTATGCTGACACTATGCATATTACCACTAACCGTGAAAGTGATCTCTAACCATGTTATACTTTTTGACACTGTGCACTTGCCATTTGATCATTCTTCCTTTACAGCACATGTAAAGTGCCTAGAAAGAGATAGAGTTCTCTGAGGGTGCTATGCAAATGTATTATTATTATTACTGAAAATTTAGGAGTACAAGAGTTGTTTGCACTGGAGTGTGCCTATTTGAAATTCTTCCTAATAGGCTTCCCGTCACTTCTAGCAAACCTCAACCCTTTGAAGACCGTGCCTTCAGTTTATGTGCTAAAGCCTAGAACTGACTCCCAGCGAACATCGGAGGGGGTAGGCTTCCTCTGATTTGATGACACTTCAAAGGAATCTAAAATCTAGCTTCTCCTTCCAACGTTTTCTCTCCACTGGTATAACTTGTCCTATAAGTACTGAAATTATTAATAATAATACATTTGATATAGCACCCTCAGAAAACTTGATCTCTTTCTAGGCACTTTACATTTGCTGCAAAGGAAGCACGATCGAATGGAAATTGTGCATGTTATCACTAACCAATGAACATGCTTCCTTTCCAGTCCATGTAAAGTGCATAGAAAGAGATTTAATTCTCATACGTTGCCATAAAAACATATATAAATATTATTACTATTATTATCAGTGTTAAAAAAATTAGTCCCAACTTCTAATAGAGCACAGGTTTGTTATCACTAACCAATTGGCATGATCCTTTCTAGCACACGTAAATTGCCAATAAAACAAGATTTAGTTCTCTTAGAGTACTATACAAATGGGGTATTATTATCATCACATATTGACAAAAGTAATCAGCATTAAAGCAAACTGAAGCTTGAACCTGGCCCTTGAGAATCTGCCACGGCTACCATAGAAATCCTAGCTTGAGAATCATGTACATCCTGTCACCTTATAGTCTACCAGCGCAGCATTATTGCAAAACGGCACCAACTCTCAAGAGCTCCTCCCCAACCTACTTGGTGTAAGAGCACACAACAAGTTGGTCTGCAATTGCTCAGGTTACATGTTCTATGCTTACAACAAATATTTTATGCAACTAGAATGCCACAGATCTGGCAGATACCCAGGATTGCTAGCCAATCACACGCTCCACAAATTTCCCCATGACTACAGGTGCTGCTGCGTCAGCATGACAGATGCAAGCACATGAATATCAGTCAGCTGATCTGAGAATCACCAGGCTTTTTCAATCTTGAAAACTAAGTGCATGGTATGGTTGACAAGACAACTCTCGGCTAACTTTTAGAGCTGCCACATTGGATAGTTGGCCGAGCTCTCAAAGTTAGCTGTAGAGAAGCGGCCTTCTTAAAAGCATACTAATATACACATCTCCCATACCCATGGGAAGTATGATGCAATAATGACCTAAGAGATGATGCCGGATGAGTGGACAGCATTGCTATCAGGTTAAGTCTATCGTACTTGATCTGCAGAAGCCATTCCACTAAAGTTTTCAACAATTCACTTGCCTTACTAAAGTGTTCACCATCAATAACGAAGCACATTGCTGCGAAACTGCATGCACGCACAGATCCAAGCACACCAGTGAAGGAGTACAGACCCTCATACATCGGCACGGAACTAGCTAGAATGTGAAAGACACATTCATCGTCCTACAGCCTTGGCCGTAGCAACATGTGCTGTCTTCCTGAATCTAATGCTGCCAGAGGCTGTGTCGATGACTTTGCATCGTCTTCACTGTCCCCATTGTGTTGCATGTATCGCATGCAGTTGTGATTCTTGAGTGTCATGCAGTTTTAGCAAGGCTCGTGAGGGTATTTTCCATTGATATCCAGTACTTTTCCAGTTTGATTTCCATTTCGTTTCTGTTCAGTCTTGGGTTAAGATTGGTGCCATCAAATTTCTGTTACATTCTTCCACACGAATTGCTCTACTTCAGATTCATTCAACAGATAGCCCTTGTATGTCTTGTTGCATGTCCTTTCCAGATCAGATGGGAAATTAGGCACTGGTAAATATAGACTGTAGCAGTGGCATGTGGGCTGTGTTGTTGTTGCACTGCTTTTGTGCCGTTAGCTTTCAGAACCAGGTTAATTTCTTCAAATAGCGCAAACAGGCAATCCTGACAGATGCTGGCATATGTAATCATTAATATGTAATTTTTTGGATCACTGCTTTTGCATTATTTCATTTATGTAGAACCTTGAATTCACCACTGTCTAGTCACAAGGCTCCTGCATAAACCTGATATTTCTTTTTTTTTTTTTTTAGTAAATTGAATCCTATGTTTGCTGGAAACGGCCAGCACGATGCTCATGAGCTGTTGCGCTGTATCCAGTCCTACATTCAAGAAGCAGCTAGTGAAGTGCAACGTCAATGGCCAGTCGATGCCGTGGACGGTAGGGCTTGTAGTGTTGTTGATTGTGCTCATTCTTTTGCTTGTAGAGGACCATGAGCGTATCTTTCACATTCTATCTCGTTCTGTGCCGATGTATGAGGGCCTGTACTCCTACACTGGTGTGCTTGGATCTGTGCATGCATGCAATTTTGCAGCAATGTGCTTCGTTATTGATGGTGAACACTTTAGTAAGGCAAGTGAATTGTTGAAAACTTTAGTGGAATGGCTTCTGCAGATCAAGTACGATAGACTTAACCTGATAGCAATGCTGTCCACTCATCCGGCATCATCTCTTAGGTCACTATTGCATCATACTTCCCATGGGTATGGAAGATGTGTATCCGATGTGGCAGCTCTACACGTTAGCCGACAGTTGCATTGTCAATCATACGCGTAGTTAAAGCCTGGTGATTCCCCTATCAGCTGACTGATATTCATGTGCTTGCATCTGTAATGCTGACGCAGCAGCACCTGTAGTCATGGGGAAATTTGTGGAGCGTGTGATTGGCTAGCAATCCTGGGTATCTGCCAGATCTGTGGCATTCTAGTTGCATAAAATATCTGTTGTAAGCATAGAACATGTAACCCGAGTAATTGCAGAGCGACTTATTGTGTGCTCTTACACCAAGTAGGTTGGGGAGGAGCTCTTGAGAGTTGGTGTCGTTTGCAATGCAGGAATGCTGCACTGGTAGACTATACGGTGACAGAATATACATGATTCTCAAGCTAGGATTTCTATGGTAGTCGTGGCAGATTCTCAAGGGCATAGCTTAGCTCCTCCAGTCTAGATCTTGTTTATGAGTGTTAATTTCGAGCACCCGAGAATCTCTTTCTGAGCAGCTGTTGGTCGTTTTATGGGTTCGGTATCGATGCAAGAAAGTTTGGATGTGATCTTGTTAATCTCAACGTTCTTGTGTAAGCAATTTTAGTATATTTAGAACGACTGCATTTTCCAAGTAAGGGGAATCGTCGCTGGCTTATTACTCGATACCAGCCCGGTTCAAGCTTCAGTTTGTTTTTATGTTGATTACTGTTTTTAGTAATGTGATAGTAATAAGACCCCAGTTGTATAGCACTCTCATAGAACTAAATCTTGATTTATTGGCCCTTTACCTTCGCTAGAAAGGAATCATCAACTGGTTAGTGATAACATGCAGTGTTAACACGCATGACCACACAATGGACAAGTCACGAACCCAGCAAATGCTGTGAGGAATGTGTGTGTTTTTACCTTCTTTTTAAATGTCAAGTCAAGAGATGTCGTGTCGTCAGTTGGGTGTGAGTTCCAGGCTTTGGAAGCATATGAACTAATGTCTTGGTCATAGTAGGATTGGCAGTTAGTTAGAAACTTGGACAACAATATAAAAATAAAATATAATTCATTTGTATGGCGCCCTAAGAGAACATAATCTCTATCCGGGCGCTTCGCATATGCCACAGGGCTCGAACCCACGACCTCGGTCGGGGCGAGCACCTTAACCGCTGGGCCAAACTAGCTTAGCTAATCGGCTAATTGACTTGAGCATGGTGCAATGCTTAGCCTGATTGGGAAATAGTTCGGATAGTTAGGCCCGAGCCAGAAAATGAAGGACCCAGAAGTTGGTGAAGAAACTTGGTAGTCGATCCACTACTAGACGGGAGCCTGTGCTGGTCGGTTAGAAGTGATATAATTTGGTAAGTGCGATGTTCACGACAGACAAGCCTAACTGCAGAGCTTTTCAACTGTATTAAGTGGTATATTTTACAGGCTGAAAGATATACCAATAATGAGTTACTATATTCAAGATATGTCACAAATGAACGAGCCCGATTGGATATGGAATCATTTTCTAAGCAAGCCCAGGTGTTTTAAGCGTTAGTTACCTGAAAGTAGGCAGGGTTGACTGTGGAGCTGAAATGGTCATCTGTTGAAAGATCAATTTGGAACAGGTCACCCAGATAGCGTGCATACCTACATTATTTAAGCTGGCCGAGCCCATTTTGAAGATTAGGATTTCCAGTTTCTTAATAGCTCTAGGTTTGCTCATAACTAGCAAGTTGGTTTTATCGTCATTCAATTTGAAAAAGTTTGCTGCCATCTAAGTGCGAATGTGAGCAATTCGGGCTGTATGGTAGTGAATTCGATGAGTGGGCAGGCAGGGAGGGATGAAAGCATAAGTACAGCTCTGTCATCTGCTTAAAATGGAAGCCTAGAATGTGCTCGGCGATTACATCGGGGGGGGAGAGAGAGGGAATACATTTCGAAAAGAAGTCGACCAAACGCACAGTGATAAAGCCAGGATTTTCAGGTTGGTGCAAGCTTTGCCGATTATCATAAACACAGTCAGAGATCGCAAGTATTTCATTTGACACGTGACTGGCAGCTGACCATTCGAGAGATTTAAAGTATGAGATGATCTCATCATTCGCCACCATTGCTGCCGTTTCTTCCTTAACATACAATAGCACAGTGCCGTTTAGATTTTCAACATCCATCGTCATTCGAAGGCATGTGTTGATAAGTTTCAATGCACTGAACACACGTTTGGTTTTGGCTATTAACACTGGCAGTGTCAGAATAAGTTGCTCCAGCTTGTATAGTAGGTCATAGCCGGTCTCGACTCGACTGGACTCTTCCTGCTTGACTGCATGATCGGGAAATGTCCAGACCGTATTCAGTGCCGAGTCCGAATCTATTTCGTTATGAAAGTTCTGAAGCTGCTGTCTCAAATAGGATGCACTCTATGTCTGGAAAGTCGCTCTTGTAGAATTTGGTTGCTACCTTCACAAAGTTGTTGAAATTGAATATAGAAAACTGTTGGTGAAGGGAGGTGCAAGTAGCCAAGCAAATTATTGCCATGAACTCCTTGTCAAACCAAAAGTATAAGTCGTACTTTATATATTATCAATTGCTTTAGAAAAGTCTACTTGGAAGAAGTTTTCGTTGCTATTTCGTATGCGGCAGGGCCACCCGGTTTGGATGTTGCTGGCAGTCACATCGGTCATCTCGATCTCATGATGCTGGCAGAACTTTTGCACCCTTGCCATAACCAGCCGTTCTCATCTCCATTATTGACCCCGAGTTCAAGCCAGTGACTAAATCCTGATCATAATTTTGCAACACCTACTCTATATCATGCTTAGCAAATGCTCAATGAGGTGTGAGATTTAGGAAATTTTTATTGAGAGCATGCATGTGGTCGAAGAGGCATATCAGCTTGATTCCGTGCTCAGCCGTACTATCGTTTTCATCGGCGTGTTCACTGACTTCAACTGTCGTCGCAAAGAAGTCGATTAAGCAATGTAGCTCTCGCCAAAATGACGACCACCGTGTATTTTCTGTGCTCACCATGGCAATGTCCCTGCTCAGCTCCCGGCCTGCCTCTAGCTGCAGCTTTTTACTCTCACGTCTTGTACGATCTCATTTAGCTTACTGAGCAGTTTGTCGTTGTGCTTGCAAGAATGCTAGCATAAGCTTGAGCTCCTAACAGTGCTCGTAGTATGCCATATCATTCAGTTACTCGATCGAGGCTTGCAGATCGTTAATCTAGCCACTCAGATTGGCTGCACAGTCGTAGCCTTGTCCTCGTTATTTGGAATTTAGACAACAGCGATTTATCTGAATTTCGAAGATGACTATGCACGAGTGTCAGCACGAATGTTTGTTGATCACGTGTTTCTGGTCGAGTTTTTTTTCGCGAAGCCTACTGGTCTCGATGTGAACTAAGCGGTTCACGAGAGCCAGCTGCTTCTTCTAGCTGTCATCGTGCATCTTATCCACCATAATGAAGTAATAGGAGTCGCCTTGCTCGTCATCGAGGCATGTACGAACGTGGTGAGCATATGCACGGATGATGTCTCTCTGAATGTTGGGTCTGGTCGTCGTGGCGTTCTGTGGGGTTGTGCCTTCTCCAGTGTGATGGCTGCAAGCTCGGCGTGTGGCTTGCACAAGAACTCGAGGAGCCTAAGGAAGTTGCCATAGGTGGAGAGAATCGACCTACCTACTTGTCACGGTCCAGTGGCAGGGCAGGCCCTGGAACTCAGTCACGAATCGTGTTGCAAGGAATTGTATGCCTGTGCGATATTTGCAGCGAGAGCATCATCTTCAGTCGAGGATTTCGAGACAGCAAAATTCCACTGTGAGCAAACGGTCTCTTTGGTGGTCGCATTGGTGGTGATGGCGACTGGTTCATGGCTGACAGTGGATGATGTGACGAACGGTGTCAGAACCTTTAGACTATGCCAAGCATCCGCCCAATGCAAATGGCGATTGTTGCTTCAGTGTATGTGCATAATTAATACACCATGCCTGCTGTCGGCGAGATGTTAATGCTGGATATCCTTTTCCAACAAACCCTTATTGCACTGACAGGCCGAGGGGCCTCTATAGGTTGCCCCTATATATTGAAAAGGTTAGGAGAGAGCAGCCAAGGTGGGAAAGGGCTTGGTATTTGTATCAACAGGAATAAAGGTGGTAGTGGCCACTGCTGCTGTCATTCCATGACCACCGGCTGCTGCCCGCCCTCCACAAAGTCCCAGACTGGGACAACTCACGTGCATATGCTTTTTCTATGCTGTTCCCCCGTGGTACTGGGTGGGGAGTGACAAATGTTGGTACCAGGTGGTTCCCGGCTGCCTGACTGGGAGGGGGCGACTGCCCCCTTGCCACCTGGGTCTGCCACCGTTCACACAGATCTCTCGGTATCCTAATACTTTAGAGTCTCCTTGAACGACTGCTGCCTGTTGACATCAACGCTCTGAAATATCCTGCTGAAATAGGACATAATCCATTGCAGTGCAGTGCCAATGATGCCCAGGAGAGGCGGAAGGTCCTCAAAAAGGGCTGTGTGATGAATAGTATCAAATACTACCTTAAGGTTCAGCAAAACAAGCTGAGAGGCTACATAAAATCTCGCTCTCTTTCTCCTTCCCTCTCTTTGTGTGTGTGTGTGTGTGTGTGTGTTTGTGTGTGCACATATAATGTGTAGTCATATAGCCTCTCTGCTTGTTTTGCTGAATCTTTTGGTAACATTTGATGAAATTGTTTGGTAGCACTAGTTAACACTCCTAAAAAAATTGTTATACAGTTGCAGTAGTTCGAGTTGGTTGTGATGTGCTAGTTGTGTATTACTTATTTACACATTAGCTTCCATCTGCCAGGCAAGACTTGGTTGCTCTGTGAGCTCCCGGCGGCCGAGAAGGCTTGTATATCATATTTGTTTAAATCGCACAATTGCTGCTGCTTTAAAATGGTGTAATGGATAAGGTAATGGCATTTTTTGTGACAGCTCAGCATTTTTGTTGGATGACCTGTGCAGGCTAATAACCTCCAGTTTTGTGCTTCAGTTGCTGAAAACATCACGATAAAGTGTTGCCAAAACCCATCTACTACACCCTCTTTTGAAAATGAAGCCCGAGGTATGTACCAGCTCCATGTGACCCTCAGCTATACCTCTATAGAGTGTGTTGCGCTTTTGCTTACCTTTACTTCTGCTACTGTGTATGTTCATAATGTAGGCTGCAGCACACCACACCACAGTGCCTGTGGAAATGGAACGTGTGACGAATCAGCCACTGAATTTTTGCCGACAAGGAGCTCAGAGATCGTCATGGTATCATCTGATTTGCTAACGGCCAACCAAGGATGCACAGATGTCAAGATAAAACAGCACGCCGATATAAAGCTCTTAACCAACCCACGGCAGTGCTACATTAGCCCTGCCGTGGATCTTAAGATATTGAAGCCACTCTCAGTGTCGTTAACAAGGTTGCATTGTACAATAACCGGTGGTAGCATCACTACTGTGTCAAAGTGCAGTACTAGTGAAAAAGGTATGGCTACTGCTTGTGACTTGCCACAGGTGCCAAAGTTACTTAATCTGAATCTTGCATTTGATATAGCACCTGCCTTCGTGCTTTTGCACTTGCTAGCCTGAGACAAAATTCTCTTCAATGCATGAGCTTGCAGGTCATAGCAGTCAGGCCTAATTTATCTGTAGGACTGGCTTGTAGGACAAATTTAGACAATAGACAATTGCACAATAGACAAAGATCCTTCGTAGAAGTTAGTCAAGGGCGACCTGAGCATGGCATTGCCTCTGTGCTACCTTAGTTTAGATGTAGATGTGTCTTAATAATTTTGCCATATCTGTACAGCGACATCAAAACCACTTTGTACCGTTAGAAAACTGAGCAACTGGCTGTATGTTCTGATTTGCTTATCAAGCATCAATATGGCACGGGCAGGCCCCTACAGGTCTGGAAGACATCCGGGTACCTTTGCTCATCATTCCCGAGGCATTGTCAGTGACGAACCTGGCCAAAAATAGGTTGTGCTGGATGGCCTTCCAGGACAGGGTGATGTAGTCACGTGATTGCACACCCGTTCCGTTTGCTTAGGAACCGTTGACTAAGCCAAATATAGCAAACTGAGTAACATCAAAATTGTATCGGCAGATATTTACAATGTAATAAGTAATATGGTGTAGAGACTTACTTGAAATCAGACATTAACAACAGCCGAACTCACATCGATGCATGCTGACCCTGTGCATGTCACCCCTAACCATGTTATTCATTTTGTTTGTTTATCAAGCCTGATATTACTCACCATTCAATTGCATTTCCCTTTGCAGCAAATGTAAAGCGCCTAGAGAGAGATTGAGTTCTCCGAGGGCGCTTTATCAAGTGCATTATTATTATTATTATTATTATTATTATGCACCGGTGTGTTGAAGCTTCGCTCCAGCGACCAGACGTTTTGTGGAAGTTGACCTCATGTGAGTATGGTTGACACATCTCAGCCGCCAGCTGTTATAACTACTTACAATAAATTGATGGTAAAGGCTACACAACATGTTTTCATTCACTTGCTATCAAGAAGCAAGTGTTTTTGTCCATAACTTAATGCTTGGTTGGACTTATGAACACTGAAACCAAGAAACCCGGATATGGGTTTGTTTTTTATGCCTCCTTGGAAACCGGATAACTGTGCTGCCGATGGCCAGATGAGCTTCCTAATTTTGGTGGCTTGGCAGGAGGTACTACTCCGCTCAACCATGATGTGTGGGACACGATAATAATGCCCGAAATATCTCCTAGCAGAGCAAACTCGATCTTTACGACCGAGGGCGTGGGTTCGAATCCTGCAGTAGGGGATCCTTTCTTACGAACTTCGAGTGGTGGTGAAACCTGTCAAGGTTCTTTTGCTGCTATACAAATGAGGCTGTTAAAATCAGATCAGCTAAGGTTTTTTTTTTAAACTACCGGGTAGATTTTTTTAAACTGCTTATAGCGATAGTCGAGCCGGTGGCCATAGTTGGAATGGTGTAGCACATCTGCGAACATCTTGGATCAACTCAAATCTGAAGTGCTTCAGGGTTTTAGAAAATGAAGTACAAACATTCTACCATGGTTAATATAAGGAAGCAATAAATGTAGCAAGTCCTGCATGCTGCCACCTTAGTTGGCATACTAGATGTATAAAACCTGCAAAATAAACTTGTTTGGCTCTTTCAGGTGGGTACGGAAACAGGTGCCATTTTTGTAGAATAGTTTTTGGCACCATAATCAGAACACAACAAAGTAAGAATTTTTGGATATGCCGGGTTTCCCCTCTAGAAAAATGGATCCTCATGACTGTGTCTGACACTAACTAGCTCGGGTTGTTAAAGGTTTGAGGCATCTGGTTTTGTACATCTTCAGGTGTAGGGCAGATCTAGTCTTCGTGCTAGCTTGGCTCAGTGGTTAAGGTGCTTGCCCCAACCAAGGTCAATTGAATGTATTTGATGGCTGAGGTCTTGGGTTCAAGCCTCGTGTCATATTAACAGCTCCTGAATAGAGATTAAGTTCTCTTATGATGCTATACAAATAATTTATATTTATATTTAGTCTGAGACTATGCAAGAATTCGATAGTGCAGTCAGAGCAAGTAACTAGCCAACTATGTGGCCTAATGAAAGAAGAACTATGGAACAGTTAGGATAACACTTCTTCAGAAGCCTTAATAAACACCTGACATGCCAAACCACGGCGATCTGCATGCATTCCAAAGTTTTCATTGACATTTTGTAAAGGTATTTTAATTTAGTACATGCATTTGGGAAAGTGAGAGATAAGCCTTAAGAAATTATTTAAAAGAATTCTTCAATTCATGGTTTATCAGAAATGCTGTTGCATGGTTTTTTCTTTCCACCGTGTCATCAATTTCTTGCATCTTTTAGCATCATGTCAAGCCTATGGTTTAGCTGAAAAAATTACCGAAACTAGTGAGATAGATTTTTAGAGAGGAGGATACTTGATGCATTTGATAAATCTTTCTTCGTATAGTGCTTTGATTGTACTGCAAAATAATATCTGTCGTGAATGGTGGCTATATAGGAAGCCAGAAATTGCCTCAGATGCTGCGAAATAGAGTCACTGCCTGTTTTGCAGCATCAAAATATA
This sequence comes from Cristatella mucedo, assembly GCA_009760855.2. Classification (NCBI taxonomy): domain Eukaryota; kingdom Metazoa; phylum Bryozoa; class Phylactolaemata; family Cristatellidae; genus Cristatella; species Cristatella mucedo. The sequence continues at coordinate 4,056,165 of WPIO01000023.1, read as the reverse complement.
AGAAAACCGAGGTGCACCGTGCACGATGTGTTGCAAAAATTCCAACTCATGCAAATCCTATTCTTCGGTTAAATTTTGTTTGCCAGCAGTCCACGAAACACTGAAATATCCAATGTTAAATATTGATCCTTACGATGCGTGGATGTTTTGGGCCAGCACTGTGTGAATGTGTGTGTGTGTGTGTGTGTGTGTGTACAATATTGTGTTTAATATTTATCTTGTCCATGTATATATATCTACTAAAGTGAGACAGTCTGTCACACCGAAAGATGGCGCACTCGCTTCACGTGGCAAGCTGGCAAACTTCCGGCAAGCGACAAGATGGCATAGCATTGTCTTTCGCGACGGAACTACTACACACACACATATAAATGTGTGTGTGTGTGTGCCTGTGTGTGTTTGTGTGTGTGTGTGTGTGTGTGTGTGTGTGTGTGTGTGTGTGTGTGTGTGTGCGCGCGCGCATGTGCGTGCCTGTGTGTGTGTTTGTGCTTGCGCGTGTGCGTGTATATACACGAGAGCTCACTGCCTGTGGACTTGCTTCACTGAGTCATAGCTGACAATGCTGCACCATTTTGCCGAGTGACGCAAGGATGGACTTTCTCACTTTAATTAGTGGGGTATATGAACATACGTAGTGCTGGCCCGAATAATCCACGCACCTTGGGGGTCATGATATTTGTAAGTATTAAATGGACTACTAGCCCTGTGCATTGTTCAACAATGTGCTTGACCACGGTAAAAATAATCTGCACAGTTACATCCATTTCGACATTTGTGTGTGACCCTTCTTGGTGTTAGCCTTCTCAAAATTCACAGCTCAAGACTAGAAGCACACAGAGCAGGATTCAGCTATACAGCTTATACAGTACACCTTATCCTTTTGTTATGACGGCAAAGTCTGACATTTAGAAACATGTATTGCCAAAAATATGTGTTTCTATTTTTATGACGGAAAGAACATTATCCGATTTGATTGAGTTCGGGTCTCGGCTGTCATAATTTGTCTGAATCCTTGTTGTCAACTGTTCCTAGCATCGTGGCTCGAGGTATCATATACACTCTGCCTATGTTTTGAATACCACGTCTAATTTGGTGCACCGCAATGTTTAGCCAATGCTGGTGTAATGGCTCACAGAAAAAAATCCGCCGTTTGGATTTTAATCCAAGATTGTAGTTCATGCTTGGGCTTAAGTTGGCTTTTATGGTCATCTCAATTCAGATGGAAATCGTCTCGGCATGTTGTAACAATCTCTGTGTAACACTTTGAAAGCATAGTATGCTGTGTGGACATGCAGCTCCTCAATATAATTACTGTGAGGTTAACTTTTCCAATACAATGCATTCAGTTTTACCTGAAGTATTGCCATCTTCTTCTATTGCATTAAGCACTGATTGAGAAAACGTGAGCGGTGACACCTGTGGGGGCCACCTCATGCTGGAGATTGTGTGTAATCAAACTCTTCCATTGGACTATCTTATCGAGCAGTCATTCCAAGTTGTGATCCAAGTTATTCTCACTCTTCAACACAATTACTTCACTTCATTTGGAGATAGTGGTGTTTGTACATGTGCATGATCCACACACTTGATTTGAAAACTACCGAGTTATTGTGCAAAGCAAAGCAGTTCCATTAAAAATGAGCAGGAACAAATGGTACCCGTGTTTTAGTTTCTTCTTCACGTTGTGACTATGTACCGACAGACGTTATTTTGTGTGGCTGATCAAGAGTAGCAGAGCTTCACATATGCTGTAATGACTTGTAGGTTTGATATTAATATGCTTAACAGACCATCTGTGACTGCTAGTGAGTGTAAAAGGCTATATCGTTTCAGTCTTGTCCTTATCGAAGAAGAAATGGCCTATTGTACGACTGCTGCGCTGCGACGACCCTCGCATTTCTTCCGATTTAAAGAGAAAGCAACTGTTTTCACCTGCTGAAACAGATCTTTGCTGTCCTCCCCGGGCTTTATCCGGCCTGAAGCCTGACCAAGATGGTGACATCGGCTCCAAGCGGCGGAGAATCATTTGCATCGATGATAATGAAAGCTGTGGCAGTCGTGTTCAAGAGTACGGCAGCATGCTGTGCAAGGAGCCGTGGCCTAGCCTTTCCTTAAAGCAGAGGCAAAGATTATGCCGAGCAGCAGATACAAGCTACAGGTAGGAAACGTAACTACCGGCAGCCTGGCTCTAGCAGCTATATGTAATATATAATTCATTTGTCTTGCGCCCCAAGAGAACTTAATCTCTATTCAGGCTCTTCACCTGTGCCTCGGGGCTCGAGCCTGCGACCTCAGACAGACCTTGGTCGGGGCGAGCACCTTAACCGCTGGACCAAACCAGCTCGGCGGCTAGTTCTTATGATTTTGCTGTTAATACAGTGTCGGTTATATTGGTCAACTTTTAGGTTGTTTCATGGCGAATGCGTTATCAGAAGGAGGTGCTTTGAGTGTGAGACGACGACAGAGCTGCCTGACAGTTTTGCCGAGATAACAGTTCCTGTTTGCAAGACTGATTCTCTGTGCTTGGACGACCAAGTGACTGCCAGTGATGGTATGAGTCCAGCAGAGGCTTTTTCAGTTGTGTTTTCATATTTGCATGCTAAAGTTAGGACAGGGCAGCTGTGCATTCGACAGCTTCACCTTACTTACACTACCGAGAGTACCGTAGTCTTGAAATAAAGTAATGGATTTGGCTGCAAAGCACACATACTGTCGATTTACCTCGACTTTTTCCTGTTACTTACTGCATTATGCTTTGGCTGTTTGACTTTCGAAAAACAACCATGCATCCTTAAAGTGGCATGGATTATGGACAATAATCCTGGTGAGCATAGACAACACAGTCTTGGTAAATCCTCATACATTATTAGCCTCAAATTTAAGCAAATTGGGGTATGCTCAGCTTTCGTAGACAGTGTCTATAGCAAAGGGCTTGGTTGACTCTTTGAGTCGTGTTAATGATCTCTAAGATTTGTGCATCGACCTTCCCCGGCTGTTAGATCTACTGAGTCACAAAGGGTTCCCTTACTAAGGAAATTGTCCATTGCTTCCTCCGATGATGAACTTATGGCTATTAAGCACGAGTCAAAAAGAGTTATAATGGTAAAGGCATTTGTATAGCACCATAAGAGAACTAAATCTCTGTCTAAGCACTTTAGTAATGCTGTAAAGGAAGCATGTCAGTTTGTTAGCGATAGCATGCCAAGTGTCAGCGCACATAAGCAAGCAAAGGACAGTTTATAAAGAAGCAACTACTATGAGGAACCACCGGTAGGTTTGTAGCTGCTCTTTAAATGTCAAGTAAGGGGATGTTGTTGCGTCAGTCGGGAGTATCTTCCAGGTTTTGGGAGTCATACGAACTAAATGTATGTATGTATGTATGCATGTATGCATGTGTGTGTAGTTACAGCTGTAGTTACACCTTGACTTTGATACTTTTAAGCAGACCCCTTATCAATAACCCTACGGTTCAGTCAGCCAAATTGGATGGCATACCCCTCTGCGGGTATGTGAGCTTGGCAGTGTTATAACAGTATCTTCCCTTTCTGTTTTCTATACACTTGTTCAGTTATAAGATCTAAGACTGAGCCTGGCCAAAACATCAAGTGAACTGCAACCAGTTGCAAAGGCCAGCTTGAGGCATACAGTAGTTGTACTTTGCCTAATCGATAAATAGCAATAGCAACGTTTTAGGCATTTTTGATGCATTAATTTATATATGAGTCGTTTTGAATGCTGTTTGCATAAAATCAACATTCTCTTGGCCACCGTGGTTCTGGGAGACCAACAGCCGATACGTCCAGCTGCCGACTGAGGCACATCATTTCCAGCTGTTCTGAGCTGCTACTTCCATTCACTTCCTCGACTGCCCTACTGACTCAGCTATGCTTCTCACTTTCTCTTTGTTGCCTGTGATGAAGTCCGTAGGCTATAATGCTCACCGAAAGCCACTTACGGTTTGATAGCGCTATAGGAAACTCTCTAGAGTAATGCTCACTTGGTATTTGTGACTGTGGTGTTACTGTCAGATATATTACACCCAGCAATAGAGCAATGCCGTAGTTGAATCGCCAAGTTAGGTCAGCTAGTTACCTCGGCCACGGTAGCCTTTTCACCAAACCATTCCCCTTTGATGATACAGGGATGCAAAGACTGACTGCTGCATTCTCTTAAGCATGCCAAATAATACCACCGGAGTCCTGTCTTGAAAAATAGCATAGTAGTAATGCAATTTTGATCTTTACTGTTTAACATCCCATAGTACAGCATCTGCCCTACCTTTAGGTTCAGTACAGTATATATAAGGCTTTCAACAGTGGAAGTTTGGTTGGTATGAGGGAGGGAGATAAATGCCATAATGATTTCCCATGCTGCTATTACCACCAAACCCTCAATAAGACCAAAGAATGAGACCTGATTTGATGTTTTTTTGGCAGATCGTCGATGTGCACTTCCTAAGCAGATATTTCTGCATTGGCTATCTCTTCTATGCTGACTGCACCCTCTGTATATAGCGTTCAAATCTGTGATGGAACCGAATTGCTCCTATCTGAGTTGCTGAGCTCACAGCCAAAATCGGTGTTGGTGAAACACTAGGGGACACAATCGCCAAGGGCATGCAGTCTGAATGTCATCTTTGATGACCATCTGAGAGTGTTAACAAGAAGATGGCTTGTCATCTCTCTGTCTCTCTCTCATTTAGAGATTGCTTCTATACGGATTACATGCCACGATGGCTAGCAAAAGGTACTCCCTCCCTTCCTCCCTGCCTACCTCTCTCTCTCTCTCTCTCTCATCCCCACTTCCTTCGTGCTGTCACGTATGCACGTGCCTAAACTCGGGCTCTCTTCTCACTACCCCTACTACCTCTCTTTCTCACTACCCCCTTTCCACTTCCTTTCACTTCTTTTTATCCTGTCTCCAGTGAACTAGATTTTACTCAGGTAAGCAAAAGATTTCAATTTATATGCGTCAAAATGGGGCCTCAAACATTCATCACACTTGTGGCTTCACGATAATAAATGGAGCGGGATGGTAGGCTTAAAATAACTACTGAACCACACGAGGGAAGGCACCGAGTAGTCTTTAGCAAACGTTTATTGAGAGGAAAGAGGTATATTCAATTAAAGATATGGTGCTCTGTCGATATGTGGCGTGGCGACACCGGCACATTGTAACAGGCTGCAAGCCATTTGATGCAAAACTCATCGAAAGCAATCTCTGTCACATCTCAGCCTTGTGCATGCTAAGGTGGAATCTTATCTTGGGGCTGGCTTGGACATGTGTACTTGTGTCTTGGTGGACGTACATTAATGTTTTATTTATGCTTCTTCGCCTTATCTTAGATGATGATTCTACCAAAGACAGTCTTTTCAACCACGTAATCAAAGGCAAGGAGCGTCTTCACGGCGATAATAAGTACTTCTGCAGTGACTGCAACCGGCACACTGAGGCTGAAATATCGACTCATTATCGGACATCGCCCCCGATATTGACATTCCACCTGAAACGCTTCAGCTTCGCTGCAATTGGGTAAGTAATGGGTGTGTGTGTGTGCGCGTGCGTGCGTGCGTGCGCATGCATTGATGATGTTTGTTGCCCCCCCCCCCCAAAAGGTGGGGGGAAGGAGTAGAGAATGACGCAAGTATTGGCACTGTGCCCATTGCTTGCAATTAGTTTGTGCGCACGACAGAGAGAATACCTGTCTCGTGTGGCCGATCCGCTGTCTAGTCCATAGTCTGGTCCTTTCCGATGGCTGCCCCCCACACTTTACGGTGTTGTGCTACTGTTATCAAGTGTATTATTATTATTATTATTATTATTATTATTACTAGTATTTGATATGCAGATAGGCATCCATTCTGCATTGTAGCTGCATACACTACGTGCCACTGTCAGCTTTCTTTCATGAAAGTATGGAAACGTCGTAAAGGGTGAGGATCCCTACTAACTTTCCCAGGGGTAAGGTGCTCGCACTGTATGCATATTCAAGACCTGCTCCAGGCAAATCCTTGTTGCCCACTGCAGGGGGGTGGGGATTGATAGCCGCCATAGCTCTTCTGCCCACCTTTACTTTGGCTTAGATTATAGTCTTAAGGGTAAGGTACTTGCGATTCACGACCCAGGTCGTGGCTTCCTGACCTGCAGCACAGTCCTTTATTGCCTCTTGCTAGCAGGATGATGGCTACAATTCTCTGCTACTATATAATGAGGCTGTTGGATCGATCAGCCGACCTATGTTTTATGTAATAATAATAATACTTGTGATAAAACTCCCTCGGAGAACTTAATCTCTTTCTAGGCGCTTTACAATTGCTGCAAAGTAAGCACAATCGAATGGTTACTTTGCCAAGCTCAGTTCCTTCGAGTCCAGCAGACTGCCTGTTCTAGTAAGCCACCTCAAGCCGGTGAGAACTAGGTCTTGTGCCTTTAAGGATTATGCACTCTGGAATTCCTTGCTCCTAAAAAAGCTGCCACGCTTAAAAGTTGGTCATTCAGACTAAGCCTTGCATGGCAGCCCTAGTAAACAAATACTATTCATGACACTAAAAAAAAAGTGGCTTGAAGTAAAAAGGTGTGTAATGTAACAATCAAAAAACTATCACTGGAAGCAACACAGCTGTTTTTCAGTTTCGTGCCTTCGTAATCCTTATTCTTTCAGTATAAATCGGCCTAGATGGCCACGTTTTTTCACGAAGCCATTACATGTTGCCAGTTTAACGTGCATGTCATTCTGATATAGTTTGTGTTTGTCGGCAGATATGGCAGTCAAGTCGTGAAGATAAGCGACCATTTGTCGACGCCTCTTGTATTGCCGTGCTTCGTGTGCCCGGCCAACTGCACCAATCCCAGTCACCAGTAAGTAAGAGGCTCGTTCGTGTATTGAATTAGTACTTGCAATTACTGGTGACAAATCCATGAAAAGCCAAGGCATGGATTTTTTAGTGTTACCGTTTTTGTAGTTTGCTTATTTTGTTTTTGCAGATATCATCTGTATGCCATCGTCATGCACTCGGGAAGTTCCGTGAACTGTGGTCATTATACAAGCTTTGTCAAAATTGGAGACCGAGGGCAATGTCTCACCGAAGCCCATGCGTCCCAGAGCAGGCTCAGTGTAACACCGTCTAAATCACGTGCTTCTCTCTACACATCGGTACACACTAGATCCGGCATTGACCTGAACAATGGTGTCTCTGCGCCCAACTGTTCGCATGCATGTGCCTGCCGTGCATGTGCCCGCTACACGTGGCTTGAGTGTGACGACAAGCATGTGCGATACTGCACATCGCACGAGTTGAGCCAGTGCTTGAAGCAAGGCAGTAAGAGTCGCCGCCTGACGCCGTACTTGCTGTTCTACTCAAGGTCTGTTTGCAGCAGCAGCAGCAGCAGCTCTCTTGGCTTCGGAGATGACTGCTGTTTGCAATGCGAATCTTAGGCTGTTTTGAAAAGTTTCTTGCACATGTACACATTAATTTTTTCTTTCGTTCTACTCTCGATGCTCGAAAGAGTTTTTTGTTGTTTTTTTCTATTGACCGCTCTTTAGTCGTAGCACTTGTAGTGCATGACAAGAGTCGCAATTCACTGTCCACTTGTGCTTGTCTTGGTACCCTCATGCATTGCTCAGCCTCGTATTGACTTCTGCCATTTCACCTTCTACTCAAAAAATGGTGAAAAGAAGAACCGGTGCTATCCAGTCCAGTCTTGTTTTGTACTTTTCTGATGGCCGTGACAAATCGGGGCAACTGCTCAAATCCATGACCGTTAATGACAGCTACTGATGTCACTATTTTTGCAGTTATTGGTTTAATGTTGAACTTGACAGATCTCATGCACCAAAGTAGTGACAGCCTTCCTTGCTTTTCTGCCGAATTATGAATTTTTTTGAAAATTATATCTTGGTTTTAATTTTGGTTCGCCAGGTGTCGTTGCTAACAGCATAGCTTTCCTTTTGAAATCTGATGAATGTACAAGAATTTGATGAATCTAGGGCTAGGCCTGAATTCAAGTATGTCCGAAATATGATCAGCACATGCAGCTATGCGATCTGTGAAAAACCGAAGGTAGCTCTACTACTGGTAGCTTCCTTCATTTTTACCCCAGCAAAGCGTGTTTTTGTGTGCACCGTATTAACTAGAAACAACCTATAGACAGAAAGCTTGAAAGCATATATTTATTAATAATAATACTAATATTTTATTAGTTTTATTATAGGTAATTTGTATAGCGACTTAAGAGAATTAAATCTCTATCTAGGTGCTTACATAGTACGACCACAAAACTACTATATTTGAGTCCTTCGCGATCTTCAGCTTGTGACATTTTTTTTATAGCAAAACTATCCTCCGCCAATGATTACTCGGCCTCGGCAATGGCGAAAGTTCAGCACTCCTCGATCGTGCTTCCTTTGCAGCAAGTGTAAAGTGCCTAGAAAGTGATTGAGTTCTCTGAGGGTGCTATATCAAATGCATTATTATTATTATTATTACTAGCATTCCTCTGTCTCCAGCCAGATTGATTATGGTCTGTTTTACAAGCAGTGAGTCGTAATGGCTCACTAGGTAAGGCGGTTGCTTTTCACGACCTCGGCCCTGAGGTCGTGGGTTCGAATCCTGTTGGGGGCGATCCTTTATCGCCACTGCAAGCGGTGGTGATAGCTGTAAAGGCTCTTCTGTCGCCATATAAAAAGAGGCTGTTAAAAATGCCACACTGCTCTCTTAACGAAGCCTAGTAGCAAATCAAAACTGAGTACATAGAGGTGACATCATTCGAAAACTAATAGTTAGCATGAAACGCCTACCGGGCTTATTACTGGAGTAGCTGCCTGTGAAAAAACTCCTGCGAAACACCCGCAGTCTTTTTGGCGCTATAGACTTACAGCCGGAGATACATTACATTACCTACTTAGCTCGACGGATAGCTCGTACACCAATTTAGCTGTAGCGCTGGTTATATATGCAGCTTGGTGTCGGTCCTAGTCCTATCGGTATAATGTAATGAAATGTATCTCCGTCTGTAACTCCACAAAGTCATAAAGACCATGTGGGTTTTACGAAGGGGAGTTTTGTGGAGCGCACTCACAGCCTAAGCGGCTTTCGGTACGCATTCGGTACCCAACAGACTTCGTCTCACGCAACAAAGAAAAAGTGGGAAGCATAGCCGAGTCAGGAGAGCAGTTGAGGTAGTGAGCAGCATAGATGTAGCAGCTCAGGACTGCTGAAAAGGATGTGTCATAGTCGGCAGTAGGAGATTAGTTGTCGCGCAAGAATTGTGGAAGCAAGTTCCACAGTCTAGGACCTGCAGAGCTAAAGCTTCTATCGCCAACGGTCTTTAAGCGGAGGAATGGGACAGCTAATTTATTGTCCACACAGGACCTGAGGGCACGAACAGGCTGAAACTGATGCAGCAGTTCAGATAGGTATGAAGGAGCCAAGCCGTGGCGGGCCTTGTGGGTCAGCGTAAGAACTTTGCTCTGTATCCGTTGCTCAAGCGGCAACCATCCTAGCTCTTTCAGCAAAGGAGACGTGCTCAAAACGCTGGGACTTGAAGACTAGCCGTGCAGCCATGTTCTTAGTCCGCTGCAGTGGCCTAATAGCTTTCTTTGGCAGCCCAGCCAAAAGGGAATTACGATAATCAAGCCGAGACAGAACTAAAGAGCTAGTTAAATTTTTTACAAGCCACTGGAAGAGAGCTCCTAATCTTGGATAGGGATCGGATGTGATGGCTAGCTGTAGAAGCAGACTTCTGAATGAAGCTTTTGAAATTGATGCTGCTGTCGAAAACGACACCTAAATTTGGAGCACGTGGCGATGGTCGCACGATAGCATCACCTATTAGAAGAGCAAAACCTTTTAATCCAGCCACACGCTTAGGGTGTCCTATGAGCAGAAGTTCGGTTTTATCATCATTTAATTTCAGGAAGTTTTCCGACATCCAGGATCGAATATCTGCAAGGCAAGCATTCAGCTTCTCAGTTGCTGCAGCAGATTCCGACGGTTTGAATGACAAGTACAACTGAGTATCGTCAGCATAGAAGTGATATCCTATTCCATGGGCCTTAATCACTTTTCCCAGAGGTTGTGTATAAATGGAGAACAGCAAGGGACCGAGTACAGACCCTTGAGGGACTCCACAGGTGACCCTTCTCGTATGTGAGACCTGACCCACACATGACACGGAATGAACACGATCAGACAATTACGATTTAAACCACGCCAGTGCTTCGTCTGCCAGACCGATCGTTGTTCTCAATCGTTCAAGCAGAACTTCGTAATCAATGGTGTCGAAGGCAGCAGACAGATCTAGCAGAGCTAGGGCAGTGACATTCCCGTCATCGTTGCCACGAGGAATGTTATTGTTAACACGGAGGAGAGCAGTTTCAGTGGAGTGCTGCCTCTTGAACCCTGATTGAAATTTTTCTGACATTTCATTATTTTCAATATGTTCAACCAGCTGCTTAGCAACAATTTTTTCAAGAATCTTTGATAGGAAAGGAAGAAGAGAAACTAGTTTGCTAGGACCTGTGTCTAATCCAGGCTTTTTAAGAATGGTCTAACGATTGCCGATTTGAAAGACTTGGGGACGACTCCTTTTCCCAAATAAGCATTGAAAATCTTGGTCATGGCCGGGCTAAGTTGGTCTGCCAGTGAAGACCACAGAGATGAAGGTATAGGGTCTTCAGGAGACGAGCTCTTTTTGCTTGACCTTATTAGAGTAGCCACATCGCTTGCAGAAACCTTGGAGAAGCTTGTAAGGAAGGTCACAGGTTGTGGAACCGCGATTGCTTTAGTCGGAGGGGGCTTAATAGAGGCACAAATGTGCACAATTTTTCAGTAAAGAAGGCTGAAAACTTTCTGCTGAGTCCTTAATATCTGGGGAGTCAGAGCTCTCAGCATTGGCCAGTAAATGATTTACTGTCTTATAAACCTGTTTAGTGTCCGACTGGCAGGAATTCAGCTTTCTAATGAAAAAAGAAGCCCTGGTTTTTTAAGCTTTCGGGTGTAAACTCGAAGGAAGTCTTTGTAATTGACTAGATCTGCATCAGACCCCGATTTCTTGAAACGACATTCAAGCCTGCGCTTAACCCGGCGCATCTTTAGAAGTTTTTTTGTAAATTGAAAGGAAACTCCACGACTTCGAACATGGATAGAGCGAACGGGAGCATGCTTGTCAAGAGCACTCCTGAGTGTTATGTTCATAGCATCAGTGAGGGTGTCGAGGTTGCCGGTCGAGTCTGAATGCAGATCAAGAAGACCTGCATCACAAACAGATTTAAAAAACTTGTCCATGTCAATGCTATGTAAGTTACGTCGTTTGACAAATTCGACATTGCCCTGTACGTGCGAGGGAGCAGGAACAATAAACGAGACCGAACAATGATCTGAGAGGGTCAGTGGGCACACCACAAGGTCCGTGGGGAAGACATCCTTAGTCATCACGAGATCTGGAATGTGGCCACCGGCGTGGGTGCTATGATTAACGTGTTGGGCCAAACCAAAATTCTCCAGACAGTCAAGAAATGAGCGGACCTGGTTGTTGCTAGGGTTGTCAACGTGAATATTGAAGTCTCCTACAATCAGTAACGGCCTGTCACACACAAATATTGCCGGGCGACAGAGGTTTGCCAGGCTGCTAGGCGGTGGCGGCAGGCAACGACTCTCTAAGCGATGGCGGTTGGTCAGGCTGCGATGGTGTCCCACGAGGCAACGGCGTTGTGCAAGGCAACGGTCAACGGTGGGGCTGTGGCGTCAGACGGTGAGAAGGCGCACGGAGAGCCGGCGGCGTCCGCGCGAGAGTCGGCAGCGTCCACGAGGAAGGCGGCTGCGTCCGAGAGCAAGAGGCGGCGGCGGCCGCGCGAGATGCAGCTGCGTCCGCCACAGGGGCAGTGGTCTGCGATGCAGCGCAAGCCATGAAGGTGACGTTGGCCTGCGACCAGCAGGTGGGCTGTGACGCGGCGGCAGGAGAGTGTGTGCAGACCGAAGAGTCTACGCAGGCCGAAGAGTCTGTGCAGCGCGGGGAGTCAGCTCGGGGCGGAGAGACTGTGCAGGACGGAGAAGCAGTGGAGGAGAGGAGAGTCGAATGGGAGAAGGGGGCGAAGGGAGCCGTGCGTCCTTCGGCTCCGTGTGTCGTGCAATAAACTGTTGGTGTTGTTCATCGGCTGGCTCTCTGCTGTGCGAATCGAACCACACAACCAAAAACCTTTATCTATCCACAATGAGCTGCGATAACCTCAGAGTGTCGGCGAGACCTGACGCTGGTGTTTAATCGGAGCCTGCCGCCATAACCCACCTCTAACCTAGCACGTCTAGAAAAACTGCCAGCCACTGAAGTTCGCTCCGAAGAGCCACCCTGTTTACACAGCCAACAACGTAGGCGATAGTGACACACGCGTTTCGCATAGACGCTACCAATGCTATCCACATTGGCAGAGACACTAGTTGCTCTTCTAGCGATACGGGTACGTGAGCGCATCTAAGCTAACAACGGCGTCGCCTTGGAATTCAATCCAAGAACCGGCATGGTGAAATGCTCCGATCGAGATCTCGAGCATTCCTCTTGAGTATTACACCATCACTCGCGGCAGCAAGCCAAGCTGGCCACGAACGCTAGCCACCGCTCGCACGACCTTGGCCGCTATTGGAGTGTACCACCATTACCCAATCTTCAGTGCCCTTTCACTGCCGACCTTGTCGATAGGTTGAGATTGGTCACTGTTGCTATAGTCAGAGCCGTTTCGCGATTTGTCGTCTATTTTCGTCTTTTTGGGGGACTCACCCTCAGCCCGGATGAGTCTTCGATCTTTTCGAAGCCTGAGCCACATACGCATCAGTACTGCCGGGCCTCTCGCCCATGCGAGCTGATCGCAAATGTGATTTCTTCCGACTGCTAGTCAGCCTATTCCTATGCCGTGCGATTTTCGCCCACAGCATTCCACAAAGGTACTGCAAGTAGCCTTCTGAAATCTTTTTCCCTTTCTGTTGGCTGGTGAATGCACAACGTTACAAAGTTGGCCACACACGTCATTAGAAAATATTGCTGCCCATGCTCTGAACGCAAATCGATGCAATATTCATAAATAGATATATAGATCAATAGAATTACCATGAAAATGCTCTGCATACTCCTTTTAACTTAAGAAATAATGACAACTAATTTACTTCGCTTGTATTTTTCAGTTCCACGATTGTCAGCTTCAATAAATAAGTACGTATATGCATATATACAGTTGCTAGAGAAAGCATCGATTCATCGGTCAGAGTATGATGAAGCACTAATTAAGATATCAAAAAAGAATACTACGGGACTGCCACTTTAAGGATTGTTCTAGACTGGTCAAGGGAGTGAATATATTTCCATAACTCGTCTAATACTTGATGGATCGGTGTGAAATTTCAAATGTGAGTTCAGATCTGCTTACACACATCACCGGAAAGTTTTGCTATACATGCCATCAAATATCCTTGAATTATAGTATCTGAAATCGTGAAGTATTGGCAGATTTATGGAATTTAAGAGGCATAAAACTGTTTAAAAGTAACAAGCATGTACCTCGACAAGTTTCCAAGGTGTACATCGATCGATCAAGGTTAAGCAAGTTGGGACAAAAGCCGTATATAATGCAGATTGGCCAAACTTGTATTTGTAGATATGTTGCTTCCGGTTTACATATGGGTTAGACACGGTTTGCCTAATCGTTTTTTAAATTCACCGTAGAAACTTCAGATCTCATTCGTAACATGTTTGTCTTTTCAAGGTACCCTAAAAAACCAATATTCTCAATGTTTTCTAGACACTTACCGTCAAAACATTTTGTAACAAGCTCGAGTCAATTTTTTGTCTTTGAAATAAATAGTAGCAGCCACAATGAAAAGCAGACCTGAAGATCAGTGTTACTTTCAAGAGGTCGTCCTTGGCAAGTACTTTTATTTGACACCATCGCAAAAGGTGATATTGCTAGGGTTCGGGCCCTAGTGGCCAGGCTAGGAAATATATCTTGCAACCTACTGAATTATGATGTTTGGCTAACATGCTGCATCGGCAGGTTTGAGCGGGCCATGGCAATTACTAAAGGACCTCTTTAAAATCCAAAGAGATTATTTACCTAGTCCTCGTAAGCATCGTAAGCACTGCCGGTAAAAAATTATAAGTTGGAAAATAAACAGGCACCGATTAGGTGCCTACAATCATAAAGGCGGCCTGATAAGTACAGCAAAGGTTTTGAACCTATTGAATATATGCGATCGACTTATTTTTATCGCGAAATCGCAGTATTTTTTATTCCTTATATTATCCATTTATTCGTTTATATTTTACATTATTCATAATATATATTTATAGGTAGGAACTTTCGGGATAAAGCAAAGGGGACATCTTTTAATCGATAGTCGTGTAAACTAAAGACTGCAGGCTCGAATTGCGACTCTAGGAACGACAATACTGCATGCCCATCACAACACAGTCATGTTTATTTTTTTCTAAAATTTCTCGCGACCGGAGCGTATATGAGAATAAAGCAGCTGAATAGAAGACAAAAGAGTCGCATCTACGATCCGAATAAGTGCCACAACCCAACAAGCAATCGATAATATAAATATAACCGAGATTCACCATCCCACCGCTTCTTGGCAGGCTTCTATATCCGAAGCAACGAACAAGTTGCTGCTGTTGCCTATAACTTCGACAGATGCTAGCTTCACCTTGGTTGGCCAACGAAGCCAAAGGCATCCTGTGCGGCTGCTGTGCCAAGCCAAGGGTTAGAACGAAAAGTACCCTGTAAACAAGCGATAACCACGGGCTTCATGCTCAAACAACCAAGCGTGACTAATTACTCTATAGACGCCGTAGAGCAGCGTTCTAAAATTAATTGTCACACATTTTGACCGCCGAGCTGTAAGTCAATAATGGCAGTCTAAATGCACGTCCATTGAATTTCTTAACAGCGAACTCCCGAGATCCGCCAGGTCGTATTACATACAGCGGTACCGGTCAGCTCGAGAACCCCCCCCCCCACCCACCACCACCCAGATCTTCCCAGGACAATGTCCGTCAGTTGCCTTTCTAGCCTACGGTTTTGACGGTGCATGCTCTGGCCCAGCGCGGGTGATCCTAGATAGTGGAACTCGCCTACACATCTCCTAAAATCATTTCATAGGCTGATTAAATAGCTTCGTTTACTGTATATAGCAACAAGGGATCCCTAGCTGGCCTTCACCTTCTTGCAGTTGACGGTAAAGAATTTCGCTCAGGCCATGAGGTAATCGCCACGAGCCGCCTGAAGCCGCAGAGTCCTTGGCGTGCAATGAATGAATGGCAGCATGCAAGCGTGGCCTTTGGCGGATGCAAGTAAAGCACTAATTTCAAAATACAGTTTGACCTTGGGTTGACTGGCATGAGAGTGATGGTCAGGTCAAAAAAAGGAGCAGTCACCTGCTTGGAGCTTTCCTAGCCGGATTCTAATACAACGGCGACATACCACCGGTACGTGCCACAAACGGCAGCTGAATTCAACGAGTCCGATAAAATTGTAGAGCTTGCAGTAGGGTAGCCAGAGGGCAAGCGGAAAATAACCCCCCCCCCCAGCGGGGCAACGACCAAGGCCATCTAATCCCGACATGCGTCACGACATCCACTGACTTGACCTCATGTAAAAAGAAATTAAAAACGCACCAATTTATGACAGCATTTAGTTGGTCCCTGCGATTCGTCCTTTATGTGCTTTTACGTGCTGACACTGCATGCTGCCACTAACCACACTTGCATGCTGACCCTGTACATGTCACCCCTAACCACGTTATTCATGTTGTTTATCAAGCATGATACCACTCACCATTCGATCATTCGATCTTATTTACTTTGCCGCAAATGTAAGGCGCCTAGAAAGAGATTGAGTTCTCTGAGGGCGCTTTATCAAGTGTACTATTATTATCCTTCAACCATCGACCATCACCAGCGAGGAAATGGTATCCTAATTCCACTCGATGAGCTGCTGCCCAATTCGTGCCGAATAAACACTGTGAATAAATACACTAGAATCACTGGGATCAATACACGATCGCGAAAAATTGAGGCCAGTTCCCTACTACGGGTGGCAACGTATCTTTCAAAACAACACGGTACAATCCTGACAGCCTTTAAAAGAACAGCTCATTCCAGTTAAACAGTTCACTGTTTGATTCTCCTCACAGCTTACCGAGTTACATCACGCAGAAAGTGTAACGGCACAGGTCTTGCAAAAGCAGCTCACAGCAGTGAGCTGCCACATGTAGCCAGTCTCCCTGACCTCTGACCCCTCAGACTTCCAACTTAAGCCCAGCACCTTCACTGTTGCGGATCTGTCGGTGGTTAGTGGTAGCCTTGGGGGAGGAAGTAAGTAAAGGACATTGCGCACCGAGATCTAAGCTGAATCTGCTCTGCGTTTAGCTAATAGGCCATGCAGCAAATCACATTGATGAACAAGTGACTCACGAGTGAAGACTTGGCACAGTTCATTAACAGAGGTAGTCACGTGGTTTTAACACTCATTGTGCAACTACTGGCAGCTGCGAAGTGTGAACAATTGGAGTTGACAGCGTGGCACTCTGCTATCACCAGTCTATTCCGAGTGCGAGCAAGCAAGACCAGATGGGAGCAGATGAAGCAGCTCAATAAAGGAGCAGTGCACCGATATCAGATGCCAACAGAAAATGGTATAGAATGTGTCAACAGAACTAAACTCGAAACAGTCTAGAATGTGGTTGAAAAGAGTGCTGGGATGCCATCATTAAAAAATATACATTTTACAAGCAAAAAATGTCACAAGTATCATGCAAATTAGCAATTCAAATCAGTGAGTTCGTAGCCACACAGCAATGACCTCCATATCCCAATTGTACAGCTAAACAGCGATCCTGTTAGCATATAGCAAAACCGATAGTCAGACTAATGCGATGCAAAAGACCACGAAAGGATATCGTAGTTTATAAAGAAAGAAGAATATCAAGTAGTCATCGGGAGATGAACCCAAGACCTCCGAAATTAAAGCAGCGAGTCATTTCAATCCTTCCACAACTCAAACCAGAAACGATGAAATCCATGGCTACCAGCCTCCAACACTTTCAGTATGTTGGAATTGTATACATAAATCTGGCTTAAAACGTATATAATCAGTTTGCTTAACCAATGTGTGTACAGGTTTATGGTTAGTTTGTTGCTGATTTGGAGAATGTGACTTCACTTATGCAACTTAAGCATCAAAATCTTTTGGGGCCACCGCGTTATCTGACTCTTTCTAAACTTAATGCTATCTCTCACTTTGTTCCACGTGCTTAAAAATAACAATACAAGTAACGCTAGCACCATCTGTGTATCATATTGCCATCACGACAATTTGCATCTTCTGGATGCGATGAATACGATGCACGTGATCCATACGTATTACTGAGCTTCTGGTCTGGTCAGCAGTTGCCCTGGGAAGGCCAACCATCCCTAGCGGCTCTACTTAAGACTGATTCCTGGGCTCTCGCTGGAACACAAGACCCGACCGAAGAAGCCAAGAATGACACTAGCAAGCTCTGGACACAAGCCACTCGACACTCGACACAGCGGCCAACACGGAAGTCCCAGCCACCTTGGTCAGCCACCCTGTCACTGTCGCCTAACGATGCAGTGCATACCTGGTGCCGAGCGACGTCGTGAGTTGAGTCCATCGGTGGATGGAAGCTCTCCATCCCGAAAAGGTCAACTGTAAGACAAACGGGACGTCAAAGCAGACATACCTGGCAGATGTTCGGCCAGGCATGTACCGTGTGCACTGGTGCATGCACATGTAGCCTGGACACGCGGCCGTGGTCGGCAAAGAGCCAGCAGCAGCAGCAGCAGCAATCAGTGCTAGGAGCACCTTGACTGCATCAAATTTGCAATTCACCCTGCCTGCAGCCTAGCTTGCAAGGCCCCAAAAGTCCCGTGGCCGAGCAAGAACTGTAAGTCCAATTACCACCACCACCCCTTGAAATTACGAAAGTCGAAGGAAGGAGGAGCTCCAAGGCTGACTGGGGTGAGGCAGAGCTCTGCACCGGCAAAGCAGCCCTACGGCAGCGGTGCATGCACTGCAACTGGGGAGCTGCAGCTGGCTGGCCAGTGTCGGGCTGAAATGTGTGCCCAAGCTACAAAAAAAAAAGATGCCGCTCCCTCTCTCTCTCCCCGCTGATAGCATTTGTACCGGAAGCATTTCTCTGTGCCAATGCAGCTGCAGCTCCTGTTACATCAGCGGCAATTGCAAAATCTGCAAGAGCAATCGCTGATCGGTCCGGAGCAACAGCAGCAGAAGTAGTTGCCTTTGTCGGCGGCTACAACGGCAGACAACGGAATGTCGAGCGCAGTCAGAGAGCAAACGAAGAGGGAGAGAAAAAGAGACAGGAGCCTTGGAGAGGGGAGCAAACAGCGAGCAGACGTTTGGTGGCCTTTGCTTTGAAACGCGCCATCTGAAGGCGTCCGAGGAATGCTTACGACGATGCAGCACGTGCTCGAAAGACCAGAAAATGCAGCAGGAGAGCACAATGAGCTGCGGGTAGTGCTCAGTCGTACAAAGTCCAAGTGTAGCACGAGCCTAGGTCTCAGCAACGAGGCTGCCAGAAGCACGAGGCCTCTACCTGAGATGCCGCCGGCTTGGCAGCAGCCGGCCTCGCTCCACCACTGCCAGCAGCAGCTCGGCACGTGCACCGCTCCAAGTCGGCTTCAAGTTCGACCACTCGACTCTTGAGGAGCGATTTCTCTTGCTCCAATGCCGCCATCTGGACACAACCGG
The DNA here is from genome assembly GCA_009760855.2 of Cristatella mucedo. NCBI lineage: Eukaryota > Metazoa > Bryozoa > Phylactolaemata > Cristatellidae > Cristatella > Cristatella mucedo. The sequence continues at coordinate 4,037,387 of WPIO01000023.1, read as the reverse complement.
CTGCTAATGTCGGCACAGCAGCAGCAGCAGCAGGTAGCAGTGCAGTCCACGCTTGCCAAACGTGTGCAGCCGGCTGGTTACAACTGCATTCTGCGTGTGCCCGTAGCAGGAGAGTACGAGCCAACTTGCGGCCGGTATCGCGTGCAAACGCGATGTCTCAACACAGACAGCAAGCAGTTGCTTCTGCCTCGACACGAACGGCTGCCAGCGACCAATAGCGACTGTGCTTTTTTTCAGTGATAACCATGGCAGCAAGAAATTCTCTTGGTTAACAAATGCTTGCAGCAAGCCTAGTTTCGAACTGCGCAGGCGATCGGTCGGAGGAGCATCGTGGAACGAAATAGCAAAATAAAGAGCGACATTTACCGAGTTGCTAGATCGATGGGTGGTAAGGGACACGTGGGACGAGAGAATCAGGATTGCTTTGAACGCAGTTCACAGGAAAAGGCCGTCCAACTGCCAAGATGGCCATCTGAAACCTCTGAAACCACAGCACCTGACCGGCAAATGAGCAGCGGCAGGCTAACCGGGCATGGTACACATGGACTTTGACCTAACGTGCAGATGGTGGCAGGGGCCTGCTGAAGGGCCTGATCAGGTGGCAGAATGCTGATTGTGAGCAAAGTTACCACGCAGGCAGGCAGGCACGCTGGTGGGAGTGGGGGGAGGGGTGGGCCGTGCCGATGCCTAAGCAATAGCCTGCAATAGTGGCTTTAATAGTAGCGAGTGGCTAAACCAAAAATGGCGATGAGTAGGGTCGGAGCCGGTGAGCCGCTTCTGGCACACTTCGGGGAGGGGGTGGCAGGCTGGTGGCGGCGCTGCTGCTGCCCCGCTGTGCTGCTGTGTCTGCTCACCTTCTGTTGCAATGCTGCCAGCTGTCCCTGCTGCTCAGATTGCTTTTCCATGGTCTCCAGGTGCTTGCGATAGTTCAAGTCGAACGCTTGTCCGAGTGTCTGCAGGATTTCGTCTGCCTGCTACAATGGGCCAGGCAGCAGCTCTCGTGCGTTAGGCGAGCCCGCTGCACTGTCGCGGTGGCGACACAGGAGCTGCCGCTGTCGAGCTTGCCTGGCAACCGACGGCGCCACCTAGCCGACGGCATCTTCAGCTCAATGCACATGTGTGCGCAACCAACTGAGGTGCCAGTGACTACTCAATACGAGGAAAGGCAGGCAGCCAAACGAACGTCAAGCAAAACTAGAGGGAGAGAATGAATAGTTAGAGAGCACAAGGTCGAGGCATGGCTACAGGTGAAACAGTCTGCAGACATATAAACACACGCGCCCAAGTAACCCGCTTGCAATGCTATGTATCTCTTTTTGTAACAGTACAAAATCACAAAGACTAAGTAGGTGTCACACAGGAGAGCTATATACAGGCCAATCAAAGCATAAGTGGCCTACGGTACGAATGCGGTAGCCAACAGACTTTGCCTCAGGCAATAAAGAGAAAGTGAGAAGCATAGCTGAGCCAGGAGAGCAGTTGGGGTAGCGAGTAGCATGGAAGTAGCAGCTCAGGACTGCTGAAAAGAATGAGCCATAGTCGGCAGCAGGAAACGGATACCAAGCCATTGACTTTCACTTCCATACCGGCTACACGCACTTTTAGCTTTAAGCATATCGCCATAAAGTAAGCAGCAGCACAAATGACAGACAGGAGTCTCAAACGAATGCAAATGGAAATCGAGGGTCTGCGTTCTGAGTTATTGCAGCAGTAAGGAGACCACTATCCTAGTGCTCGAAATCGCAAGTGTCTTCTCTGACGACTGCGAAACGTTGGACAGTTGTACTAAGATAAAACATCCAAAGCAACAGTCTCCATATTCACTCTGCCTCCAGAGTGAGGGACGACTAACCGGATGGCTAGCTAAAGATCTTACCAGCTCCCTTATTCTTGCTATACTGCACTACTGTACGCTCTGCAATTAGTTCTTAATACAGTAAGGCAGCAAGGTTGGTCTTCAAATACACGATAGTGAGGAACACTACCGTTTCTTTCACAATAAGACTCTTGGGTACAGACACTTTAGCGCTGCCGGGGTCCTAAACTGCTCAGCTCAGATCCAAAATCCTGATGCACAGATACTCTCTTCTATGCAGCTGCTGAAAAAATCTGGATCTTTCCTTCCCTGTCGCATTTCACGACTACTTCCATGCTACTCACTCTCTCGACTGCTTCTCGATTTTCTCCATGGTATGACGAACGTGCTGAGCCGTGCAAAAGACCCAACAGTGCTAAACCGTGCAAACGATGAAAACGTACTAAACCGAGTAAATGATGTAAACGTTGACCGATTTCTCAAAAACGAGGCGATGTGGTCGAGAGGAGCGACAAAAATTCTGACTTCGGTATCAATTGGCCGAGTAGAGCGACAAAAAGTCTGACTGCATTGTCAGCATAGCTCAAGAAACAGCACAAAACAAAAGTATGTTAAAAGACCGGAAAAACCTTGGACTTACGTTTTGCTCACATCCAAGAACGTAGCAAATATGTTTGCCTGTTCTGCCATCGCGGGCTATGAATGAGAACAGTTTCTTCTCGCTGTGGTCGTTTGCACAGTACGATATGCCGTCCATGGGAAACTGGTAGAGGACGGCCTATGGCAACCAACCAAGCTCGATCGCATGTCGCCGACGTGCAACACAGCGATTTAAGCCAAAATGGGCAGCAGCACCCAGCTGGGAAGGAGGGAGGCAGCTTGCATTGACGCGATCTTTGATTGGCACTGGCAGCTGCTGGTTTCCGCCCCCTCCCGGCGGCGCAGCACACACCCCCTTTCACGTGTGACGAAGCGCATACCTTGGTCTTGCGGTCCTGAATGGTCAGGCAACTCAGACTGATGACGACCTCGACTCGGGGCGACGACTTGTGCCCACTGACTTTCCGCTGCTGCTTCTGCAGCTGCAAGGCACCGAGCCAGTGGGGTCAGGCTTGGCGATGCGATGGCTATCAGTGCGGATGCGATGCAACAACATCAGCCCTGCATTCAGTGGCAGACGCCCAAAGAAAAAGCACTGGCCCGAACAATACTAGCTTTGCAAGCTGAGGTTGGAGAATCTGCACAGCCGACCGGTGCCCTGTGTCGGCCCATAGATCGCCGAGTGTGCTCCGCTTGTTATCTTTCAAGTCATAGTGCATTAACAGGTCTAATGCCTGCTGATTCTGACACGCATCAGACATACCCAAAACCGAGCAGAAAACGACACAATGAGAATTCCTACACCCATGCTAGTCGCTAAGAGTGCTTGCAATTATCACCACAGTGACTTTACAAATAACAACGTTTTGTAAACAACTCTTAAAAAAATTTCAAGCAGAACTGCTTTGATTGTCAGCAGTGCACTCAAAATTCTACTTGAGCAGCATATTAATTGCATTCTATGAGCAGCATGCTGCTATGCACTACCCAATGAAAATCGTCCCATCGACGGGGGACACCGGACCACGGCGACTTACGTCTGCAGACTAACCTCGTGAAGTGACTCATAAAACCATGGCCACATGCATGCTCACACACACACACACACACACACACACACACACACACACGCACGCACGCACGCATGCACATACACACAAACACAAACACAAACATGCAGAGCTCCACCAGACTCGACACCACAGGCTAGCTGTTTGGGTAAAGCAACCGTAAGACATGCAGCATGTGTGGATCATACTGGCCCCCTACACAGGGGGACCAAGACTGGTTTATTAGCCACGCGAGATAATCACACCCACAAGTTTCTAGTGTACAAGGATTGTGAATCGAAGAGTAGGGCACCATCAAGAATTTCCTCAAAAGCAGCACACCTCTAATACAGTCACCGGCTGGCAATTACGGTTCGAGTCCATTGCAAGTGGCAGGGCTACACCAACACTATGTTAGCATCAGCGGGGAGCTGGTGCTTCACATACGCAGAGGGAAGGCACCCCGAGCACTGAACCTGCTATTCGAGAATGCACGCTTCGCTATCAGGGATGTGACATGAAGGGTGTGACACGAGGGTGTGGCATGAGGGTGTGGCACAAATGTTTAGGTTGGCATGCGAGCAACTAAGCTGTGGTGACCATGAGTTCACTTAACAGATCAGGACAGAGCACCGCTAACAAACAGTAGCAGCAGCAGTTGCAGCAGCAGGGGCAGCAGCAGCAGAAGCCCTTGCCCATGCACGTGGATTACCTTTATTGTCCTAACGGCATCTGCGACTGGCTCAGTTCCCCTCGCTTGCTGCACCTCCTCCATGCCATAGAACTGCAAAGTAAGTATTATGAGTTTGCTAAAAGAAAAAAAGCAACTACATATACATCCAAGATTTTCTTAACACACTAGATCAGTGACCTCACTTGGGCTAGCCAATCATAGAGGGTAAGCTGAGAGGGTGGCAAGCCCCTTCTGGGTCGACTTATGGGGCGACGCTGCAGCCCAGAAAACTACCTGCATCGATGAAATCAGCTGAAAAGTGGCAGAAAGTAAGTAACGGCAGTTCTACTCGCAGCCCTGCAGGCAAGGCCGCAACGCACCAACCCAGCGGCAGGCGGCGACATTTCTATGAATGCTTTCCATGTTTCCATGTTGCAGGCTCAGCGAGAGGGTCACATGGGCACTGCTGCCCCACCATCTTGATAGCTGGTTAATTCTTACTGCCAGCAAGATAAAAACAACCTGGACCTCTGGTACTGGGACCAGAGTCCGTGACCACGACCATTTGGCCGTCGAGTAAGTGGGTAAGTGAGTAAGTGAGCCAGGACAAAGAGACAATAGCAGCCACGTTGGCAAGGCCTGCCGGCCTGACGAGGCGTGGCTGAGCGTAGAGCTACCCTATCGTAAGATATACCATGCTCTCGCGGCAGCAGCTCGTCGTCTGTGAAAAAGGTGGGCTCTCATTGCAGCCTTTGGATTAAATAAAAACTGTTTTTTTTAGAAAGCCCACCGACGATGGCGCAGCCAATCCCATCATCCAATGCGATCATGCAAACAAGTCAGGTACATGCATAACAAAGATGTTTCTGACCATCACCATACGTTTAGACTTCCGGCCTGCCTTTCAAAAAGCATGAAATCAACATCAAGCCTCGCGTTCAAAGTTTGCATAGTGCACCGACGCGAACGACTGCTATGCTAAAGCCATACAAGGTCATCAAGTGTTACCTTGGCGTTGTAGCTTAGCTCCGCTAGGGCAAGTGTTTCTGGGCGGTGCGGCCATTGTACGTTAGCTGGAACACACAAAACCACAAAAGTGACGGTTTATCAAAATTAAAAATCTAGCCTAGCATGCGCCTGGAGGCCACAAGACAGCTGCTATGCTTACTGGGAGAACGGGAAAGTCCCTGAATATAGGTACGATGTGACCGACAGGGAGAGCATCAGGAGTAATAAATTTCCATGGCCAGTTTCGTTATCAACAGCTTGCAAGCATCACTTGTAGGGTTACTTACCCGATCGCGACATCCACCTGAACAATGAGGCTCCAAATGCAGGGGCAACTTTTAGAGCACGATATGCACTCGATTTGGCTAGCACCCGTGGACCTCCGCCAACCTGGAACGACGGCTAAGCAGCGTATGCGTGTGTCCCGATCTAAGACATAAAAAACTAAGTGCCAACGGAATACGCATTTCAGGGTCTCTTGGCTGATTCAATAATCCACTAGCATGATAGAAAAAAGCACGAAATTCGGCTGAGAGAACGAACCGCTTTCACGAGTTGGACCGATCGGCGAGGCTTAAGCCGTTCACAACCCTTACGCTGGTAGAAAAATGGGGTCTACAGAGTTCAAATCAAAACCTTGCATGAGCTGTAATGCGTGGGCATACCGCTTTCGAGTAATGCCCGTCGAAAAAAGCTACAGGCGATTCAGATATAGCAACCGGATGTACCACACTTGAAGGTTATTGAGTGTCCTAGGTCAAGTTCGTGACCTTTACTGGTCTCTGGCCTGCTGTCTGTTCCGGGCTAAATGATCTCCCAACTTGGACATGTTAGTAGTGCTTGACGCAATCCCACCCCGTGCTGTGACGCAGAGCATTGTTTACTAATAATCGTAGGCGATGTGTTTTTTGTTTTATTGTTGTGCTGTGCGCAGATGCAGAATCAAACCCGTTCACAGCTACTTGATTCTGATGAGGATTGCTTGGCTATCTTCTGACTTCAGGCATTCTTGCTAGAAAACCCTGTTTATTTGTACCTGTCCATCTTGGTATTACTGTTTTAATGATCATGTCCAGGTTAGACGTATATCCCTCTCACCTTAAAGGCCACTGACAGCGTTGCATAGCGGCCCGCGTGCGCTTCGTGCTCGAACCTGAAGGCTCGAGGCACTGCAGTTTTTCTGGGGCGTGTCACGCATAAGTGACAGGTCTCTTTTACTGAAAGGGTAACATAAAAAATAACGACTTGAACGTGTGAAGCCATGCCCAGGAGCGATGCACCTGGTTAAACGTCACCAGTAAGATGCCCAGACAGGTTTATTTCGCCACAGAAGTTCGCAATCCGCGATTCGGACTGCGCAGGACGTTGAGTTGTGGGACTGCTTAGGGCCACCTGGTCATATCTGTCCGTGTTGATTCATGCCTCCTGCCTGTCTTCTGGGTCTAGACTGGGTTTAACGGGGATGTTGCGAAGTTTAAATAAAAAATGTCAGCTTATTTAACAGCCTCATTTGTATAGATGGCTATCACCATCGCTCGCAGTGGGCAATATTGTATTGCCTACTTCAGGACTCAAACCCGCGACCTGGGTCGTGAAGAGCAAGCACCTTGATAATAATAATAATTCACTTGATAAAGCGCCCTCAGAGAACTTAATCTCTCTCTACGCGCTTTACATTTGCTGCAAAGTGAAATGCAATTGAATGGTAAGTAAAATCATGCTTGAAAAACAAACAAAATGAATAATATGGTTAGGGGTGACATGCACAGGGTCAGCATGCGAACCTTACCTTCTATGCGAAGACCCAGGGGCATTTACGGCAGACATGGAGAGCTGCGAGGTTTGGCACCGACTGTAAGCGTCGTATTCCAGAGACCGGCGTACTTGTGACTTGCAGCAGTCTAATCGGGACGTCACATGCACGGACTAGCTTTAAAATGGCCTCTTTGTCTATAGACCCTGATTTCTACAGTAATTATTAGCTGAAAGGGGGTCCGGACATTTCCCCCTGGACGTTTCCCTCGGACATTCCCCCCCCTGGGGTAGGACATTTCCCCCGGTATATGGTTTAGGGTATAGGTTTTAGTATTCAGGGTTTAGAGTTTAGTGTTACGGGTTTGGGTTTTTAAGGTTTAGCGTTTAGGGTTTAGAATTTAGGGTTTAGGCTTTAGCGTTTAGGGTTTAGAGTTTAGGTTTTATGGGGTTTAGTTCGGGCTGCACCTCCGCCGCCTAAATCCACCCTTGCTCGTATTCCGCGCTGTAATTAGTGCGTATTAGGGCATAACTAGATCTCTTGAGGTTGAGTTATACTCAGTAGACCTCTAAGGCTTGGCGCTCATTTGCAGGAACGGGCGGCACACCGTAGCGCGCGCCCGCTTTGACGGGTACGAACACGTGCCTGGCGGCATCGAGCGGGACCGAACTTCCGCGGGACCAAACTTTATAGCTCGCCGCTGCCTCCGCCGCCGAAACCGCCTCCGCCGCTCGTTCCATTAGAAACCATCCTTCAATCCTTCCATTCCTCTAATTATACTGAGTTGGTTTTATTTTAATAAAGCATGAACTTCATTTAATCATGTATATATATATATATATATATATATATATATATACATATATATATATATATATATATATATATATATACTTCGTAGTTATACATTCTATATATATATATACTTCGTAGTTATACATTCATCAGCATAGGGGGAAGTGTCCTACCCCGGAGGAATGTCCTAGGGTCCACTGGGGGGGGGGAATGTCCCGGGGGAAATGTCCTACAACCACTGAAAGTAGGCAGACTTGACTGAGGAGCTGATGCGGTCACAGTGAAATGTCAATTTGGAACAGGACACTCAGACTGCGTCCTAGTGCAAAAGAGAAATAAGCCTGGCCGAGCCTATTTTGAGGGTCAGGCTTTCCAATCTCTTGAGTAACACTAGGCTCTCCCGTAACTAGCAAGCGGGTTTCATCATCAGTCACTCACTTTCAGGTACCTTCATTCTTTGGCTCCAGCCTACCTATAAGATCTACTTCCTTATCAGGCCAAGCACCGTACTACCCACTTTTCGCAATCTAAATCTTTAATTATAAATAAATACTAGCTGATTTAACAGCCTATTTTTGTATAGCGACAGAAGAGCCAGAAGTTTACCTACATCTCGTACATATCTAAAATCCTTTGGAGGCCGTGCCTTTAGTTTGCATGCTCCCAAAGCCTAGAACTTACTTTCGACTTGCGTCGCGTCATCTGAATTGACCTCATTTAAAAAGAAATTAAAAAACGCACCTATTTTTCACAGTATTTAGTGGATCCCTGTGATTCGACCTTTATGTGCTTATGCGTGCTGACATTATGCATACTGCCACTAACTATACTTGCATGCTGACCCTGTGCATGTCACCCCTAACCGTGTTTAATATTGTTGTGTATTGAGCATGCTACCACTTACTATTCGATCGGGCTTCCTTTGCAGAAACTGTAAGGCGCCTAGAAAGAGATTCAGTTATTCGAGTGTGCTTTATCAAATGTGTTATTATAATAATTATTAGTCAATTTAAGAGATTTTTCTGCCATCCACGAGCGAATGTCAGCAATATATGATGCAAGGAAGTTTAGAGGGTTCGACGTGCGTGAAGGCAGGGAGGGATCAAAGCCCGCGTACAGCTGTTTATGATCTGCATAAAAATGAAAGCATATACTGTGCTTGCCAATTACGTCGGAAAAAAAGAGAGTACCGCTCGTGAATACAAGTTTATCAGGCACATTATGCCATTTATTTAGAGCTGTATATTATGCCGATGTGCTACATGCGTACAGCACCTGCCATAAATGACAACTCACTCTCACCTCAGGTACTCTTTTATTACATTGTCTAAATTTTAGATCATGACTAATCCGGTTCCTGCTGATTAAAATTCAGGAACCTCTAATAATTTCCAGCCGTGCCAGAATCTATCTTGTTTAGCACGCGCCACTGCTTCAATAGTTTTGATCACATAACGTAAAATGACTGCCAACATAGTGACAATCAAAAACTTCTTTTGACGAAAATCTAAATCCAAAGAATATAGGGTCTTCGTTGGCAAAAATGTACATTCCACGAACGAGAAGCGATGCAGCTCTCAGTCTCGAACCGAGCGTCTAAGGTAAATAGATATTTGCACGCCCAGCCCTTATATATAATTCATTTATACAGCTCCCAAGAGACCTGAATCTCTATTCAGGCGCTTCACATATGCCTCGGGCTCGAGCCCGCGACCTCAGTCAGACCTTGGTCGGGGCGAGTACCTTTAACCGCTAGACCAAACCAGCCCTTAGTAAATTAACTGTAATTAAATCACTGAGGCTCACTTACTTACTGTCTACTGAGTTTTTCTGGTCGAGGCTTTGGTGAAGACCACCAGGGGAAATGCTTGCTCGGAATCTTGTAAAACTTCAACTTGCTTCTTAAAATACAACGTATTTGGGGACAGTGAGGCAACGAGGTGAAGAGTCCTCTGCCGTTGGGGACCAGGATTCTGCCAGGGATACGTTCCGCTAGGGATAGGGTTTGGTGAGATTGACGAAATTGGCTTTATGTCGCGGAAGTGCATTCAATTAATAAAGGAAACCTCTTGAGAACTTTGCATATGTTTTTGAGACCGCGAAGACCCATTAATTTATGCTGATAGACTCTCAGGTATGCAGCCTCTCCACGCATATATCCGTGTGGGCGGTGGCTAACGCGTCGTTTATCAAGAGCGAGCTCTCCAAATTGTTATCCGGCTGCGTTAGCAAAGCTGAGGCACAAATCAGTAAATGAATTGGAACGACTTGCAAATCATGAAGCGAATGCTTATCATACGCATGATATCTGCTTTGCTTGCTTTCGGGCTTTCCTGTACTCGAAATTTCTCCAATCTCTCACTTAGATCGCGCTAAACACTAAACATAACTTGGTCAGTCCCAAAACGGCAAGTATTATACAGCCAGGCGTCCTGCAGCCCTGTCGAGTGAGACGAGACACATGCGAACTTCGTGGAAAGCTTACTGCAATGTGAAAGTGCTTTTCGCTGTTCATTCTTTTTTAAATACTTAAAAAAATCTTACATGAAATAAAGTATTTCAATTGCTCTTAGCCTCTGTAAATAGCTCTTCCCTTCGCTGTAAATCCCTCTGAAAAGAAAAACTCGGTGGGTTACGGAAAAAGGAAAATTTAAGTTTCAAAACAAAATTGGTTGTGATTGCGATTAGGCTTATTTCTCAGTCAGCTAGAAGACTTCCTCACCAGTAGAGTCACAGAATGAGTATTGCCACTCTAGAGCCTGAGGCTTTGATGAGCATTTCTGGGATGTCATACATTTTCAGCCATTAGGTGAGAATGTTCTAAATCCACAAGCTTTTGAAGTAAAAGTTTTTATTATTACAATGCTACACTGGTGGTTTTGATTGATCACAACCAAATTAAAGTTGGTCATCATATTGAGTTCTGATTTTAAAATGCAACAACTTTGCATAGAATACAAGCTCCAAAAAGGCAAAATAATCTCCTTTGTCTATAAACCAGAATATTAAAATTGTCCCTTGCGGTCTACCAAGACCGGATGCCCAGCATTTAGTCGATTGATTTCACGATTATTCTCCGGAATTAGGTAATGCAATGAATGTCATCGAGCAGAGTTTGAATCTCTATTCCGAAAAAATTTGTACTACTGTTATGGCAGTTTTCACAGCAAAATCAAAGCCAAGCTGTACTCTTTACGTGATAGCAATATTCTTAAAGGACATGTGCGATCATATCACGATGTTTTTAGTGTCGCCCTCAGTTTGTACAAGCTAAATCATGGCACTATTTAGAAAAGTTATCCAAATGATTGTCAGATATTATTCACGATGCAGATTTGTAGCAATGACCTACGACCAGACGACGGCACTTAAGGACCCCTATTATATGTGGGGGCCGCCCGAATTCTGTAAGGGGTCAATCATCCAAAGACAACTCCGCTGACAGCATCTGATTTCGGACAGAGGAAGCTTGGCCAGCTGGTCGATGTAATGACTGCTATACGCGAATGGATGTGAGTGGATAGGCGAGACACCTTCGGATGGCACAACCTCTCTCGCGCTTGTACACGATTGAATACGATGAGAGTGCAGAAAACGAGTTTCAGAAGACGGATCTACCGTCAGGCTGGTCGACTTCAGCGTAGCAACATCAGTTTTTCCTCAACAATAATTCCCAGATGCACAATGACCGAAGGCCGTTGGACGAGGAACTGTGTGCTGAAGAGCTGTTTTCCCCTGAACACCAAACCGTCACCAATCAGCAGCCATCTCATGGTCACCGATCTGCTATCAATAGAGCTCTCTATGGGTATATGTGGGTATCTCTTTGGATACAGTATATGGCGGCGCTTAAGCACCGAGGCGATGGTCAATCCTTGGCTTAGATTTCCATCGGTATTGCTTACTCACAGAGTCAATTTTTAAATTGCCTGACCGTATGGTTATCCAAGTGGATACGCGAAAGCCGAGTGTCACTCAGAAACTGGGAGGACTCGCCCTCAAACTTGGCTCAGCTAACGTCTCTCATATATAAAAAGTCTCTGCACGGAATTTTGGTGTCTGGTTAAAAAAAATAACCTTCGCTGGATGACCAAATAAGCTCCATAGTCAAGACTGCCAACCTGTACTTAAGTAGGATCGCAATAAATATTCGGGCTTGCCTAGATAAGTTTACCATAGCCAAGTGTTTTACTTTCGACTCGGGCCTGCTTAGGTGAGGATACCACAGCCAGGATGCTCCGTGTTCTGGAGACATCCTATCTAGATTTGTTTAACACTGTCCCTTCAGGTCTTCCTTCCAGAGAAATAAGACACCTAAAGTTGGTATACAACTCGGTAACGAGATTTTTTGTTCGCGATCACAACTGTCACACACCATTTTTGCCACTGGTACTGTCTCTCCGCCAAGCTGGGTACCGACTTCAAGTTCACTTTAGTCTTTTTCTGTCTTTTTACTTTAGTCTTTGCCTTGTCTAAGTTACCTATCTATACTAGGTAATCCTCGGTTTTGCCCTCGCACTGATCCTGTTTGATTAGCTGATCAGTTTGATTATTTTGATTTGATTAGCTGTGCCTCTAGCCAACCTCAAATTATTTGAAGTAATTGCTTTAATAAAATGCTTACGTGCGAAAAACCTTGGAATCTTTAATAACTGGCATCACATAATTAAGAATATTAATTTTAAGACTATAAACCCTCATCTTTCTCACGGAGTGCTCTCTGTACACGCAACCCCTTATTTTTATATCGTTTTTATCATCATTGCTTTTGTTGCTGCCGAATAACGCTCAAAAGTGGAGCACGAATTATGTCATACACCATATAATGAAACAAAAATGGTCTAATCACAAAATAAAAAGAATATTTATAAGTATTAAATGATAACCTGCTTTTCGATACAATTTCTTCTCTTAATTCAATCTATTTTTAATACTTCAGTGCCTAGATGGCCTCGATAGTCACTAGCGCTTTCTATACAGAGCGGTTGCACTTTATTTACTAAGGGTTTGTAATGAGCAGCTTTATCAGCACTTACTAGCAGTATATCTCATGAGAATTATAATAGGAGACCAGTTGTATCAGCTAGGCAATGTCCACGATCTTTTACAGGCAGGCTGTCGCGGAGCCAAAGGATCATTACAATTAAAGATTTATGGCAGTTTCGAGTCGGGCTCCTCGTAGAGAATAGTGCTGGGTAGCATGACCGAGCAACAGGTCTGCTGGCTCCAACACACCGAGCACTTTATTCTGCAAGCCACGCAGGCCGAGCCCAGTCTAGGCACTCTAGACGGCTGCCGCAGTCGAGGGATCCCTTGCCCCCTACCCTTTTTTCCCGTCGGTACTCCTTCGGCAGCCCTTATATTCCACGCATGCATTACTTCTGCACTATCGAGTCGTTGTTCGTTCAGAGCGCACCCGACAGCTGGCGGCAGTTTGCGGTACATGGTAGATGCTCCGGCAGATGCAGCCAATTCGGACCGCCTACTCATCAGCCAAGAGCGATTGTCCGCCCCTTCCGCCGCTCGAGAGTCCGCTGCGGCGGCGCTCGGCCGAGTGCTCGAAGGCTGCTGCGTCATGTCACATCGTCGCAGAAGTGAAGGATGGAAAAGAAGAAGCACGAGGACGGGTCGCTAGCGAAGGACTAGCACACGAGGACAGTAACTAGCAGCGGACCACACGGAGCAGCCGCGGCGAAGGTGTAAGCGATCGAAGCTGGAATCGGCGCTCGTCTCCACAGCTCGACTGGAGCCGGGAGAGGCAGCTGCAACGAGTGGGCAACATTCATAGATCAGGGAAAATATATCGGCCAAATTATTGAATAACTGCAGTTTTTTGAGCCACTCTCAACCTCTTCTTAAAGTGCATATTCATAGCAGATGTACAACTATATGACGTGCAAAGATCTATCAAATCTCCTAATCTTAAATAGCAAAATGGCCGGCTTCCCAAGATCTACGCCACAATTCGTAGTCAACTAGAAATCGTCCTGAAGACGATTAAAGCATTGTCTTGTTGGCCAAACAAGACTCGAACCCTATATCAAGGTTACAGGTTACTAAAATATTTGACTTAGCCAAACAACTATATTGGCATCTGTCCACACTTCTTTCAAAGCCTTATTGGCAGGTATTGGCTGAAAAGGACACAATGTTAAGCAAGCAGCTCGCCAACTCTTCATCTATATTTTTTAGCCAATTAGCCATCTCGCTTCACATTAATTTCACATTACTTCTGGTTCAACTTCAAGCTTAGTAATAATAAAAATACATCCATACAGAAATTTATATATCGCGCTCAGGGAACTTAATCTCCTCTAAGCCCTTTACATAAGCTGTAATGAAAGTAAAATCAAATGGTTAGCGATAACATTCAGTGTCAACAAGCATAATATGGTTAGAGGTAGCATGCACAATGCCAACCTGTAAATGTGGTTTGTAGTAACATACACAGTGTCACACGCGTAATCACACAAAAGACCAATCACAAAGACCAACCAAATGCTGTGAGAAACAAATTTGCTTTTAGCTTGTTTGAAATGTCATAAGTCAAGGGATGTCATGACGCCAGTCGGGAGGGAGGAAGTTCCAAGCAGATCTGGGAGCACTCAACCTGAATGCATGGTCTCCAAAGGATTTGAGGTTGGTTCGAGGCATACCTAAATTATTTGAGTCCGAATAGTGGGCTGTGTGACATTTAGCCTGGTGGGGGAAGTAGTTCTGATAGGTAGGCTGGAGCCTTAGGATGAATGGACCTAAAAGTAAGTGACAGAACTTTGAAGTCGATACGTTGCTTAATGGGTAACCAGTGCAGGTCAGCGAGAAGTGGTGTAATTTGGCGACCCAATACTCACGGCAGACAAGCCTGGATGCAGAGTTTTGCGAAAACAGTTACCACCTTATTGCATAAGCCGAAAGACCTGCAAGCACCATAAGCTGTAGAAGTCGAGACAGGATGTCACAAATGCACGGACAAACAAGGATGTGGCATTCCTGTCTAAGCAAGCCCAAGTGTATCGGTGATCGGTAGACCGGCCAAATTCGGCCGCTAACCAGAAACGGGACGGACATACGCTAAGCAATACATTTTGCCTATGAATGCCAAAGTGAAATAGAATTATCCAATTGAAATCTAATGCGAAAGGGTCGGTCGCTAACCGGAAGGGGGCACTGCACTGCATTTCTAGAGCGCACTTGATGCGAAACGTTGCAGGTTTGTGCGTGCATAAGGAATAGCGCCGCTGTCGCACCTGCACGCTCCTACTGCTGCATGGGAGCCAGCTCATTTCGAGATAATTCGCCCTCAGGTTTACTGCTCGACGACCGAGGTCTTCGCCGCAAAATCTCTTCTATTGTATTGGGCTGTCGATGTGTGCCAGATGTGCGAGATATTAGCGCCCGATCACTCGCAGCCGTTGAGCACTAGTCCACAATATCTGCCTGCACTTTAAAATGTGCGCCTCGTGCATTCTCGCATTTCATAACCTCCTCTTTACGAGCTGGAAAAACACCCGGACTCCTTCACGGTAGAACACTATGAGTACTAACTTTTATTTTTACACTTGGTATTTACTTTGAAGGTCGGCCATCTTGCTGCAAATCTTATCAAAGTCATGCACGTGTGCTCCGCTTTAAGCGAGTAAGGTTACAGAAAGGACCCGGCGAAGTTCTTACGACGCCTTTGCCTGCGGCGACTGACGGCACTGACGCCTATACAAACTTCACCAATGATCGACGTCTCCGGGACCGAGTCAGCACAAAACTCGGAGCGTTGCTCGTACGGATTAGGGAGCCGTGGAAGCTGCTGCCGATGACGACGCTCGGCCACGAAGCCGACCCGCCGGCGAGAGCGGGGCAGGTCCTCAACTGTGCGCACTTTTAAGGGAATGCGATAACCTAGTATGCCAGTAGTGCGGGAGCGTGTGCTCGATCGATCGCAGTGTCAGCGTTCTGTCGGCATCCCGTGCTTCTTTCCCGAACTAACAATCGAGAGCAAAGGTCTGTGAGCTCGTCCCTAGATCACATCAGGCGACGGCAAACCGAGCTACGAGCTACGTAAGCGCCGCCGCCGCCGCCGCCGCCGCCGCCGCCGCCGCCGCCGCCTGTGGGAGAAGCAGCGACCCGTCAGCGGAGCTGGAAGCGGAACGGGACGGAGCGGGGCTTTAACAGCGCTCCGCGCGCGCGCGCGCGGAGCGCTAGGCCGAAGCGCCGAAAGTCGGAGTTGCTATTTCCGCTGCTTTGCCGTCGAGATGCGATGACGATTTCGCTAAGAGGCTAAGCTCGATAGCGACGATAGCGACGGACCGCTACGTCGCATTCGTCATTTCAGCGAACCGATCCTACGGGGTAGTCGTTCGCGACGGCGGCGGGCGTAACGAGCCCCTTGCCTCCGTCCAAGCGCTGCAGGCGACTGCTGCCGAGCGACACTGCGACTATCTGCATCTCAGCTGTGTATTAGAGCGAGCGATTACTTTCAGCGCCTTCCGCTTCCGCCTCCTGTCCCGCGCCGCCGCCGCTCGAGACGCATGCACGAGCATTCGGTGCTGAAAGTCGGCACCCCGATCGCCGGATAGCGAGGATTCAAAATGGCGAAATGTCAACCCGAATTGCTTATTTCATATTTCCGCGAATGCTCAATACCTTCTGTTTTCGAGTGAGCTGGAGCAAGTGCAGGTGCGCACCGAGGGTACTAGCTCAGAAAGAGCAAGCGCATTGCAAGCTACCGAGGAGGCGACAATCAATCGTTGTGCGGCCGGTTGGGCTAAGGCCGCCTGCCCCCTTCGGTGCGCCAATGCTGGAGCTCTGCGGCAGCACCAACTCGCACATGGATGGCAGCAGCAAACTGTCTTAAATTGAATGATGAAAAAACCAGCCTACTAGTTACGGGCAAACCAAGTATGATTCAGATATTGGAAAGACTAACTCTCAAAATCGGCTCTGCGGGCATATCTCCTGGGTCGCATCTGCACGAAATCTACGCGGCATGTTCCAAAGTGACCTTTCATTAGACGGTCGCACCAGCTCCTCAATCAAGTCTGCCTATTTTCAGCTACACAACATTGCCCAAATTCGGGCTTGTTTAGGCAGGTATACCACATCTAAATTGGTCCGTGCATTTGTGACATCTCGTCTTGACTTTTGCAACTCACTACTTGCTGGTCTACCGGCCTACGCACTCGGGCGCTTACAAATGGCGAACAATTCTGCAGCTAGGCTTGTCTTTTTTGAGCGTCACAATTGCCAAATCACACCACTTCTCGCCAACTTGCACTGGCTCCCAGTCAAGCAACGCATCAACTGCAAGGTTGTGTCACTCACTTTTATATTCCTTTATTATTTGGCTCCAGCCTACCTGTCAGATCTACTTCCCCACCAAGCTAAGAATCGTACCACCAGCTTTTCGAATCTAACTGTTTACGCATAACTCGTACAAACCTCAAATCCTTTGGAAACTGTGCCTTTAGTTCGTTTGCTCTCAAAGCCTGGAACTTACTTCCGACTTGCGTCACAACATCTCATGACTTGTCTATACATTTAAAAAAAAACCTAAAAACGCATCTACATATCACAGCATTTAGTGGGTTCCTGTGATTCGTACTTTAAGTGTTTATGCATGCTGACTCTATGCATGCTGCCACTAACCATACTTACATGCTGTCCGTGTGCATGTCACGGCTAATCACGTTAATCTTGCTGTTTATTGAGCATGCTGCCACTATCCATTCAATCGTGTTTCCTTCGCAGAAAATATAAAGTGCCTAGAAAAAATTGAGTTCTCTGAGGGCGCTATATCAAATGAATTATTGTTATTTGTAGCCAAACGGAAGTTGGGTGTACAAATTTGCACCGGCTTATTTGGGTCTAACGCCTGAAGCAGAAACGCTCCCTGCCTCCTTTTTCATTGCCGATATCACGATCCGCACTTTCGTTCCCATCTTGATAAACATCAAATATACAATGCAGGCACGACGACATTTAGACATTGCTTCCTTTACTGCACATATAAAGTGCCTCCTGAGAGATTTAGTTCTGTTTTGGCGCTTTACAAACGTTATTTTATTATTGTTAAGCTGAAATTTTTTTACCCGAGGGTATCGAGGGTCTTTGGGTCGCACAGCGGATTCAACTGTGAGCCTCATCCCACGGACCGGTCAAACGCAGGCCCATTGGATCTTTACTTTTTACACGAATCATACACTTAGTTTTATTGTAATCCTTATTTTCTAATATCGTAGCCTTCGATGTCTTATAAGCTTTATTAATTTCATTATTATTTTAGTTGATAATACGCGTTAATCGAGAGCCGTGGGTCTCCCTCAAGTGGGTCCTGTACACGAACTAGTCAAGACGGCTTGTCGTCAGACGTTAATTGAAAGGGCCTGACCTTTTTCCAAATGGGCTTGTCTGAGTCCTGCGAAATATCGACAGCCGTTGGGTTCTACTGTCGCCTCGTTGCCAGTGTAAATTGTAGTCGCTTCTTCGTCTCACTAGCCGAGCTTCGAGGAGATGCTATCTGCCTGCATTGGTCACTCAACTCTGAGGTCGAGCATAAAAAATGTTCTCAGCGAGAGGCCCAGCTCCTGGGTCACTATACATATAACAACTGCACACAGATCGGTTTTAGCAGTACAGCACTCTCGGGTGCAAGCATTCTCGATGGCGGACAGGGATAATAACAATAAAAAACAATAATGCACTTGATATAGCGCCCTTAGAGAGCTCAATCTCTTTTTAGGCACTTTACATTTGCTGCAAAGGAAGTAAGATCGAATGGTTAGTGGTAGCATGCTCAATAAACAGCAAGAATAAAATACAGAGGAGACCCAGACAAACGGACAGGATAGAGAGAATGGGGAGGTGAAAGGGTGTGAGAGAGAAATAGCACAGCATAGATAGACCAGCAGGTTTTCAATAGCTTCAGTTTCTTCTGTGGAAAAGTGACTCACTCACTTCGAGCATCGAGAATTGTTGCGTGCATTCTTCGTATTCCAATAAAACTACTCATAACTGTGACGGTGACGGCACAGCACTGAACAGATGCTTCGGTAGGCAAGAGCCAAGGCATGCATTAGTTGAGGCTTTATTGCATTGCTTCACTTTGATCTCGGCGAGAGCAAGAACTTCATAGTCGCACGGCGAGCGAACGTCATGAGCTCGAGTTGGCTGCAGCGTGCGAATGCAGTTATCTCTGATCGAACTGCACTCGTGATTGCAGCCACCTGAAAACCAGCCTCTACTGCCAATTACACGAACCAGTTCAAAGTGCATACTGCTATGCTCGTGTGAAAGAAAGTTGTTATGCAATTAGTGCCGAAATGCCACAGTCAAAAGCCTACGAAGCAAAGAATAGATGGCCCGCATGTGCAGCGCATATGCGGGCCATCGGGTATTGCATTACTCATTACAGGATCTAAACTGCTATAACAAGACTTCAACCAGGGTTGTCTAGGTCAAATAACTCGTGACTGATTCAAGCTATTCCAGCACACTTTCTTAGACTCTACGAAATCTTCTAAGGTCGACGTCGAGGGACCTGAGTGAAGTGAACCACTGGCCTAGGAGTGAACCAGTTTTACCGTTGCTATCATCGATGTGATCTTGTGCACTGCACTCATTGTTTTACTACTCCAGATTACGAATACAAGCAGCAAAATTTGGGCATTACAGTGACTTATTGTATCATAAGCTAAAAGATGTTGGAAGAAGTTTTTTTTAAGTAGTCGATTTGTAATCGCATACGGTAAGTCTGCTGCTCGCACCACCTCCATTGTATGCTTTTTCAAGCTGTATCTTGTTTGGTCAAGTAGAACGCAGAGCGCAGTTTCCTAAAAATGTGTGTGGGATTCGTAAACCTACCTGAGAGCGGTCAGCCTGTGGCTTTAAACAGTTGCTCAGCGAGACCTGCTGCCTTCTTATTAGTCTTTTTATTAAGCAATCAAGCTGCCCGCCTAAACTATGTGCGGCTCTTCGGCACGAGAATTTTTGGAGAAAAGGGTAAGCCGATTGATTCAACAGCCTCGTTCATATAGCGGCAGAAGAGCCTCGACGGCTATCGCCGCTTGCAGAGGGCAATAAAAGATCGCCCTACACAGGACTGGAAGCCGCCACGACCTGGAAGAGCGAACGAGCGAGCGCCTTACCCTCAGCTAAGACCGCGGGGGCGTATGCTAATCAGCCTGGATAGATCCTTGGGTTCTTTTTCGGCTCCCAAATTATTATCGCCAGGAAGCGCACGTGTCTACAGCTTACGTCTTACGTTTCAGGATTTCTGTGGCGATCAGCCCATTCCCTGCCCATCCCCTCCGATAGCTGCATATAGCTGTCGGAGTATGGTAAGGAATTGGTAAGGACAACCTGTGGATTTCTTTCAATCTTTCTCTTAGGCCGAAGGCGCGTCAGCCGCTCTCGTGGGATTCCTTGGCCGTCTCTCGCGCGTGTGTCAAGATCCCGCGTTGCGAGTATGCACCAGCGGAGATTGCGAGCACTCAAAGCCTGCGAGGCTATCGGTACGCGTTCGGTAGCCAGACGACCCCACCTCGCGCTGCAGAGAGAGTGAGAGGCATAGCTGAGTCAGGAGGGCAGTTGAGCAAGTGAGTAGCTGCTGACAAGTGCGATCAATCCTAGTACTGCACGCATTCTGATCACCTTTGTCACCGCGTGCTCAGCTTTAAACGCTGAAGAGCGAGCCTTCGCCAGGAATAGCCCTCTTTGTTTTCGCTTTATCTTCATCTTCTTTTTAAATGTCAATGGTTCAGATACCCGAGCAGTCCGTGCGCTGGCTAATGCACAACCCAGACGGCCCGGTGCAGATGAATGAAGCTACCAGTACGGGAAAGGCTCGTGCAGCTGCCGAGCAGCTCGGCCGTGCGATTGCCACTCACAGCATCTTCACTTTTTTTTATCTGCCAGCGGCACACAGCCGCTGCTGTGTCTTTGTTGGTATAAGGGCTTGTGGCACAAGCGAGGAGAGTACGAGTAGACTGCTGTGGGTACGGCATGTGAATGATTATCATTGTCCTCAGATAACTCCGCTTAGTCCAGTACTAGGGTTGCCAGCCATGGCTGCTGTAGACTACAGAGGAACAGTGTTTTCATAGCTTGCTGTGCAAGGTAGACGGGCGCTTGGCACAAGCATACACGTGGCTGCCAGATTCTGGTGGGTGTGCAAGGGGGTAAAAAAAGCAGATGAATGCTCTCAGATGTGGAAGAGAGAGAGAGAGAGAGAGAGAGAGAGAGAGAGAGAGAGAGAGCAGAAAGATGTAGACAAGACCAGACAGAGTCACTTAATGTGCAGCTACGAGCAGGCACCTTCAGCATCACTACCGAAGCCTGCGTATGGATGGGTGAAGTGCTAATGCACGCAACAGACAGCAATTCTAGCGACGCATTAATTGCTTTGCCTTTCCTTAATAAGAAATTAATGCACATGTCTGCTCTCTAGCGCTGCATCGGAGTGTGTATACCGGCTACTCGGTCTAGTGCTGCAATCAAATGAATGACCATTCCAGAGGCTCAAAAAATTAAACTACTTGCTTATCGTCAGGCAGCCACTATGCTTTGTAGCTCCGGCTAACAGCTTACCGAGTGGCAGCCTGTGGTACTTGCCATGCGCCATTTACGGTTTGCTTGTTGTTTCCGGATCACTCTTCCTCGATCCAGCTGACCAGCTGAGCCGCAAACAAATCTGCATGACCCGCGAAAAATCCGTGTGTCATTCCTGCCACCTGACCGAGCGTGGAACTGATAAGATAGCACGCTATACCGAGCACTCTCATTACTGCCGGGTAGTGAGGACTGCCTGACCCGGTTCTGTTGGGGGGGCTGCACTACTGGACAGTCTGATTGATTGATGCCGATGGCGACGATGATCGACGGTGGGCCACCGCTACTCTCTTGCCAATATCCTACCAAACATGGCGACTTCTATGAGCTCTTTTAATGCGATATTGGCTCCTTTTTGAAGCTACAGTAGATTTCCAGAGGTTCACAGATATTAAACACCTCCAGTACTGACTACTGGCCTCCAACCCGGGGGCACTACTGAAGGCCGTTACAGCAGAAGCACAATTCTGGTATGAGAACTGTTTATACAGCAGGTAAGCTATGTGTGCATCGAGTCTAAATGGGCTGCCTTTGCCAGCGTACATCGCTAACAAGGGACAAGCCAGAAACTGCCGTCCTCGACCTTGTGGTAAGCAGCAACAGGCAGCTACAAGCAGCTGCAGGCAGCTAGAAGCAGCGCACACTTTCACTAGTATGACTGGCAAAATAAGATGAGCCTTTTTATAGTGCATGAATATTACTGTGACAATAGAAAAAAATTATGATAATAAGGGGACTAAAAAGTATTTGGAATTCAGCCTTTGGTTTTCCAGAATTAGTTGCACTTGCAGATGGAACAGATGTGTCTGCCGCTGTGTGACCACCTCATCTGTCTATGGCTAAAAATGACTTCAGGTCTTACTTTTGATTTGAATCGTGCAAGGAACGATTATCCCGAGGGCAGTGAGAGACTTACAAGGCTATCAAGCTGACTCAGTACTGATTCGATATAAGCATGTGGCTGACCACCGATTGTGATGCAGATCTTTAAATCCCCGGTGAACCGCCCTACATCCCCCATCGACTGCCGGGCATTGAGTTCCGATATATACACTTTCCAGTCACGGATCGGCTGCACTATTTACTCTAGATAAATGGTGGTGGCATGTTTCCCGCGGTGGTGAAGCATCTTCTTCTCAGACCGGCAGCTGACGAACTACGCATACATAATCTAACAAATTTGTTTGGTCTGTATTCCTGAATATGAATGCAGCAGCAGCAGCAGTGGAAGACTTCAAGGTTTTGTCCCTCACTTTTAGGTCCCTTCATTCTATGGCTCCAGCCTATCTGTCAGATATACTACCCCATCAGGCTAAGCATCGTACCACCCGCTTTTCGGAATCCAACAGTCTAGAAATACCTCATACAAACCTTAAATCCTTTGGAGACCGTGCATTTAGTTCATATGCTCCCAAAGCCTGGAACTCCCTCCCGACCTGCGTCAGAACATCCCCTGACCTGACCACATTTAAAAGGAACCTAAAAACACACCTATTTAGGACAGCATTTAGTGGGTCCCTGTGATTCGTCCTTGATGTGCTTATGCGTGCTGACACTGTGCATGCTGCCACTAACCACATTTGCATGCTGACCCTGTGCATGTCACCCCTAACCATATTATTCATTTCGTTTGTTTTTTCAAGCATGATTTTACTTACCATTCAATCGCATTTCACTTTACAGCAAATGTAAAGCGCCTAGAGAGAGATTAAGTTCTCTGAGGGCGCTTTATCAAGTGAATTATTATTATTATTATTAAGACATGCGGCTCTTAGGTAAACGGCATCAAACTCACGTGTTTTTCTACTTCTGAATTCACACTTTTCTCAATAAGCCATGTGAGAGTTCGTGAGATTCAGGCTTAAATCTGAAAGCAGCTTGTATAGTACACCAAACCAAGTGTGTTTTCGGAGGAATGGATGTTTGTGTGTGGATGCATGCGTGTGCAAGTGTGCTCCTTCGATGAAACCTTCGGTGTGTCCAGAGAGCTGCTAGCCAAAGGTTTCCAAATAAAAACAGCCGGCTGTTGGTTATCGGATACCGTTTGAGTGCATTTGTGATGTGCTGCCGGATGTAAGGTTCGGAGGCAATGACAAGAATGTCGGGTTATAGGAAAGCCGCACTCACTCATCCAGAGTGTGCACACGGTATTAAATCAGATAAGTGGCAATGCCGTGCATGAACAATTATCGACCTAGGACAAACACTAACACGCGAAAATGTGGGTACAAATCCGTGTTGGCATGCACTGCCACTTTTGCTTTTCTACTGAGGTAATCGGTCCCCTGATTCAGTTCGATAGCACCACAGATGCATAGCGTTTTGTACATTTTGGCGCTGCACAATATAACTAGGCAATCGGTTACAGGGCTCGATGCATTTCGCCAGGCCAACAGTTAACATGCGTGTATGACTCATAATACTGTCAAATGGCCTTTGATAAGCACTTGCTAGAACCCCTTGAAATCTTCTTTGTTTTGGTTGTCCAGTCATTCCTAAATAATCTGTGCTGCCCTTTGACTCTCAGATGCCTCCTCGAAGCTGTTTACCTTCCCGAACGCATGCTTGCTTCATCCTCACTCCTTCCTACGCTGGCTTACTAATCAACACACTCGTGTCTTTTCTTGCCTCAGTTTAGGGTGGCAAATCGCATGTCTATTGGAGGTTCCCTAAAGTAGGAAATTCTTCAAAACTACTTCAGCCAAGGAAGCTAATTAACAGGAAGCTACTGCCAGTCTATCTGAACATATGTGACAGAGAGGTTTAATCCGGCCGATTTTGCTCAGGCGATTACTCCTATCTAGCTGGCCTGTTCCGAGGTACATTTCACCAGCAGCAGAGGGCCTTTTCGGAGGCTGGTTGAATGGCCCGCAGCATCGGCAGCCTCCTTGCGAGGTCTAAATCGACCGTCGATCGAGAGTGCTAGATTAGGCTAGCTTTGGATGGAGGCTCAATTTATTTCCATAGCTTTGCTAGGCCGTTTCTAGCAGCGGCAGCAAGCCTGTGCACCAGTCGCCCTCTGGCCAGGCAATCATCTACGGCTACGACTACGGCTTTCGACTCTTGTGGCCGATCAATTACCGAGGGAGCGCTGCTGGCCGTGCCACCGCAGCCGCAGACCCCCGGGCAAGGTTGCCAAGAGCACCTCGGTGCCAGCTGCTGCCATCTCGGACCGCAGCCTTGCCGAGTTCCTGTAAATCGAGCAGGTTCTCGAGCAGGTTCTCGAGCAGGTTCCCTTGCTGCTCCTGCTGCTCCTGCTGCCATCGAACCTCTGCTTACCCTGGCGGTCGTTTGTGCTCAGCTATTTGACCTCGTGACGTGTGAAGTTGCAGCCCAGGAACCTCGAGGGCTGCCGGTAACTGACCAGGGAACAAACACTCAGGCCTGCCGAACTCGGTTGCTGCGATGCCGACTGATAGGATGGCAAGCATTGGCCAGAAGCAATCGCCGGCTGGCATCGCTTAGCAGATTCGTGTCAATTGCTTTGCTTTCTCGGCTAGCTGAGCTTTGGGCGACCATAAGTGGCCGAGCTGCCGCAGCACCGCCAACATGCCGTTGCCAGGTCAATTTTAATGGAGCCTGAGTCATCATTGCATCGGCTCTCACCGAGAGGAATGCAAACAGAAGCTGATGCTGCAGACGGCCAGAAGTCAGTTGACGAACCGGCTACGCAAACACTCGTAATTTCTGCAGCCAGCTCACTGAGGCTGTTTTTGCTCACTCGCTCTCCCTCACTCACACTCCCTCTCTCACGTGCTCTTTTTCTCTCTCACTCTCACTTTGCTGCTTAGTCTCCTGCCTGTGACAGTCTTGGAGTATCGTCAAGTCTACCAGAAAGACTGCTGCAACTCTAAAAACCATGCAAGAATTGTCTTCGATGACTCTATTTTCTATTTTCTAAATCCCAGTTGCTATTCCTGTTGTAAGAATCGTCGAGTAGAAACGAACGCCTGTTGCATCATGAACCTTAGCAGCTCCGACAAAAATGAGGGAGAATCGGTAACATAGATGCTGAGAGCACGAGCCAACAGGGCCCTGGACTCCTTTTGACCAGCATATCAGCCCGTTTGTCCATTCAACATATTTCTTCAGTCTTCCTCTGATCGATACCTCAGAACGATTAAGGTCTAGCCCCACCGGCTTCGATTCTGGCAGCGTGTACGATCGGTTGGATGGAGGAACAGCCAATGTGAGTCATCTAGCAGCTTCATAATGTGACCCGAAAATGTACTGAGATCCACCTGCATGTATATTTGCTTAACTAACGTAAGTAATATAGCTAACATCCAGGATCGAAAAATTTGGATTTGCATCATACTCTCTCCCTCTCCCTCTCTCTCTCTCTCTCTCTCTCTCTCTCTCTCTCTCTCTCTCGTCATGTGCCCCTTTGTCTATGTCTATCTTTATTAGGTGGCAGGAACCATTCTCAAATTAAATTACTATACAGCCAACTTACTAGTTCTGAGCAAACTTACTGTTATTCAGAATTTAGAAAGCCTAACCTTCAAAATGGGCTCGGCCAGCACTGCACTCTGTAGCATCCGCATGCAATTTGTGAGTCCCTGCTCCAATGACCAAATCAGCAGCACAGTCAAGTCTGCCTAACTTCAGCTACGGGTCATTGCAAAAGTTCAAGCCTGCTTATATAAGGATACCCCAGCCAAGCTGGTCCGAGTATTTGTGATATACCGTCTAGATAACCTTTACTCATTACTCGCATGTCTTCTTGCCTGTGAAATAAAATAATAATAATATTTCTGTATAACACCTTTAGAGAACTCAATCTCTTTCGTCGCCCTATGGCACGCTGTAAATGAAGCTTGTCAATAAGGTTAGTGATTCGCTATAAAATTTAGGCTATCGGATGCATACAGTCGGTGAAAACACTGCAGCTAAGCACGTCTGTCTTGAACTTCATAACTACCGCATTACACCGTTTCTCATCGACCTGCACCCGTCAAGTTTCTATCGGACTTCGGGGTCGGAGATGCTTTCTCACCTGGCTTGGCATCCTTATACCCACTTTTCTGACCCAATTCATTTAGCTTTGCGTCTAGCCAATCTCAAATCCTGTGGGGACTATGCATCCAGTTCGTGCACTCGCAAAGCCAGGAACTAACAACCGAATGCTGTCGCAAATTCAAACGATTGTAGACATTTGATAAAGATTCTAAACACACCTGTTCATCACAGACTTTGCTCCGTCTGTGCGAACTCTCCTTTGAATGTTTGTGTATGCTGACGCTCTGAATGCTACCACTAACTAATTGGAACGCTACCATCTAGCATATGTTAAGAGCCTAGAAAGAGATTTAGTTCTCTTATGATGCTAAGCAAAGGTCTTATTAGCATCAATTGTACGAGCTGTATTATTAGTAGGAGTAACAGTTTATCTTCCGCCTTCTACATCTCCCCCCTTTCACTTTTTAATTTTGTTTGCATAGGACCCTAAGAGGACTGAATCTTTATTCAGGCGCTAAGCTCTACAAAGCTCTCCGCAAGAGAAGCAACGACCACTAGTTAATGGCAAGATACGCTGGTCGGGGCCCCGGGGGGGGGGAGGCCTGCAATAATGCACCCAAGTATCACCCTTGGACGAGCACGCACGAAGAACACCAAGGTCCGCTGGCCAGCAGTACCCGCAGCCAGCTAAATGCACCAAATCGTGCACCAGCGAGCAAGGCGCACGGGAAAACAACGACGAACTTCAGGGATTCGCTACAAGAAGAAGCGTATCGCTCCGGCCCGTGTCTCGGCGCTCCAGTCGCGCGATGTTTCGCCAGTTTCGCTAGCTTCGCTACGTCGCCCAATCTCACAGAAAGGAAAATTCGCGTTTGCAGAGCAAAGGCTGTGTGGAGCGGGTAATTGTTAAGTTAGATTTTTTTTAACGTCGTCCGATCAGCAGACGAAGCGACGTCTGTCGTTAGTGAGGCATAGGCTTTGAGAGAGCAGTAGCTGAAGACGTGGCACCTATGAGATTTGAAGTTAGCTAAGGGCGCTCAATTTCTCGACCAGAGTTACAAGAGCTAGTTGTACGATGGCAGCCCGATGCGAAACTAATTCAGATGGGTAAGCTGGTGAAAGAGAATTGAGGGACCTAGAGGTGAATGAGAGAACCTTGAAGTCGATAGGCTGCTCGATAGGCAGACAGCCAGCGCAGAACGGCCTCGGGCTACTGTGGACCTGTACCTGACTTCTTGGTTATACCTTCGGGCATTCCGCTGGCATCTTCGCTGCGACTGTTCATGAACTGTTCTCGGATATGCTGCTACTCATAACAGGACCTGCTTAGCATAAGTTGTGACGTGGCCTTTAGTCAATACTACCTACCGGCGGGCCTACTTCGGCGGGTCTGTAAGGACTTACCTGCGTCCTAAGTTCCCCTTATCAACAGCTCGGCTATCAAACCTATGACCCGTAAGTTTGGCTTACAAGTTTTCAGCCTTCTTCCTTCACTGAAAAAATTGTGGGCGTGCGTACTTCCATTAGATCTCCTCCGACTAAAGCAATTGTTGAATCGCAACCTGTGACCTTCCTTAAGAGACTTTCCGATGTTTCTGCGTGTGCTGTCGCTACCTTAATAAGGTCTAGTAAAAATAGCTCGTCTCCTGAAGACGCTATATCTCTCCCTCTATGGTTTTCGCTGCAGATAAACTTAGCTCAGCCATAAGCAAGGTTTTTAATGCTTCTCTGGAAAAAGAGGTTGTACCCTAGCTCTTTAAATCGGCCATCATTCGGCCGATACTCAAAAAGCCTGGAATAGATATAGAGGTCCTTGCAAACTATCGCCCAGTCTCCCTTTTCCTTTTTCGTCAAACATTCTTGAAAAAATGTCGCTAAACAGGTGGTAGCAAACATTAAAAAGAATGAATTTTCAGAAAATTTCAGTCGGGGTTCAAGCGGCCGCACTCTACTGAAACTGCTCTCTCCATAAGACTAATGACATCCAATGCAACAACGCTGACGGTAATGTCACGGTCCTATCGCTGCTAGATCTAGCAGCTGCCTTCGACACTATTGATTACGATATCATACTTGAACAATTGAGAACAACAACCGATCCAGCAGACGAGGCACTGGCGTGGTTCAATGCCGACTTGTCCGATCGTTTTCAATCCATGTGACGTGGGGGTCAGGTCTCATCCACCAGACAAGTCACCTGTGGAGTGCCACAAGGGTCGGTCCTCGATCCTTTGCTGTTCTCCATTTATACTCTCAACCTTCGGAAAAAGCGATTTGGACCCATGGAATAGGCTATCACTTTCATGCTGACAAAACTCAGCTGTATTTGTAATTTAAGCCATCGGAATCTGCTGTACCGACTGATAAACTGAATGCTGGCTTGCAGACATTCGATCATGGATGTCAGCAATTTTTTGCTTATACGAAACGACGATAAAACGATACTGCTCCTCATAGGACATCCCAAACGTGTGGCTGGACAAGAAGACTTTGCTCTTCTAATAGGCGATGCTCATATGCGACCATCATCATGAGCTCAGAATTTAGGTGTTGCCTTTGATAGCTACCGAAAGTTTGAAAGCTTCGTTAACAAGACTGCCTCTACAGTTAGCCATCACGTCCAATCCCTAGCTAAGATTAGGAGCAGTCTTCAATCGTGGCTCACAAAAGATTTAACTAACTCCTTCGTTGTGTCTCCGCTAGATTATTGTAATTCCCTTTTGGCTGGGCGACCGAAAAAAAGGTCACCAGGCCACTGCAGCTGGTTATGATTATGGCGGCAAGGAGTTTTGACCATGTGTCTCATTTGCTGAAAGAGCTTGGATGGCTACCGGCTTATCAACGGATACAGAGAAAAGTTCTTACGCTTACCCACAAGGCCCGCCACGGCTTGGCTCCTTCGTATCTAGCTGAACTGGTGCACCAGCTTCAGCCTCCTCGTGCCTTCAGGCTCTGTATGGACAATAAATTAGCTGTTCTACTCCTTCGCTTAAAGACCGTTGGTGAGAGAAAGCTTTTGCTTAGCAGGTCCTAGACTCTGAAACTCACTTCCGCAATTCTCACGCGATGACATCTACCATCATGCTGCCGACTATGGTGCATCCTTTCCAGCCGTCTCGAGCTGCCACTTCCATGCTACTCACTACCTCAACTGCTCTCCTGACTCTTGCTATGCTTCTCACTTTCTCTGTGTATGCGTGAGATGAAATCTGTTGGCTACCGAAAACCGCTTAGGCTTTGAGTTCGCTATATAAAACACTTCTGCATAACACCCACATAGTCTTTGTGGCGTAGTTACAGACGGAGATACATACAGGCATAAATTGTGACGCGTACAATAGATAAGCCGAGCAGCTGAGGTATTCACCAACTGTAGGCAAGTTATTGCAGAGGATTCACCAACTGTGGGCAACTTATTGCAGAGGCAGAAAAACGTATAAGTAGTGGGTTTTAGAAGCCAAGTTGCGATGTCGCGAATACACGAACCAACTTGGCCTTTGAGTCCTTATCTAAGTAAGCCCACATTTTTTAATGCATTGCAGGTGAAAGTAGGCAGACTTGACTGAGGAGCGATGTGTCCATCTAGTAAAAAGTAAAATTGGAAGATACTTTGATTCCGCATAGGGGCTACC
>WPIO01000023.1:3642500-4002500 GCA_009760855.2 Cristatella mucedo | reverse complement strand
TCTTCCTGGGCACTTTACATAAGCTGTTAAGGAAGCATAATCGGATGGTCAGCGGTAGCATGCCTACGAAAAGAAAGGCTCGCAATAAATACGAGCGTCCTGCGAAAGAAGGCCTGCAGCGCCTCGCCTGCGAAACGCGCGCAGCACGCTTAATGCGTTCCGGCCGGAAGCCCCGCCGGGCGGCGCTCGTTTCGCGCGCTCGCGCCGACGCGAACCGCTCGACTGCGTCGACGGCGGGCGTCCAGGTCAGCGTCCTTGTAGACGCGGTCGCTCGGCGGCCCGCGAGCCCTCCTCGCTAGCGCCAGAGTCGCGTTTCCGAGCGAGCGGCGCACGAAACGCGAGCTGCAGCGTAGCGTTTCGCCGCCGCCTGCGCCTGCGCGTGCTCGCGAGCGCCGCGCGCGCGCAGCCAGCGCGCACTCTTTCGGTCGACCGCCGCCGGCCAGACGGTCGCCGGCGCAGCTGCTCGACCGAGCGGCGCGTACTTGCCGCAAGCCCCCCTCCTTCCGTCGGAGCTGGGTGCCGACCCCGATGTCGCACCTCGGCCACGCAAAACAATGGCTTTGCTCGCGTCGAGATGTCGCCGTTTGGCGGGCGGCTGCGCCCGTCTTTGGCGTGAAGAGAGTTTTAAATATACTGCCTGCCTAGAACGACAAGCACTGGCGGATTTGTCGAGCGTTGAATTTCAAATTCGAGTCTACTGGGCAGCCGCACACGCCGAGTCGAACGCTCATAGGTGTCTACAGGTCAGTTGCGCGCGTGGGATGCGACCGGCAACCAGTTTTAAGGCCGCCGAGGGTCAACGGTCAATTTGCTAACGAAAAACGCCGCGTCTGCTGTGCGATTCTGTGGCCTGTTCTTCGGCATCGACCGCCGACTCTATGCGCGCCCCGAGCTCGCCGGCGCGCACTGCTCCGCAGGCCCGTAGTCCGGAAGCTGCTCTGGTGAGAGACCGCGTCGAGGGGAGTGGAAAAGGCAGCGCGTCAGGCTGTGCGCTGGCGCGATGCTGCCTCTCCTCGTCTTGGAAGGTAAAGCGAGTACTTCCGCCGTAGCTTCGGCAGCCGGTTAGCGGTATTCAGCGCCCGTGGCTGCGTCCCAGCGACGTGCGCTAGTACCTGGCATTGCCTCCATTCATTCGGGCTAAGAATACAATGCGGGTCAACTTCGTCAAGCAACTAATATACGGACGCGGGTCACCGTGACGGCAGTATCGGTGTGGCTACTCTTGCTTTTCTAAATTTTGCACGCGCTGCGATCGGCTGTCGCTTGACCCGTAAGAGCCGGCCAATAGCGGCGTCAACCATTGCATAAGTCAGCTTGCCAAATCTCTATGCTTCCCTTTTTCCTATTTACTTTTTCCGATTTCCTATTTATTTCTATTTCCTTTTTCCTATTTTCTACGCTACCCTTTTTCAGTAGGCCACGTCGGGAACCGCTATACCTCGCGAGTTCTTGCGATTCTCATTCCCGGCGGACCCACGTAGTGCGCTCGCTAAAGCTCTGTGCCGCGCTCAGTTGTTGGAGAAAAAGCGGCATTCTTACACCCGGTCGGAGAACGCCGCGCGTCGTGTTTTGAGTAACCTTTTGAGAGCCGGAGATTGGCGAAATAGCTCCGCAGCGCTCTGAGCGGAGGGCCGCGGCGACAGCTAACCACATCCGGTCGATGGTACGCTCAGCCATTTCTCGAGCTCCCAAGATGGCGGGCGGCACGCAAGCCTGTCGGGCGGCTCCTGCGCGGAGCGCGGGCGGCCGGTGCGACGCATCACTTCGAATCTGCTGCAGCGAATCGGCTGGGCGAAGTTCAAATTAAAGATTGCTTGCGTGCTACACTTTGCCGGCTGCAGTGTCGGCGAAATTTCGCGGCGTTTCGCTGGCGCTCTCTTTCTCTCTCTCTCTCTCTCTTTCTCTCTCTCTTTCTCTCTCTCTCTCTCTCTCTCTCGGAAAGCGACCTAGAGGCGAACCCAAAGCCAACCGTACCGCAGCCTACTTGCGACGCGCCGCAAAGCACGTTGGTAAGTTTTCTGGAGAAGATGCACGCTGAATGCCGGGAAATTCTGCAGCTAGACTCCAAATGCAGTGTTGTATGTAATAAGCAATCGTCATTTTGGTGGTGCGAAACGATTTTTATTAGATCGTAGCGAACCTCGTGTACCGACACGTGTGCTAATAGTAATACTAAATAATAATAATACTAATGGGTTAGATTGTGACAGTGTTCGGGCTATTAGCTATCGGGCTATTGGCGACTCCGGAATTAGATGCATTAGGAACCGGGTACATCATAGTCTATGCTTCTTACCGTATGAAGTGGCTATCAGTAGCGACGGTCGGTCAGTACTACTTTGGACATCGAACCAGTCTTTTGTAGCGTGGGCTTTGAACTCGACAGTCGTACACTAAGGCTTGTGCTGTGCGGATGGCTCCAGCCTACCTACCAGATCTACTCCCCCACCAGGCTCAGCATCTTGCCACCATCTTTTCAGACCCGCATCTTTTCAGAATCTAACCGTTTATTTCGTACAAACCTCTAATCATTTGGAGACCGTGTCTTTAGTTCGTAAGCTCCCAAACCTTGGAGCTCACTCCCGACTTGCGTCACGACACTTCCTGACTTGACCATATTTAAATGAATCTAAAAATGCACCTATTTATCACAGCATTTAGAGGATCCCTGTGATTCGTCCTTTACGTGCTTATGCGTGCTGACACTAACCATACTTGCATGCTGAGCCTGTGCATGTCGCCCCTAACCATTTTATTCTTGCTGCTTATTGAGCAAGCTACCACTAACCATTCGATTGTGCTTCCTTTGTAGCAATTGCAAAGGGCCTAGATAGTGATTGGGCTCTGAGGGCGCTTTATTGAATGTATTATTATTATATTATTATATAGCTCGCCGCCGCCCCGGGATAGAAATATCCGCGGTAGCAGATGGACTCGCTGTTGTAATATGCGGTCTCTCTCTCTCTCTCTCTCTCTCTTCTCTCTCGCTCTCTCTCCCTCGATTGCTGCCGAGGCCTGATACCGCCTGCACGCTTGTCGTCTCAGTTCAGGCAGCCACCGCGATTCGTTAGCCGTGCTTCGAGGCGCCCGCTCTTCCGGCATTTTTCTCGCGCCCGCAGGGACGAGCCCCTGCCGCGTGCACAGCGCTTTCGGTAAAGGACCTGCCCGAGTTGCTCAGGAGCCGCCATGGCGGCGCGCGTGCGTGGCAGCGCGGCGCAGCTTCCGCTACGGCAAGCCGGCAGGACCGGGTCGGCGAACGAGCCTCGGTCGCGCGAGCCACCATTTTTGCAGGGGCCGCGCCCACGCTCCGTCCAAGATCTTCAGCCACCATTGCTACAGCGGCTCGCCGACGCAACCAGCGCTGGTGGCTAAGCCAAGCTGAAGCCAAGGTCGCCGCCACCTTCAGTTGCGGTTAGCTAGCTAGCGATAGTTCTGCTTCTTTTAGGCTTCGCCATCCGGTGGCTTGAGCAGGCCACATCGGAGGTTAACCATCGCCGTTGACGCAGCCGCGAACCTGTCGCTGTAGCCGCGATGCATCCGGATGCGCGCCGCCGCGAGCCAGGGCTTTTGCGTCTGCATACGCTGTATTCAACGTTCGTGAGCACGCAGGGTGGTGGAGCGGCCGCCAGCACGTTGTTCCAGGTGCTTGACAGGGCGACTCAAGCCGTGGTTGCGACCCAGACCGCTTGCACACCGACCGACAGCGCCGCTGCTGAATAAATATGCGAGCCGTATAAAAAATACCTTTTCGTCGCGCAGAGTAGAGAGGGCGGTGGCCAGACAGTGCTGAGAGGCACGACGCACGCGGAAACTGACAGCTAAGGCGATATTGGCGGCGGCTAGCGGGCTAGCGGCTCCATCGAGCTGCTAGCCTCGATGCTGTACACTACGCTGCTGCGTCCCCCTGTTCAGCCTGCGCGCGCGTGCGCAGCAGTCGACGGACGCGCAGCACGAAGCCTCACTCTCTCGATGCCGCCCGCGAACGCCTGCCCGCCGCGACGGGCGCTCGCCCGCTCCTCAGCTCCGCCGCCCTCCTCGCGGCGGCGGCGATCGCGGTGCAGCGTCAGCGGGCTTCTTTCAAACGAATATGAAATCCCTATTGGTGTTGCCCTGGCAACGACAGTCGCTGTGCTCCTCCACCATCTTCCACCAGCCGTGGCAGCCACCGACGTTGACGGCCTTCCAGTTCGTGTCCACTCCCATCTGGCCGTGACCTTTGCAGCGCTCGCCCAGGTTCTTCTCCATCGCCGTTTTCTGGCATTCGACGCAGACCACGGCTCCTTCCTGGAGCACGTTCGCCCAGGGGGCGGCGGCATTGTTCGTGCATCCTTTCTTGGTGCTAATGATCTTGAACTTGCTGCAGTAGCTGCGACGGAGACGAATCCTTCGATTAGCGGCGCTTTTTCGCGAAAAAAGTTCTTCGCAAAAGCACAAGTTGCTCGCGAAAAGAAATAGAGACCACTCGCGTCGTTGTGCAAGCGTTTTGTTTTCGTTTAGCAAAAGTCAAAATGCGAAACGCCGCTCGCGGGAACATTCTGTCGCAATGAGGATACCCTGGCGCCTTTGGGGCCAAAAGTGCTGTTGAACGAATGAACAAAAAAAAACAATGCTAGCTGATTAAACAGCCTCTTTTTTGTATAGCGACAGAAGAGCCTTTAAGGCTATCACCACCGCTTGCAGTGGCAATAAAGAATCGCCCACCGCAGGAATCGAACCCACGAACTTGGGAGCGAGGTCGTGAAAGCAACCACCTTAACTAGTGTGCCATCACGGCTCACCCATGAACGTAAGCGTCAGCTGCAGCAGCGAGCCGGTTCGCCACCTTTAGACGGCTCTGGTAGGAGTCTGGCTGTGCTTGCAGTTTGACTAGTAAATTTGGTTATTTGACAAGGCACAGTCATCCATTAGAACGATTTGGTCATTTGGTAAGGCACAGTCGCCTCTTAGTACGATTCTAGCCCTGCGCTCCACGACTGCTCGTCTCGAGTTTAGTTCGCCGAGATTCAATCAGCAGCTCCGCCAGGTAATCGCCGCCTCTGCCCTGGTTTGCCTTAACCGACCAAGGTCGTGGGCTCGAGCCAAGTGGTGGCATAAGTACAGGGCCTGGACGAAGCTCCCGATTTCTATTGGGTAAACTATACCGACGAATCGTGTGCTGCACGCGAATATCTCGACTCGTACCGCTTCCGCTATGCATCTGCAATGTCGGCTACTGCTACGACATAGCTGCACGCACTGGCGACTCTGAGCAGGCGAGGCAACTGTCCAGGCCGGATGAGTGCCGTTTCAATCAGAGGCGGCACCTACCGCGGCAGCGACGAACCGCGACACCTCGGCGGCGGCTGCGGTCGGCTCAGTCGCGAGCGAGAGCAAGTTAATTATATTCCCCCTGTGCGATTAAAGGTCGCAGATGCCGACGGTCGGTCCTGCGTCACTTCAAAGAGCTTGTCACCGAGCGCACGGCAGCTAAATCGCATCTGCGAATTAGTGTCGAGTGTCGCACCGGTAATACAGGGTCAGCCGAGTCTCAACCCACGCGCGCTTTTTGCAGCTCTCCAACGAAGCGAGCGGAAATGCCGCGCGCTTCCTTCCCGTCATGCGCTTCGCAGCTAGCGTCGCGGCCGCGTTGAGCGCCGCGCCGTCGACGCTCGCCAGCTGCGCGCGAAAGCGGAAGCCGACGCACGGCGAGGGCATAGATTCTCTTCACGTCATCAGCAGCGCGCCAGTTTCGGTGTGCCCCCGAACTTGTCTGGTTAGACCCTCCCCCCTCTTTGGATACCAAGGGACTCGCGAGCACGTCCATCAGACTTCGCGTGACTTTCCGGCGACTGTCGTTGGATTATGTAGCTTGAAATGGCAAATACGGCTTTTTAACTAACGTCCGAATTTGTAAGCGGCTGTCGTATCCCGTTTTTATAAAAAATCCGTCGGAAAGACGGTAAAGACTGGGACCGTACGTCTTATAGACACCGCAAGAGTAGAGCTCGTGGATGACTATCCTGGATGGAGGAGGAGGTGGCAAAGGCGTTGCAGCGACGCCGACGCGAGGGCAACCGGCCAAGTCGACCGGAGCGCGGGCGGGCGCGGGCGCCCAGTCGGCGCGCTGAGCGTCGGCGCTTACCCTCTGCGGCTGATGTCCTGCTGCTGGTAGTACTGGTTGAACAGATTCTTCCTTATGTCCTTGCTGAAGTCGTACTCGGTCATCGTCCTGAACTTGCCGAATGACGCCGGCATGATGCTCGCCGTCTCTGCAAGCACGACGACGCCGCAAAGCGAGCGTGAGGCCGACGACGACAGCCGCCCGGCGCTGGGCGGGGCGCCAGGGCTGACGGTGGCGTATCGCATCGCATCGCGGTCGGCGGAGACGGTCGCGGTGGCTGCGGCGGCGGCTGCGGCGACTGCGGTGGTGGCTGCTGCTGCGGTCGGCGACTGCGGCGGCGGCTGCAGCGGTGGCGAGGTGAAAAGCATTATTGTTCCGGCAGCGGCAGCTTTCTTCGCCGGAGCCGCCATTGAAGTCCCACGGCAGCAGGTTGGCATAATAGCCGAAGCGGGCGCATGCGGCCCACGTGCGCTGATTCCGACCAGCGGTGGGCGACTTTTCAGGGCGCGTTCATTCAATCTAGAGCGGGCGGGCGGGCGGACGTTCGGGCAGCGCCGGACGCCACCCCCCCCCATACCCACCCACCCCCTTCTCCTTTGCGCACGGCCTCGCTCGCCCGCCGCGACGACGCCGCGGTCCGCCTCCCGCTCCGACCTTCAATCAGCGCGCCCAGACCCTTTCGTCACTGCCCGGACCTTGCCAGCTCCGCAGCTGGCGTTTCTATCCGACGGCTAGGCTGGCGCGGCGTCGACGGCGCTCTCGCTGGACGGACGTCGCGTCGGCCGCGCTCCACGGCACGCGAGCTCGTGCCGGCTGAGCGGCCTACGGTTCGCCGCCGGCGCTCCGAGCCCAGATAATCCCGAGCCTCTCTCAAGCCCGCGGGCGGGGTCACAGCCGTCGGCCTGCCGCGTCTCGGTTTCGCGGCGGCTCTGCGGGCCCGGTGAATTAGCCGCGCAACCGCGTTCGCCAATGCGCGTCGTTTTGCGAAAATCCGGCTCCCAGCAGACGACAGGCTTTTGGATTGGCGCGCGCAGCGATGTTCTCAGGCTCCCAGCAGCAGGCCCCGGTGGCGACGACCTTGGCCTTCGAGCGAAACGCGCCCGCCGCTGCTCGGTCGCTCGCTCGCGCCCGGTTGCCGGCAGCAGCAGCGGAGCGGTTCGAGCGCCGCCGCGAGCCGCCGGAAGCGCACGATGCCTGCCGCGATGAGCGCCGCGAGCGCCGTGCGTCGGGGCGCGTGCCGCCGCCGCGGACGGGCGGGCGGCAGGGCCCGGACATAGATATCGGCGGCGGCGGCTGGCGCGCTCACCTCTGGATGTTCGGCCGGCGCTGACGTGTCGCGTCAGCTTGCACTTGGTACCCACGCAGACGTTGAGCTCTTGCAACGCCGGGCACGGCTTGCCGCCGTTCTTCTGCTCCTGCAGCACGCTGCGCACCCTCATCTGCTGGCCCAGTCCGCACTCCTTGTTGCACTCGCCGTAGTCGTACCACTCCGACACCGTGCAATCCTTCGCTGCAAGAGAGGCGGTGGCGTTGCGTCAGGTCCCACCCCGGCCCGGCCGGGCGAGAGCGCGTCGGCGCGAGCGGAAGTCGCGCGCTCGCCCGGCCGCTCTGCGGCCCGAAGTCAGAAGTTCGTCGCGCCGCCAACTTTCCGGCGGCCGGACGAGCGAACCACGGACCCGCAGCTGCGGCGCCATCGGCTCGTCGCAGAGCCGTCGTCACTGCGACGGCTCTGCGACGAGCCGAAGGCGCACGAAACGCTTCCGGGGACGTGGCGAGCTTTGGCTGCGGCACTTCCGCGGTCGAGCGCCCGGCAAAGAGCTCGGCGACGGCGCGGCTGCTCCGGGCGCGATGGCGCTCGTCGCAATGCGCGCGACGGCAGCGGCGGCGACCGGTAGCTCGAACTCGCGCGATGGGTCGAGCGAGCGGCTCCAGGCGAGCAGCAGCCGCCGCCGCCGCCGCTGGCAGCGCTCTCGGCGAGCTGTCTGACCGAACTCGCTGCTCTCCGCTCGGAGCTGGCGAGCCCGCGAGGCAGTAGCTCCGTCTGCGGCGCCCGCGCGCACGCACGAGAGAGAGAGAGAGAGAGCACGCCAGCACGGGACCATCTTTGAAGCGCATGCGCTCGGCGAGCGCGCTCCGGAAACGCGGCGCCGCGATCCGGCGAAGCGTGCGCGGGCGGCGCGACGAGCTTCCGCTGCGCTCGCCGCCGCCGGGCAGCGCAGGCTGCTGTGCGGGAACGAGTGCGAATGCCAATTACGAGCGGAGCCGTCCAGGCTCGTCAGCCTGGAGCGTCGAGGGACGAGCTCGGGGGAAGAGGGGCGGGTGTAAGCAGCAGCGGCCGGCCAGGGGGGGAGGGTAGCGGGCCGCTTACCCTGGCAGCTGTCGAGGTAATCGAGGCAGCAGTCTCCCGTGTGGGTGCAGCCCTCGTCGCAGTAGCACTTGCCCTGGTCCGAGCCCTTTCGGTTGATTCTCACGCCGATACTACTGCACGTGTTGTTCTTGCCCGGGCAGCAGACACCGGCGCAGCTGGCCGAGCAGGGGCTCGCCGCGAAAGCGGCGCAGCAGACGATCAGCGACGCAATCAAGCTGGCGGCGCGACTCATCGTGCCGTTGGCGGCGGCGGATAGGCTAAAGCTGGGCGAACGGAGCGCCGAGCGACGCGGTTCCGCGAGGTGAGCTGCGAAGCGCAGCCTATCAAAGCTCCGGCTCCCGGAGCGACGCTATATGGAGCCGCAGTGCTGCTCTCCGATTGGCTGACTGAAAATGGGCTGCGGCATCGCCAGTTCATGGCCGTCGAACGTGAGCGAGTAATTACCGGGGTATCCTCCTCGTCCTCCTCGTCCTCGTCCTCGTCCTCCTCGTCCTCCTCCTCCTCCTCCTCCTCCTCCTCCTCCTCCTCGTCGTCCTCCTCGTTCTCCTCCTCCTCCTCCTCCTACTCCTCCTACTCCTCCTCCTCCTCCTACTCCACCTCCTACTCCTCCTCCTCCTCCTCCTCCTCCTCCTCCTCCTCCTCCTCCTCCTCCTCCTCCTCCTACTCCTCCTCCTCCTCCTCCTACTCCTACTCCTCCTCCTCCTCTCCTCCTCCCCTCCTCCTCCTCCTCTCCTCCTACTCCTCTCCTCCTCCTCCTCCTCCTCCTCCTCCTCCTCCTCCTCCTCCTCCTCCTCCTCCTCCTCCTCCTCCTCCTCCTCCTACTCCTCCTACTCCTCCTCCTCCTCCTCCTCCTCCTCCTCCTCCTTCTCGTCCTCCTCCTCCTCCTCCTCCTCCTCCTCCTCCTCCTCCTCCTCCTCCTCCTCCTCCTCCTCCTCCTCCTCCTCCTCCTCTTCCTCCTCCTCTCATCCTCCTCCCCCTCCTACTCCTCCACCCTCCTCCTACTCCTCCTCCTCCTCCTCCTACTCCTCCTACTCCTCCTACTCCTACTCCTCCTCTTCCTCCTCCTCCTCCTCCTCCTCTTCCTCCTCCTTTTCCTCCTCCTCCTCCTCCTCCTCCTCCTCTTCCTCTTCCGCCCTCCTTCCTCCTCCTCCTCCTCATCGTCCTCCTACTACTCCTCCTCCTCCTCCTCTCCTCCTCCTCCTCCTCCTCCTCCTCCTCCTCCTCCTCCTCCTCCTCCTCCTACTCCTACTCCTCCTCCTCCTCCTCCTCCTCCTCCTCCTCCTCCTCCTCCTCCTCCTCCTCCTCCTCCTCCTCCTCCTCCTCCTCCTCCTCCTCCTCCTCCTCCTCCTCCTCCTCCTCCTCCTCCTCCTCCTCCTCCTCCTCCTCCTCCTCCTCCTACTCCTACTCCTCCTCCTCCTCCTTCTCGTCCTCCTCGTCCTCCTCCTCCTCCTCCTCCTCCACGTCCTCCACGTCCTCGTCCTCGTCCTCGTCCTCGTCCTCCTCGTCCTCCTCCTCCTCCTCCTACTCCACCTCCTACTCCTCCTCCTCCTCCTCCTTTTACTCCTCCTCCTACTCCTACTCCTACTCCTACTCCTCCTCCTCCTCCTCCTCCTCCTCCTCCACGTCCTCCACGTCCTCCTCCTCCTCGTCCTCCTCCTCCTCGTCGTCCTCCTCCTACTACTCCTCC
The DNA here is from genome assembly GCA_009760855.2 of Cristatella mucedo. Taxonomy (NCBI): domain Eukaryota; kingdom Metazoa; phylum Bryozoa; class Phylactolaemata; family Cristatellidae; genus Cristatella; species Cristatella mucedo. The sequence continues at coordinate 3,992,345 of WPIO01000023.1, read as the reverse complement.
TCCTCCTCCTACTTCTCCTCCTCCTACCGAGCGCCCTCTTCCCTACCCCCGACGCAAATCTTCTTGTTGGTCCGGTTCCCGCGGACTTGCAGCGACCGCAGAGCGACAGCAGGTGGAAAACATGTCATCTCCCTGCTGCCTCTTTTCACCGCAAACGAGGCGCCTCGTAACTCTGGCGCTCGTAAAAAATAGAACTGCAATCGATCGCGCCTTCAAAAGAGTTGGCCGAACACGCAAAGTGCTGCCGTTTTGCATCAGCTGCTTAGGCCGGAAATTTCGCGAACAGCTCTGCGTACCGCCGCCGCCGCTGCAATTACGCATTTCGCTTGCCTTATTCACCTCAAGGCGCGCGGCGAACGCTCGAACCTTCCGTTCGAGTTCCGGCGTTCACCGCACCGGGTTTTAAAGCGCGTGCATCAAATTTCGGAACGCAGCGCTGACTGACGCTTTGAGATGTGGTGAGCAGTCGTGTCCGGTCTAAGCGCCCGCCACCGGCGCATTAGCTCCACGGTAGCATCCGGTGCGTGGAGCCTTCGCACTGCGAGCTCGCTGTTTCGCAAGCCGCGTAGGAAGTGGGCGTAGAAAGGGCGTGGAAAGAGGGCTGGGGAGGTGTGTGGGTTGTACCGAGCCCTCGCAGGTCTTTCCGAAGGGAGGCATCAATCCAAACTGTTTAGTAATTAACCCCCTTCCCCCCGACACTTGGATTCGGAGCGAGGGTGATTCATTCACTCAGTAATTTCCAGAATAGCTGCCAGCATTTTAAATTCACTGTGGCCAAGAATGAGGACATACTGGTGAGCCTGCAGGATTCATTTACTCTGATACGCACAGTGTAAGACTAAGGCACTTGGCGGTGCCAATTTAGGGTTCTATCTCGCGGAAGGCGACATCCAGAATGCTTCGTTTAGTCCCGCACCCACTTCGAAAGTCCGGCAGCCTCATTCGGGTGGCTACCGGACTTCCGCGAGAAGGAGCTACATAGATCGTAGAGCGGCCCGCGAAACTGCTCGGCCGGCGCGCTTTCAGCGAACGCCTTGTAGTTGTGCGTCTCGTTTGACAGATTTGTTACTGGATAGTGAGTACATTCCTTCCGGTTGCTACCCTGCTTTTCTCGTTTTGGTACAAAAAGGCGGAAGTGAAGCTGCAGGTGCGGCATTTATTGCGGTGCTTCACTGGTCTTGATTTCCTGAGGGGCCATTACTTTTCCGCCCGCCGATGTCTTCGGCGCGGTTAACCGCTAAACGAAGCGACGACGTGTCGGCGTCTGAGAAGAATGAAAACTAGTCGGACGGAAATTACTTCGGCCACAGCGAGCGCAGAAAACTACCCGTTCACAATGAGCGACGACGCTACTGGGTAGGGGGGCGAGAAGGCATCGAGCAAGACTACGCCTCGGCGAACGCAGGCTTGACTTGCCTCGGCTGCAGCTCGGCCGGCTGCTGCCGACTGGAGAAAACCAGGCTCCGCCAACGGACTGCGACGACGACGATGCGGTCCGCCCGCCAGCCAGCCAGCCCGCGCGCGCGTCGCTCGACAGAGGATCGGTCTCGAGGGTCGAGATGCGAGGACCGCCGCGACCGTCGCGGGTGGGCGAGGCCGCGACGGCTGCGACGGTCGTCGCGCGCTCGCTGGCTTGCCCAGGATCTTGCTCTGCGGTCTCCGGCGGACCTCGGTCGAGGACGGCGGAGGCCGCAGAGCTGCGAGCCGCCGAGACGCGGAGAGGCAGCGGGCGGCCGGCGAGCGATGCCAACAGTCCGTCCGACTTGGGCGGCGGCGGCGCCGTTTGCGCCGATCCGCCAACCGGCAGCTGCAGCGCGAGTGCAACTGGCGCCAGTCGCCGTAGTCACTCGACTAAGTGGCGCGGACGCGGCCAAGTTGCGAAAGCGGGCGGGTGAAGGCGAGCGAGCTCTGACCGTCCCAGCGCCGAACCGTTCCGGAGCCGTCCCAGCGCCCGGAGCCGTCCCAGCGCCCGGAGCCGCGCCAGCGCCGAACTGAAGCGGAGAACACCGAGATACGAGCGTGGACGAAGAGCCACTGCCGACTGCTGACTTTGGAGAGCCAAGTGCTCAGGGCAGCGGCGGCTGCGGAAGCCGCAATGGCGGCTACAGTGCCACACGATTACACGCTGTGAGCTCGTCTGCTGAATTATTACTAAGAGCCGCTTATTAGAGAGCCACGATGGGCTGAGGCTTATGAGCAGCGCGATTTATGATAATGTACGAACGATATGATCGTGTGTCGTACGACCTGCCTACTATATAGGTAGGCTGGAGCCAAAGAATGAATGAAGGGGCCTAAAGGTGAGTGACACAACCTTGAAGTTGATGCGTTGCTTGACTGGGAGCCAGTGCAGGCCGGTGAGAAGTGGTGTGATGTGGCAACTGCGACGCTCACTACAGACAAGCACTGCAGAGTTTTTCACCAGCTGTAAGCGCCTGATTGCACATGCCGGTAGGCCAGTAAGCAGTGAGTTACAGAAGCCATGACGAGATGTCACAAATGCATGGACCAATTTAGATGTGGTATCCCTCTCTAAACAATCCCGAATTTTAATAAATTTATATAGCTGAAAGTAGGCAGACTTGACTGTGCAGCTGATGTCGACGTCTAATGAATGGTCACTTTGGAGCGGGACACCTAGATTTCTCGCAGATGCAACGGGACACATGCTGGCAGAGTCGATTGTGAGCGGTAGGTTTTCCAATTTCTGAATTACACTTGGTTTGCCTATAACTACTAGGTTGGTTGTATCATCATTCAATTTAAGAGATTTTGCTGCCATCCATGAGCGGACGTCATCAATACATGCAGTAAGGGAGTTGAAAGAATTCGATGCGAGAGGGATCAAAGCACAGGTATAGCTGAATGTAATCTTCATGGAGTGAAAGCTTAAGTTGTGCCTGGCAATCACATCGGCTTGAGGGAGAGTATAAACCGTGAAAAGAACAGCACCAAGCACGGACCCCTGAGGTACCTCATATTTTAGAAGCTCCTCGGATGATCTTTGTTCATTCACAAAAATACTCTGGAGTTTCCCACTGAGATAGGACCGGAACCATTTCAATGTAATGCCAGTGATTGCCAGGCGAGATGAGAGGCACTCAAAAGGACTTGGTGATCGACAGTATCAAAAGTTTCCGAAATATCGAGCAAAACAAGCAGAGTTATTCTACCGCATTCCTAAGTAGGTCGTTATACACCCGAAGCTCTGTGGAGTAATTAGCACTAAAACCAGACTGGAACTTACTTGCAAGTTTCAATATATGAGTTCAGCTGGTCTGCTACGACTCGTTTGATTGTCTTCAATAGAAATGGTAGAGGGAGACGCGGCGGAAGTTGCTCAAGTTCTCTTGGTCTAGAGTTGCTTTCTTGAGTAGTGGCAGGACTACTCTTTGAAAGGTGCTGGGACATGACCTGAGGCTAATGACATATTTATGATGTTATCTATGCATGGCAGTAGCAGATCACTGCATCGTAGAAGCAGGACAGTGGGAATAGGTACCAGAGGACTAGTTGTCTTTTGGTTATTACGATATGAACTTCAGGACGAGGTCACTTGTGACCTCCTTGAATGTAGAAATTGAGATGCTGCACGGAATTGAGGGACAGGTTTCCAGGGGAAGCTGCCATCTTAAGGGAGGGACACCCTGATCTCGTCTATCCTCTGGACAAAGAAGCTAGAGAGATTCACAGTAAAGCTTGAGGGAGATTTCGCTGAACGGTTTGAGACACTGCTAGGCGATACCAAACAAGCGGGTTCTCAGCTCGCAGCTCCCGCCAAATGAGCGGCGTCTCAGCTCGCGCGCCCTCCCCCACAGCTCCGGGGCGCTTTTATTTGGTGGATGCATAACTCATGGTTTTTAGCAACAGCAAAAATATTTAAGAATGCATTTGAACTGTGATAACGAAGCGAGCTAATAGGCGCGCACGATCACAGCTATTATGCAGGTTACTAGCCGCCGGCGTATCTAGCGCGTGGCAGACCCAGCAGCCCGAAGTGATAAGTGTTTACCTGTGATAGGCACGTAATCGCTTGTTCGCTACGGTCAAACAACAAACTGGTAAGCTTTAAACAGGTCTTAGCTATATCTGTTTTCGTATGCGATGTTCGCAAGAATTTCGGTTTTCGGAAGAGAATTCTGCAACGGACAAGAAACGCTCACAGCGCTCGGTATCGGGAGGCGAGAATATCTAGTGCTGCGTCGTTGTCGTCGGCGTATTGCGAGTTTCAGGCCTTTGCACATTGCACGCGTTATGTCGCTACCCGAACCAGTGAGGTTCGCGCGGCCATACTGCGGCGGATAAAGTCGTTGAGGGCTTCTCAAAGCGGACGCCCAGAGTGCTCTTTGCTTTGATTTCGCCTGAGCGCAAGTTCTCGAGCGTTTGGCGCCTGACTCGCCGCATTAGCTGCTGTTGTTATAGATATCGTGAAATCGCAGCCATCGAAACAACGATCTACTCTAGGTTATTGCTTCTGATTCAGCGAGTTGTAAAGCACCAGGATTTGGTTCGCCGAAGGTGCGAAGCAAAAGGCGTTACTAATGTCGCTATTAATATTAGTATCGTACCTGCATAGGTTGTGAGAGCTGTAGCACACAGCAAAAAATTATTCGGACAAACCCCATTTATTTAAAACCGAAGGAAACCGGGGTGGAGCGGGTGTCACGTTGGCTGATGCAACCGGAAAGTGCCCGAGTGGGTTCGCTGGTCTCCGTAGGAACGGGCCACTGGTTATGCAAGTCGCATGGACTTAACACCGTCTCTTCCCATCATTCGTCGATAGAACGCCAGTCTCAAGGTATATAATCCCGATAGTAGGCAGGGCGGTGTCATTGGCTAGTACGAGTCGATGTATGTGGGTCATGTGGGCTTAAGTCGGCGTCTGACCGAGGTGAATCCAGACCAGATCTTCAAGAAATCCGCTTCGATGTTTTGACTCGGTTTTTCCGTTGGTGGAGCTGCAGTAGAATCGCCGATCTCGGCAGCATCGAGCTCTAGCTGCACGCAAGTCAGTAGGCGTCGCGTTACTGCTTGCTGCCGATAGCGAGTCGCGCATGATTTTATTGTCGGAGTCTTTCGCAGTTATAGTAATGTCAGCCGCACCGGCATTGCGGCTGTTACCGGAACTGTTTTTATTTTCTCCCCGACCGTGCTCGGACTTTGCATGGCCTTCACCTGGTCGGAGTAAGGCATTCTGTCTCGCCCACGAAGATGGACTTGGTGGCGAGAATCTCGCTGTCAGCACCATTGCCACGTTCTACCCTACACATCGCAGAGCCCTTGGCTGCCTCTTTGGTTTCCGGAGAGTAGATTGTCGGCGCGATTTCGCTAGTCACTGTACCACGCCAGATCGTCACTCGCGTACGTGAGAAGCTGCAGGTGGAGATGATTGTGTGGCAGCACCCTGAGCGGCAGGGCCGAATCCGGGTCAGGGCACTTGTGTACGCTTCGGCTGAGCAGGAGCAGTGAAGCGGTGAAGAACAACCGAGAGAGGCGTTCTCAGAGGAGCGGTACTTCAACAACAAGAGGAGCCGGTCGATGCGCCGCTGCCGCTGCGGATCGCCTGCCTGGACCAGCAGCGCACGCTGGTTCGAGAGTTTGTACGAAGCGCTCAGCGCTCAGTCCGTTGCTCTGCGGGTGACAGGACGCCGAGAGGAATGTGCCGAATGCCGCTGGCCTGCAGGAAATTGGCAAGCTCATGAGAGGTGAGCTGTCGCCCGTCGTCAGAGGTAATTACCTGGGGTAGGCCAGATCGAGCCAAGAGTGCCCGCAGATTGAGGTGCCAGAAGTCGCATCCGTCGTGCGAAACACTTGAGTCCACTTGGAGAATGCACCTAACGCTATTGGCAGTTGTCTAAATGTCCTGCAGTGTCAGTTTGAATGCACTGCCAGGGTCACTCCACTTACGCAAGGTCGCTGGCGGTGCATGCCTGACTTGGTTGCAATGTGGGCAGCCCCGGCGAAAAGATTCCATGTCGCTATCAAGGCCCGGCCTCTAGACATATTTTCTTGCAGTGACTTTCATTTTAATTATGCCGAGATGGCCGTCATCTATAAAAAAAAATGTAATTAATTTGTATAGCGCCCAAAGAGAACTCAATCTCTATTCAGGTGCTTCACATATGCCTCAGGGCTCGAGCCCACGACCTCAGCCAGACCTTAGTCGGGGCGAGCACCTTAACCGCTGGACCAACCCAGCTCGGCAAGCCAATGCACGAGCTGACCAACGAGGGAAGTAGGTACAACGAACCTCTTTCCCTCAGGAGATATTCATCATGTCTTGCCAGCTCTGGTTTGCAACTGTAGAACGGTGCCATGGCAGAAGAGGGACACCCGGTCGGCAATCCACTCATCGTAACGTCATAGGGAACAGTCACTGCCGGGCGCTTCTGAGTGAAACTTTAGTAATTTGCATAGTCACAGGACGCACAGGAAAGTGGTCTCAGACGAATGGGCGAAGAATAATATCGGTAGGCTCTCGGGCTTGAGGTGAGGGGGCAGACTGGGTCTTCCTTATGTGATATTAGTAATCGGGACGTGGCATCAGCGTTGGCATGATCTTCTGACCGCCAGTACTCGATACTGTATGTCTATGCACACAGCTTCTCAGTCCAATGCTGTATGTGCATAGCAGCTATTGGTTAAACGTCGGTCTTAGGGCCGATGATAGCGACGAGTGGGTCTGAACGCCGAGAAGCGGGAACTTCCGACCGTATACATATATTTGAAGTGACGCCGAGTAACTCCGAGTATTAGCGGCAAAGCCTCCGTCTCAATTTGGGAATAGTTTTACTCGCTGATGCGATAGGCCGTTCCTGCCCATTAGTTAATCCGTCTGAAAAGACGCCACCTAGCCCAGGATGAATGAATAGTCGCAAGCGATTACGAGCATCTCATTAATAATATTGCACTTGATAATATTGCACTTGATATTGGGTTTGTATGCTTAGAGCGAGCCTTCTGAACTAATCAGGTCCTTAACAGTTTTAAATGTTTGTTGCAAGCAACAGTCCATTTCCACCTGCTTTGCTTTTGGAGCAGTTCTGACAAGGGATGCTACGCCTCTAACTAACTAAACTTGCATGCTGACCCTGTGTATGTCGCTCCTAGCCGTGCTGTTCTCGCTGTTTATTGAGCACGCTACAGCTAGCCATTCGATCTTGCTCCATTTGCAGCAAATGTAAAGTGCCTAGAAAAAGATGGAGTTCTCTGAGGGCGCTATGTCAAATGTATTATTATTATTATTATGCCGGCGCCAAGTTGTGCGTGAATGCGAGACAGTATTCTCCAGCCCTATAACCGACCTGAGGCCGCTGACATCCGTCGGCGGCGGGTGCGTTTAATGGCTGCCACCGTATCCATCACTGGGATGTATGCCCATTCTTGTCCATCAGGTGTCCAAGGCCTTTTTCGCAGCCTCACTGCGACTATGCTGAACTTACCTTTTGTTTCGGGGGTGGGGGGAACGATTGTCGTACTTCGCAGGAAGAGCATCCAGGTTAAGATGCTCGGCGAGCGAATGAGCAGAAACGATTGTGCTGGTGTCCAAATCGATAGCGGCCATCCACTCTCTGCCAGACAAAGGCAGTTCGGTAGTTTGAAAGAGGCTCAAAAAGCCTTTTCTCTCGGCATGCAGTCTGCAGATGGATGGTGCCAATCGGAGGCATGTCCACGGAGCGCCGCATGAGCGCAGAATAATGTTGGTAGGTCTGCCCAGCTCTCGGGTTCGAGGCGAGAGCTGGGCAGACTCGGAGACTCCTCGGCCATCCGATCAAGTGGCTGGCGCACCGGAAGTAAGCCTGCGGCGGTGACTAGTCGCGGGCCGCTACGAACGAGACAGTGATTCCCCCGACGGACCGGAATCGCTACCTCTCACTTACGCAGCTCACTCACCGTCGCTGCCGGAGCGCTCCGTTTGCTGGCGGCGGCCGAACGGCGCCGACGGGCGCGGCGGCGCCGGCCGCGCAGCGACGGAGCCGACAAAGCGGAGAGCGGAAGCGCCCGGGTGGAAGCGGTGGCGGCGGCTCGGGCGCGGCAGTGTGCGGAGGGGTTCGCGCTCGCGAGCCGTCGGGAGCCGTCAGATGCGGGCGCCTTCGCGCAGCTTGCATACGCACGTCGCGTCGCGTCACGTCGCGTCGCGATGGCCGCCGCCGCCGCCGCCGCTTCGCTTTCGTTCTCGGGGCGGACGATCGGTAGGCGAAGACCTGCCGCCCGAAGGGGCGGGGCGGGGCGGGGGGGGCGCTCGTCGGGCCCCTGCTGCCAGTTGGCTGACGTCCGAGCAGCGGAGCGCCAGCCGGAATTTACCGGATTTGTAGCTGCCAGCGGAGAGTCTGCATTGAGAGAGAGAGAGAGAGAGAGAGAGAGAGAGAGAGAGAGAGAGAGAGAGAGAGAGAGAGAGAAAGAGAGAGAAAGAGAGAGAAAGAGAGAGGGCGAAAGAGAAAGGAAGAAAGATAGAGAGAAAGCGAGAGAGAGAGAGAGAGAGAGGGGGAGAAAGAGAGAGAGAAAGAGAGAGAGAGAGAGAGAGAGAAAGAGAGAGAAAGAGAGAGAAAGAGAGAGAAAGAGAGAGGGCGAAAGAGAAAGGAAGAAAGATAGAGAGAAAGCGAGAGAGAGAGGGGGGAGAAAGAGAGAGAGAGAAAGAAAGAGAGAGAGAGAGAGAGAAAGAGAGAGAAAGAGAGAGGGCGAAAGAGAAAGGAAGAAAGATAGAGAGAAAGCGAGAGAGAGAGAGAGGGGGAGAAAGAGAGAGAGAAAGAGAGAGAGAGAGAGAGAGAAAGAGAGAGAAAGAGAGAGAAAGAGAGAGAAAGAGAGAGGGCGAAAGAGAAAGGAAGAAAGATAGAGAGAAAGCGAGAGAGAGAGGGGGGAGAAAGAGAGAGAGAGAAAGAAAGAGAGAGAGAGAGAGAGAAAGAGAGAGAGAGAAAGAGAGAGGGCGAAAGAGAAAGGAAGAAAGATAGAGAGAAAGCGAGAGAGAGAGAGGGGGAGAAAGAGAGAGAGAAAGAAAGAGAGAGAGAGAGAGAGAAAGAGAGAGAAAGAGAGAGAAAGAGAGAGAAAGAGGGAGAAAGAGAGAGAAAGAGAGAGAAAGAGAGAGAAAGAGAGAGAAAGAGAGAGAAAGAGAGAGAAAGAGAGAGAAAGAGAGAGAAAGAGAGAGAGAGAGAGAAAGGGGGAGGGCGAAAGAGAAAGGAAGAAAGATAGAGAGAAAGCGAGAGAGAGGAAGAGAGAGAGAAAGAAAGAGAGAGAGAGAGAGAGAGAGAGAAAGAGAGAGAAAGAGAGAGAAAGAGAGAGAAAGAGAGAGGGCGAAAGAGAAAGGAAGAAAGATAGAGAGAAAGCGAGAGAGAGAGAGAGAGAGGGAGAAAGAGAGAGAGAAAGAAAGAGAGAGAGAGAGAGTTGGCAGGATTGTAACGGTCAGCGATCGCTCAGTGGCGGCGCACTTTAGGACATTCTTTAAGCTGCCTACCTGCCGAGGCTTCCGAAGTCGTCGTCGTCGTCGCTAGCCAGTTGCATGGTAGTTCGGAGTCCGACCGGATGCATGACGAACGGCCGCCACTTCAGAAATTAATAGCAATAATTTTTACAATGAAAAGCTTGTGCGTAGCGCCCGAGAGAACGAAATCTCTTTCGAGCGCCGAAGCACGCTCCAAGGCATTTTTGATATACTGAGAAGAAGGCACGCAAGTGGTTCACTCATAAAAACGTGCACGATTTCAGGGCAAGCAGACACACGAAGGACAATTCGCGCAGACGCAGCCGAGGCCGAAAGCAGCAAGTAGATCTTCAGCGTGTATTTTTAAATGTGCCGGATAATCACCAACATTCTTCTAGAAGTCCTTTTGAAGCACGCTTTACGGTGAGATGCATTCTGCTCAATTCTTGAAAGTACTTTTTGTTAAATGTAGAATGCCATGTTAAATATGCAAATCCATATCTGCAAACGAGTTAAATAAGCGTTCTATAAGAGGCGGTCGGCCCACCAGGACAGCTTTTTGAAGTGACGGGCTAGCCCGTTCCCCTTTGCGAGTAGGAATTATTTTGATTACCAGCTGTACTACGCGAAAAGCTAGTTTCGGCATTCCATCGTCAAAGCCGGCTGAGATAATCTGGGTCTGCATTTTTCCGGTGGCGAATAGCCCCCGTCTGCTGCCACATTGTCGTTGCCGCCGTCAACAAAATGAGGAAGCACCCTAGCAACCCGTCGGATTCTGCCTGCCTAGTCCACTCGGCTGCATTTTCGTAGCGCTAGGAATTTTTTCTCGGGCACTAAAAGTACGTGCCTGCTGGTTTTTTCGGCAAAACGTTGGCAATTATCGCCGACAGCCAGCGTCCGACGTGAAGTCTTCATCGAGCCACCGGATAGAGCAGAGGCAGCATATTTAGTTCGCAGTTAGAAAGAAGATTCTCACAAAGACCAGTGCTTCTACTGTGTACAGCCGCTGCAAGGCGGCATCTTTGCGCCGGCAGCGGCTCTGACACACGGCGGCGAGGAACTCGCTGTATTCGGCTTCCAGATCGCTTCCAGATCCCTCCGCGACGAAAGAGCCAGCACGAACCACCCACCTACCGCGGGAGCGACCCGGCCGCCGGTGCCGTCGAGGGCCGACGCGGGAGTTGGTTGGGGCGGCTGAGAAAGGCTGCGGCGCACGCGGTGACAAAGCAAAGACTCGCCTCTAAAACGCTGAGCTCGAGATGAGTAGGCCATCGGTTCACTGGTGTGTTGCTCAAACAAAGTAAGGGACAAACTATAAGCATATCTCCTGTCACCCACCATCTCACGAGAGAGAGAGAGAGAGAGAGAGATAGAGACAGACAGATAGACAGACGGACAATCTGACAGATAGACAGACGGAGACAGAGACAGGCAGACGGAGACAGACAGACAGAGAGAGAGAGAGAGAGAGAGAGAGAGAGAGAGAGAGAGAGAGAGAGAGAGAGGGCCTTTGCAGCAAATGTTAATTGCCTAGAAAGCCATTGATTTCTCTGAGGGCAATATATCAATTGTATTATCATTAAAAAAATTTATTTTCTTTTAGAGATACAGAGACAGACAGACAGAGACAAAAAGAAGGCAGCCGGACTGAAAACCCGCAGTTCGCACTGAGCAGTTCGCCTCCGAGAGGGCCGGCCAGACTATGGGTACTGGCGACGGGGCAGGTCGGCTCGCTGCGCCCCGCCAGCGAGAGCTCCTCTGGATGCTGGGCGCGAGACTGCTGCTACCCGACGCCGCTGAGGCTAGTGCATTTGCTGCAATGGCGCGTTTGCGGGGGGGGGGAGGGGGCTCTGCTTCCCAAAACTAAAACTAGACTAGGCATTCCGACATTTCAATGGGCCTCTGATGTCTATTAATGGCTCAGTCGAGGCGGCGAGCGGGCTCGGCTTGACGGATTTGGATCTGGCGCGGGCAATGCGAAGCAGCTCCTTGAGCACTCGGCGACGGGATCGACACCACGTGACGTGCCGCGCCTGATCGCATCGAGCAGCTCTTCAAGAGCGACCGAGTCGCTTGCGGGCGAGTGGAGGGCGGGCGACGCCTTACTCGCCCAGGCTGCCGGCGTCTTCGGGATCGTGGCGCGGACTGCACGTAGCCTGCAGTGGCGCGGCTAGCGCTCCGACCGAGACCTCCTCCTTTGCTGGATCCATCAAAGGCTGCATTGGTCGTGCGGTAACACTCGAGCAGTCAGGCTTAGTGAGTCAGGATTGATTTACCACGGCACTCCGTCGACAGCTGGAAAACAGCTCCTGCGCACCGCTGAAGGCTCTCTCCGCCCGAACGCCACCACCGCTGTCGAGCAATTCAACCGAACCGCACCAGCACATGCGGTATCGCTTGTCTACTGCTTCGTATGCAGAGCGCCGGGGGGGGGAGGGGGCACGACCTCACGACGCCTACCGCGGCCTTCAGTTGCAAATATTGCATGCTACGTCAGCCTAACCGAAGGCCTTCTCCGATCGGCCGTTCGGCGGGTAATTTTTCGACGGCAGCCACTAGAGTAGGCTCGAGCTCCGCTCGCTGAGCGAGAACGATCGAGTCGATCGAGTCGACCGTTCGATAACTGACGAGGCCCTCGATCTTCTTCCTGAAATTCATCCAGCGGGAAAAGGAGCGTTGCGCACCCAACCTACGAGAGCCTCTTTCTATCAGCCGCAACGAGCGAAAGCGATCACTTCCGCGGCACTAAAGAGCTTAGTCGAGTCCCTATCTGACGGTCTGCGATCGATCGCGTGCCTGCAAGTCAGCGCTGCTTCAAGCCGGAGATGCGAATGCTTGTGCGTGCACTCCTTGGGCTCCCTGTGAGTCAGCTACGAGTGCCCGGCTCCGCTACGAGTTCGAGGCTCGTGGCGGCAAATGGAGCCTCCTCGAGGCAGGCTCGCCGGCGGCGGCTCAGACGCAGTCCGAGGTGCAAAGTTAACAACCTCCATTAGCTTGCACCGGCGTTAGCGGACATTCCAGCGTCGTTCTGGGGCAATTGACATAAGGTCAGATGCCTCTGGGTCTTGGCCTAGGTCTAAGGTGCTCGAACCGCTTGACCCAGAACGTCTATTCGAGTCCTCAGCAAACAAACCGTTATTGTGGCCTGCTGCAAGCGGGGGGGGGGGAGTGGTGGTGGGGCGGCGGTGATAGTCAGGAAGCTCTTTTGTCGCTATATATAGATGAGGATCGGCTGGATCAGCTGACGCTCACTTAAGTTGCAGTGAGAGTGGGTCATAAAACGGAGCTGCTAACGAATAGAGAGCGAAGGGGGACTGGAGCGCGGACCTACCGTATAGATCCGTACCGTACCGTATACCGAGGGCTCGATCGTCGAGTTTTTCTAAACGGCTCCTCCGCACTCCTTCGGAGGGGCTGCAAGAGACGTGGCGAGGCGTGGCCGAGCCTTGCTGAGTCTACGAATGTCAGCACCGCAGCCGAGCCGAGAGAGCAGCTGAGCCAGCCGGCACTGTGTCGCTAGCGGGCACCCTAATACTTGCGTAATTGTATAATAACGATGATAATAATAATAATCAATTATTTCCTAGCCTCCTTAGAAAATCGAATCTCTCTCTATCCAGGCGATTTGTATTTCACTGCAAGAAAAGCAATAACTAAGATTTAATGAGAAGCAAGGTATCGTTCTAGACTACCAATCAAAACGCTGAAAGCTGAACGACACTCCCGGGCGCCGGTTGGTAGGACCCGTGATTAGTAACACGAAGGAGGGAATAATGCACCGGTTAGTACGAAAAGCACACTAGAGCAAAAAAGACAAGTTCACTGGGGGGCGCAGGGAAAGCTGAGCGAAGTAGGCGCGTCTCCAGTTTAGAATTTCAGAGACTTCACTGTGGTTGGTAGAAGAGCGAGGTCCAGCTTTTCAGTGCTTACGAACTGAAGGCCCGATCATCAAAAGGTTTTAATTTATAACATCACCTAATTGCATAGCGCCCTAAGATAACTGAATCTCTAAGGCATGTAAGCAAATACATGCACACGCATGACTAGTAACAAAGATCCACCAAATGCTGTTATAAAAAGGTGCTTTGTAAGCTTTTTTTAAAATTTCGTCATGTCTGGGAACGTTGTGACGTACGTCGGTAGTGAGTTCCAGGCTTTGAAGCATACGAACTAAAGGCACGGTCGTCAGCGGTTTTGAGGTTCGTACGAGGTGTGGCTGAACGATTCGAGTCAGAACAACGGGTTTTACGATTCTTCGCGTAGTGAGGGAGTAATTCTGATGGGTAGGCTGGAGCCCGAGAATGAAGTGACGTAAAAGTAAGTGACGAAACCTTGAAGTCGATGCACTGCTTGACTGTGAACCAGTGCAGGTCGGCGGGAAGTGGTGTGATGTGGCAATTGCTACGCTCACGACAGATGGCTTTGAGAGGTGCTTCAAGGCGCTAGTTCCATTAGCATTCGATGACGACGATGCTAGAGCCCGGCAGCAGCCGGTAGGGCGCTATGTTTAACAGCTCTTTACCGCAGGAGATGCTAAAACGTATTCGTACACCTTCAACGTGCGATGTGATCTGGTTATGAGCCGAATGCCAAGATCGAACGTAGCTGAGGAACAAGCCCATGTACGTAACGTCTAGCTCTTAGGTATATTACAAAGGCCGAAGAAGAAGGCCAAATCGAAGTTAGACGACGGCAGATAGTCAACTGCCTCGTCATAACTTCAGATATTTTTCTGCACGATATGTGCCTTTGGTTATGGAAAACCTGTCGCCAAATGATTGTAACACAGCACTGGTAATAGTCTCAAACAACTGCCCTAACCTGGCAGGTTTAGCTTGCAAACGGTACGGTATGTATGGGGTTGAACTAACAGCGTAATGGGATCCGATATTCGAGCTCTATCTCAGCACGTCTGTGGGCGATTCGATAAGGAGGAAAGAGGTAAGCCCGCAGTCGGCCTCTGCGGTCGAGTGACGCAGGCCGCGACTTTCGACACCCAAGCTGACACCTATGCCACTTACAAAATTTGGGAAACCAAGAGGGATGAATTAATTTTTAGTTAAGCGTTGAACCATTGGCCAGCAGATGCGGTGTCAGCTGCATCACAGCTAGTTGTATGAGGTTTCATCTCTACTTTGCCTCCCCCCCCGAAGCACTTTTTTATACCTGGCTGTGTGACCGTTTCGGTCAATACTTGCAGTTAGTAACTACATCGGTAGCCACTGACGCAAAAATAAGTTAGCATTCAATAGCGAGAGAGAGAGAGAGAGAGAGAGGAGAGAGAAAATGGAAGAGAGAGAGAGAGAGAGAGAGAAGGGAGAGAGAGAGAGAGAGAGAAGGGTGAGAGTTTAGTGCGCTAAAGGGTCAAATGGTCTCCGTGTAAGGCGTCGAACTTGTGTAAAGTCATTTCGAGATCGAGGGTTAGCCCCCCCTTTTCCGACAAATCAGCTGCTGCTCTTAAAAAGCTATATGCTTTTCGCAAGCCTTGCCATAGAGACTCACTAACGAACGTGAGCTTTAATTATTTACAGGCAAGTAATGAATAAGAGGCTTAATTTTTTTAAACTAGCGGATAACTAGAAATGAATAGCGGCATAAAATATTAGTATTCTAAAGAGTTGTAGCTGTAAAACGTCATAGTGGTGCGAAGCCACGATTGACCAGATCTGAACGCAGACGGGGAGTGGAACCCAACCGCGCAAACCTAAAGTGAAATTGAAAGTGAAATCTGTCAATAGAGCTGCTTATGCATCAAGTTTAAGTAAATACCAGTGCATAAATCAATGCCAGCTTCAGGCATCGCATCCACATGCAGGTATGAGCCGCTAAGAGTTTGAACTGAAGGCGCCAAAAAACTTACGTCAAACATCTCGCGTGCCCTTTAGCAGATGTGTATCTCCATGCGGATCATACTTTCGGATGGTCATCTTTATGGTTGAGGGGTCATAGCGTCGGGGTAAGGGGCTCATTTCACCACCTCTCGGGTCTCGGGTTTGAATCCTGCAGCAGGAAGTGATTCTCTATTCGGCTGAAAGGGAAATGAAAGGGAATGATAGCCGCTACGGCGCTTCTG
The DNA here is from genome assembly GCA_009760855.2 of Cristatella mucedo. Lineage (NCBI taxonomy): Eukaryota > Metazoa > Bryozoa > Phylactolaemata > Cristatellidae > Cristatella > Cristatella mucedo. Next base: position 3,976,857 of record WPIO01000023.1, on the reverse strand, counting down.
CCTCGTATAAACAAGGCTTTCTAATCCCCAAACATCTACTTTGATTTTTTTTTCGCTAAGTGCCCTGCAGTCATCCAACGCGAATTGGTAGACGAGCTGTCACTCATTCAGTTCAGTTCAGCTAAGTTATACTTTCTCGCTCTTAGCACTAATATAGACGAGCACCCTAGCGCTTCAGCGTACACACTTGTAGCTAATCGCATTTAAACATTGAACTGCAACAACTTGAAAGGAAAAATGTTGTTTGATTATTATCGTTATTTGCTTTCGGGTTACGGAGAACAATCACAGCGAGTCATCAGAGAGTCCGTTTTCTTTCACTCTGCATTCGTGTGTGGGCGTCAAAGCTAAAAATCCGCTACCCGTCCTCTGCTTATAAACGCATGCCGATAGCGTTTGTAGTTATATTGTACACGCCGATAGCTGTTGTTTGCTATCCCTTTGATTCATTGAGGTAGCAATTTAGTTGATATTCTAAGGCACTAAAACAAAGCCACGAACCAGAGGAAGCTCTGGTGAATGGAATTAAATAACTTGAATCTACTGACGAGCGCTTTCAACTTGAGTAAGTTCAGTACGAACGCTATGGAAGCAACGCTGCCCATAGAATAGAACCAACACCTTTTATGCACGAACATGCTTTGTCTGTCGCTTCAAAAAGTAGTAGCAATTACGTTGGTGCGCTGGTGTAGTAGTTCGTAAACCGAATGGCATATAAGCTGAAAACAATAAATGGATGCACTTTTGTGCATCGAGAGCGCATTTTTTTCCTTTGATGGTGACAGTATTAGGGACCGCTCAGATTCTGTTTCCTTGTCATGACTTGTTTTCTAAGCCAGCGACAGATTCAACCTGCTGCAAATTTGATTACCCAGTAAGTTCATTCAAAGTTCGCCGGCGGTCCTTCTAAGTCGTGCTTTCACGAAGCCAGTTTGCTGCCACTGCTGCTAGGCGTACTGCTGATTTCGTGCCAGTATTTAGAATCTCTGGCTGGCTCTTCATACGCACATCTCACCAGCCCAGCATGGCCGACCGTCAGAAAGGACCGGAAGCTTCATCGCAGACTGCTCCCTGACGCCTGACGGCCATGCTTCCCAGAATTCCTTCTCGTGGGCAAGTGCTCCTTGCCAAGCTAGTAGCCTGCAAGAGTACGAGGCTTCGACGGCGGAGGCGCATCTGCTTCACCCAACGCGCGGCAGAGGAGGGCCCGTAGTCATCTTGAAGTTTTCGAAGGACAGTGGAAACGGAAACGTTTAAGGCGAACGGCAAAACGGGAAAAAGGTCACCTGGAGACGTTCGGAGCATGGCGGGGCTCACTTTGAATCATTGACGCCGATGCAGTGCACGATCGGCTCCGGAGTCGAGCTGATTTGGATACGCTTAGTGTCCTTTAAGTTCGATCTGAGTTGGCTACGATTTGGGTACGGGAGTTGGCTAAGAAGAAAAGGGTCGAGCTCTATATTGCACCGACGCGAATTCCTAGTGAGCTCGCGATGCAAAGTAAAACGGCCGTAATCGTCTCATACCTGCGCCAAATCAGGAATAGCAGATCGGAATGCGGCGTCTTCGTGCGGCTAACTTAATAGCCGACATAGTAGACAATCGACTGAAAACCTTCCCCAAAAGTTCAGATGTAGCAGATTCTTTAAGGAGACTTCCTGAGGGTACTTTAAGTCACATGAGAAACTCGACAGCACAACGCAGCAAGAACAGCAGTAGTGGGGCAGCTGTTACAGCCCTGCTGTTATATTAATTTCAAGCTTACCCGGTGAGAGTTGTAATCAAAGTCAAAGACCTAGAAAGCCAACCTTGACTGTGGAGACCATCAGTCAGAGACAGGTGAATTTTTCTGAGGAGGTCCTTGACGGCGATATTTCCGGAAAGCACCGAGACCGTCCGAATTTTCAAATGGCAACTACAGCCTCATCTCTGCACGCGCACTTGTCAAATCCTAGTAACCGTGTCGTTCGCTTTGAGGTAGGAGCAGCTGTCAGAAGAACTGCCATGTGTCTGAAAAATCTGACTAATAAGATGAGCATATATATCTGAGCTTGTATTCTTCGTATTAATCGATCCTTCCTCGTTATGGGTGACTTCAACGTTCACTTTGATAACTTATCTGACGCTTTCAGCACCGAATTTCGTACATTGACAGACTCATTATCTCTTGTGACTCATGTGCATGGCCCTACCCACATCAAGGGTCACACACTCGACCAAATTTTCTCATATAACTGCACTTTGTCATCACCAGTTATCACCAAATCCTGCTTATCTGACCACATGCAGATCTCATTCAATCTACAGTGTGTGCCCACATTCTCCTCTAAAATAACCTGTGAATCGCGAAACCTCAAGACCCTTGACATCGATGCTGTCCGTGCGAGCATATCTGCTTCATCTTTGCTGCTCAGTCCTCCCTCCGATCTGTCATCACTGGTAGATTGCTACAATACGACACTAGCTGACACGCTCGACGAGTTTGCACCTTTGACAAAGCGCACTGTGCGGGGGCCCCCCCCCCGCCCAGACGGCCTATGGTTTACCACAGACATTAAACTAGCCAAGTCTACTAAACGAAAGCTTGAAAAGGCATACAAAAGATCTGGACTAACTGTCCATCGACAGGCATATGAAGACTACTGTAGGTCGTACCAATCGATCCTAGCAAAGGCTAAGTCTAGCTTCTATAGAAGCATTGTTGAATCACAGATGCACAATCCAAAAATGCTGATGTCGACAATAAACCATCTCCTCAACCGTTCCCAGGTTAGCTCCTTACCTGATGATCCTTGTGATGATCTAGCCGATCGCTTCTCTCGATTCTTTGTGCAGAAGATAGACAAAATCAGGGAATCCATCCCTGCGATGACAACCTTCCCACTAGAATGCTGTTCCTCGGTTCCTGGCTGCGCCTCAATGTCTGCATTTAAACAGGTCACTAGTGATGTAGTCCTAAAGCTCGTATCTCAATCAAAGAAGACAACAAGTCCACTGGACCCTATTCCCACTGTCCTGCTCCTACGTTGCATTGATCTGCTGCTGCCATGCATAACCAACATCATTAATATGTCATTAGCCTCAGGTCAGGTCCCAGCACCTTTCAAAAAAGCTGTAGTCAGGCCACTTCTCAAGAAAGCTACACTAGACCAAGAGAACTTAAGCAACTACCGCCCAGTCTCCCTTCTACCATTCCTATCAAAGACACTGGAACGGGTCGTGGCAGACCAGCTGAACTCGTATATCGAAACCTCACACCTTGCTAGTAAGTTCCAGTCTGGCTTTAGAGCTAATCACTCCACAGAGTCAGCATTGTTTCGGGTATACAACGACCTACTTAGGAATGCAGACATGGGTAGTGTCTCTTCTTCTTTTGCTCGATCTTTCGGCAGCTTTTGATACCATCGATCACAAAGTACTTCTAGAGCGCCTCTCATCTCGCCTGGGCATCACTGGCACTGCTCTGCAGTGGTTCAGGTCCTATCTCAGTGGGAGACTCCAGAGTGTTGACGTGAATGGACAAAGATCATCTGAAGTACCACTAAAATATGGAGTACCTCAGGGCTTTGTGCTAGGTCCGGTCCTTTTCACCGTTTATACTCTCCCTCTCGCTGATGTGATTGCCAAGCACAATCTAGGCTTTCACTTCTATGCGGATGACACTCAGTTGTACCTTTGCTTTGATCCCTCCCAGCCTTCGAGCACCTCAAATTCTCTCAACTCACTTGCTGCATGCATTGATGACATCCGATCATGGATGGCAGCAAATTTTCTAAAACTAAACGATGATAAAACTAACTTACTAGTTATGGCAAACCTAGTGTTATTCAGAAATTGGAAAGGCTGACTTTCAAAATTGGCTCTGCCAGCATATCTCCAGTTGCATCAGCTCGAAATCTAGGTGTCATATTCCAAAGCGACCTCTCGTTAGACGACCACATCAGCTCCACAGTCAAATCAGCCTATTTTCAGCTTCATAACATTGCTAAAATTAGGGCTTGTTTAGATAAGGATACCACGTCCAAGTTGGTCCATGCATTCGTGACATCTCGTCTCGACTTCTGCAACTCACTGCTTACTGGCCTACCAGCATGTGCGATCAGGCGATTGCAGCTGGTGCAAAACTCTGCAGCTAGGCTTGTCTGTCGTGAGCATCGCAGTTGCCACATTACTCCACTTCTCGCCGACCTGCACTGGCTACCAGTCAAGCAACGGATTGACTTCAAGGTTTTGTCGCTCACTTTTAGGTCTCTTCATTCTATGGCTCCAGCCTATCTTTCAGAGATACTACCCCATCAGGCAAAGCATCGTACCACTTGCTTTTCGGAATCCAACAGTCTAGAAATACCTCGTACAAACCTTAAATCCTTTGGAGACCGTGCATTTAGCTCGTATGCTCCCACAGCCTGGAACTCCCTCCCGACCTGCATCAGAACATCCCCTGACCTGACCACATTTAAAAGAAACTTAAAAACATACCTATTTAGGACAGCATTTAGAGGGTCCTTGTGATTCGTCCTCGATGTGCTTATGCGTGCTGACACTGTTCATGCTGCCACTAACCACATTTGCATGCTGACCCTGTGCATGTAACCCCTAACCATGTTATTCATTTTGTTTGTTTTTCAAGCATGATTTTGCTTACTATTCTATTGCGTATCACTTTGCAGCAAATGTAAAGCGCCTAGAAAGAGATTAAGTTCTCTGAGGGCGCTTTATCAAGTGCAATATTATTATTATTATTATTCTGGATAGACAACGATAGAAAATCTTGCGAGCTTTCAGTGCCTCTGGCTAAGTTAATGTGAAATCGTAACCAGCGAGGAAAGTATGCCGCCATTTTAATTTTTGAGCCACAATGAGTAGTCTTATGAGAGAAATCATCTCATAACAGTCCACTCATAACGGCTAAGATTAGATCATTCCTTGCAAAAACTGGTTGAATGAAACTGTCAAGACCCCTGAGTTTGAAATCAACAAAGGCCGCTCTAAAACCAGTGTCAAGAAACTTGCCAAGGAAAAGACCACTCTGAGATATATACAAGTGTAGTGACCTGACAACTTCAAGTACTTGTGTTCGCTAAAATAAAAAGCTTGATTTGTATAGCGTTTGACAACAACGCAACTATGAATGAAACAGCCGCGTTAACGCAGTGTTGCCAGACCCTCGGTGCATAAAGCAACAGAGGAGGAGAACGATATTGATCCCAGGGGTCTTCCTAAATGGTTCACAGCTGAAGAACAATACCTTTGGCCCTTTGGCAGGGCCTTCTAAAGAAGCTTGGTCTGCCCAGTAATTTCGCGGCAATTACCGCTCGTTATCTAAGACAATTTCCTACGATAACGATAATGTTGACACCGTGGAGACGATACACATAGGCAAAGCTTTCACTGGTTTGAGTCTCGTTGTGAGAAGCGCGCGTTCATCGAGCCACCGGCTAGCAGTAAGCTGCATTTGCTGAAACTCGGGATGACTACTTGACGCGACGCTGCAACTCAAACGCTATTCAACAAAAGACGGAGTAGAGAGAGACGGAGAGAGAGACAGAGAGAGACAGAGAGAGACAGAGAGAGAGAGAGAGAAAGAGAGAGAGAGAGAGAGAGACAGAGAGAGAGAGAGAGAGAGAAATGACCACAAATGACTGTTCTTCGTGGAGCAGACCTGTGGCTGCACCTGAGACTTGCGCGCGATGTCTGAAACCCCGAGTAGTCGATTGTGTCACTAATTATAAGATTTCAGAAGTTTGACTTGAGTCTATCTTGAGTCTTGAGACTTTTCTCACTCCTTTACGTGACAGCCACGCACAAGCCACAGCAAAGCCACGCACGCAGCCTTCATGCGGCCCCCCTCACAGTGAAGCTATTAGAAAAAATATGACCGTGCGACAACAACTCGTCGTCCTTAAAACTCTTACCGCAATCTATTTTTTACGGACATGCTGGTATTGCACTTGTACGCTTTTGTCAGAGTAGCCAGGCGGCTTCCAAACCGACGGTAAGTCTGACACTGCGAATTTAAAATGGATGCATATTTGATTTATTTTTATTTAAAAGATTGCCCTAAATTAATCCTCGTTTGTATCTCATTAATTTCTCGTCGGTATTAATCTTAAAATCAGAGTTCTCCTTGCTTGCAGAGGCAGCTGCAGCTTGAGGAGCAAGTAGCGAGACACGTACAGCCTTCGAACTTGGATGGAAGCAAATTTTCTCTAATTGAGTAAAATCAACTTTCTAGTGACAGAAAATCTATTGTTACTTATAAATAATCAGAGACCCTAACCTCCAAAAATTGGCGAGGCCAGCATACTTGTACATTCTGTCGCGTCTGCACGCGATAATTATAGTATCTGGGTATATCGCGCCGATATGACCTTTCACTAGAAGACCACATTATCTCCACAGTCAAGTCTTCATACTTTCAGCGACTTAAGCGTTGCAAAAATTTCAGACTCTCAGACCTGCTTAGACGAAGATACCACAGCTGCCAAGCTGGTCCTCAACGTTTGTGGCATTCCGTCTGTGGACTTCTGCGAGTCACTACGCGCAGGTGTTCCGACGTGGGCAGCAAGACGATTGGCGGGGCACTCTGCTGCTGCAGTAGCCAGACATGCCTGGCGCGAACGTCGCAATGGCCGCATCGCGCCACTTCTCACTGACCTGCACTCAGCATATCGATTCAGGTTTCTGACACTCGCTTCTAGTTTCATCCATTCTCTTGCTCCTTTTTGACATTTAAAAGGAGGCTAAACCACCTGTTCTTCGAAGCATGTGCTCTGTCCGTGTGAATTGTGCTCAGAGTGCTTTTACGTGTTGACACTGTGCATTTTATCACTAACCAACGTACTTACTTCCTTTCCGCCATATTTTACGCGCCTATAAGGAGATTTAGTTCTCTTAGGAGGGTTCTGTACAAATGTTTTATTCCCATAGATATATTAATCATCGAAGAATTTTGATCGGCACTATCACGATGGCTCCAAGCGCTGCCACAGTCTCGGAAAATGGACGTCAGCTGCCCGGTTCAAAAAGGGCCGTTTAACAACTACGTCTTTCTCGCAGCTGAGGTCGGCATTTTTTTACAATGCCAATAAATATTTTGGAAATTGTTCGAGAGTGCCGTTCGCGTAGATTAGACACAGTTTAAATATACCGCACATACACTGCGCCCCCTTTGCTTCCTGAGCGTCTGCATTAACTTTTTGGAGACTAAAACTCAAAAATACTACCATTCCGCTTTTTACAACTGGATCGTCCAAAATGCTGGTCAAAGACTCGCCGAATAAATCTCACTTGCATGGGATGCAAATTAAAAGCCCAAGCGTGACTGGTAGTAAAATGAAATCCCCCTTGAGTCTCTTCGCAGCGGATTTTAATTTGGTTAACCTAAATAGCTATGAACTGTTTCATTGGCTAACATGATCACCTAATTTTTCTTATAATAATGATGATAATAATAATACCCTTGATAAAGCGCCCTCGGAGAACTCAATCTCTTTCTAGGCACTTTACATTTGCTGCAAAGGAAATACGATCGAATGGTGAGTGGCATCATGCTTGATAAACAACATAAATAGCATGGTTCGACCCGACCGATACAAGTGAATAGAGCCAAAAATTGCTTCAGCAAGACCTGGCAGATGGCTAATCAGAAAGTAAGCTTGCTAACAAAGGCATCCGCGATTTGAATGGAACTGAAAAAGACCTCTGGGGCGCCGTCGCACACACTCAGCTCCGCTGATTTACAGACTGGATTCAGTTGCATCGGCCCGTCACTCGAACAAAAACTTTCGCCGGAAAACATAGCGGCGTTATTAGCGTCCGTCCGTTCGGCTCGGGCTTGCGTCTGATCTCGACCGATCAGCCACACTCGAAAGGATTACAGTAGCCACGCCCAGCTCGGCGAAAGCCGCGACGATACCGTTGCCGGCATCCCTTAAGCCCCCTCACGTTGGAGTGGCCGAGTAGTCTTCCTCATTTTGAGACCTCCGCACGAACGAGCTTACATTCTCGAGCACCAGAATCCGCGGGCAGCAGATCGGAATCTCTGTGTAATGACCTGGACCTAGGGTTGCTGGGCGGCGCCAACACTTGGAGGGTATGGCGTCGGTCGCTGGTATAAAGCAGCCGAAATGCGAGAGTCTCGCTGATTTTTTCGTCGACTTTGTAACACCAGAGGTTGATATCGGGTTAAAGTGTGTGAAAATAAAAAAGTAAGGTGATTCAGAAGATTAATTTATAGAGCGGCAGAAGAGCCTTAATGGCTGTCACTCGCGCTTGCATTGGGCCATTCAGAGTGCCTTCTGACGGACTCGAACCCACGACCTGAGTCGCAAAGTGCGAGCATCTTATCACTGGGCTAACACTCAGGAGCAATAAATCGTTTTCTGCGCCTCCGCAACGGGAGTAAAACTCAGCATCTCGTCTGCTCTGCCGTCTAGCTCCACGTCGCACTACTTGTATCCTAGTTTCACTGGCTCCCCTGTCAACCATCGAATAGAGTTCGAGACCATCTCTCTCCAGTTTACAAGTCGCCTCACTCGCATGCACCAGCCTACCTGCCTGCACCAGCTCCTTGCTCCCCCGGTTTGCTCTCGTACCACCCGCTCCTCGGCGCTCTAGTCATCTCGACCGAAATGAAACTTTTTGTGATCGAGCCTTCGGTACGTCAGCGCCGAAAGTCTCGAGCTCGCTCGCAGTTCCGGTCGCCGCCTGCATTCCTGGCTTTGCATCATTCAAGTCGCAGCTGCAAAAAGGAGCTCGCAGTTCATCTCAGTTTTCCCTGCCGGGCTCCTCCAGCTCCAGCTCCAGCTTGTCTTGCTTGCTCCTGTTCGCTCGCTGTGCGTTGCATTTATTGCACGTCACTAGCCAGAGGTCCTTCTGACCGGAGGCCCCGAGTGACTTGTCGTGCGCTTTAGTATGCCGACCCGAAGTACGGTACTGTCTGCTTTGTCCTGCCTGCCTAAGCGCGATACCGGCCATGTCGCTAATCCGTGCGGATAGAGATTTAGTTCTCCGAGGGCATTATAAAATCAATCGAATGCTGTGATTTGTATCATCATATATATTAGCAAACATGACGTAAAAAATAATTCATTTGTAAATCACCTTAAAAAAATTGAATCTCTATCCAGGCGCTGAACGTAGGCTGCAGAGCCGTAATGGCTCACTAGTGAAAGCGGTTGGTTTTCACGACCTCTGCCCCGAGGTCGTGGGTTCGAATCCTGCGGTGGGAGATCCTTTATCGCCACTGCAAGCGGCGGTGATAGCCGTAAAGGCTCTTCTGTCACTATACAAAAGGAGGCTGTTCAATCAGAAGAGCTCGAGCCTACGAACTCAGGTAACCACCTTGACCTCGGTCGTGATAGGCGAGCTCCTTAACCCCTGGGCCAAATTATATAGTGGAGAGTGGTAACACTTCTTTTCAGAAGATTTACTTAGCAAGCGAGCTCACAAGCGTTAGAATAATAGCTGGCCTTTTCGCTCGGACGCTAAGCGAATACGACTAAATACTGTTAAGATCTGGAAGGCCACCAAGACACCGAAGCTCCTGTGGGGCGTGTCGTACGACTAGCCGCGTCAGAATGGGATAACTCCTAGACGGAATAGGAGGAGACCTTGACCTGTTTAAGCCTGTCGTCCGCATGGTGTAATAAGCGCGCTTCATGGCGCTCTTTACGCCCACAAACCAGAAGCGTCTTACCAATGTCGCAGTGGTACGGATGAAAAAAGGCGGGAAGCGCTTTGAGATAGCGTGCTATCCAAACAAGGTGACGGCGTGGAGGAACAAGCTGTGAGTACCGCGCCACTGCGCCCGTAGCTGTGAGCGCTGCTCACAGCTACGGGCGCCCTGTAGCCGCTCCCCTACTCAAGTCCTTGCCGCAGGGACGTGAGGCGCTCGTGACGTCAGTGCCGAAGCGCGGTAAATACTGGTGAAGCTGGATCGTCGGCGAAGCACGGCACGAATACCCGACACGATTATTGACGACACCCCTGGCCTCTTTGCTTCAACCGCGACCTGACTGAAATTTACCAACTGCCCGACCAGTTTAAGATGAGAATCCCATCTAAACTGGTCGAGCGGTTAGTAAATTCAATTTAGTAAAATCAAGCTGGTCAGTGCAGTTGTGACATCTCATTATGACATGTCGCGAATGCACTGACCAGCATGGGCGCGGTACCCTTGTCAAAGCTGGCCCGACGTTTTGACATCTTATGTAGCTTAAATCAGGCAGACGTGACTGTGGAGCCTGAGTGGTCGTCGACTGAAAGGTCACTGGAACTGGAAACCTAGAGCAGATGCTACAGGAGATCTGCTGTGCGCACACACATTTAGAGGGTTATAATAACTAGCAGGTTGATTCTATCATCATTCAATTTGAGAAATGTTGATGCTATCCAAGTGCGAGCGTCAGTAGTACATGCCTCAAGGGACCTAAGAGAATTCTTTCTACAGAATCTCCCACTGAGACAGGACCTAAACCATTGCAGTGTAGTGCCAGTGAAGCACCGCCGAGATAATGTGTGCTTGTTTAAGGACTTGTTGATTAATGTTATCACATTTTGCCTAGTGAACTTGGGGATCAATGTTATCAAACCAGATCCAGCAGAGTTAGCAGAAAGATTCTACCTATGCTAGTATTCCTAAGAAGCTCATTATACACTTGCAACCACTGGATCTGTAAAGTGATTAGCTCTATAAAACCTAACTAGAACTTACTTGCTAGGTTTGATTAGCTTTAAAACTTGACTAGAACTTGCTGGATTTGAAATTTCGATAGAAGAGGAGCCGGTTTGCCACTGCGCATACCAGGGTCAATGACAGGTAATAATAATAATAATAATAATCCACTTGATAAAGTGCCCTCAGAGAGCTCAATCTCTTGCTAGGCTCTTTACATTTGCTGCAAAGGAAACAGGATTGAATGGTGAGTGGTATCATGCTTAATAAACAACATGAATAACATGGTTAGGGGTGACATGCACAGGGTCAGCATGGATAAGCACATAAAGGACGTAACATGGGACCCACTAAATGTCATAAATAGGTGCATTTTTAAGTTCTTTTTGAATTTGGTCAAGTCAGGGGATGTCGTGACTCAAGTCGGTAGTGAGTTCCAGGGTTTGGGAGCATACGAACTAAAGGCACGGTCTCCAAAAGATTTGAGGTTTGTACAAGGTATAGGTAAACAGTTAGATTCCGAAAAGCGGGTGATGCTATGCTTGGCCTGGTGGTGGAGTAGATCTGATAGATAGGCTGGAGCCAAAGAATGACGAGACCTAAAAGTGAGTGACAAAACCTTGAAGTCGATCCGTTGTTTGACTGGTAGCCAGTGCAGGTCGGCGAGAAGTGGTGTGATGTGGCAACTGCGCCGCTCACGACAGACAAGCCTAGCTTGGAGTTTTACACCAGCTGTAAGTGCCTGATTGCACATGCCGGTAGGCCAGCAAGCACTGAGTTACAGAAGCCAAGACGGGATGTCACAAATGCATGGCCCAACTTAGATCTGGTATCCTTATCTAAACAAGCCCGAATTTTAGCAATGCTATGTAACTGAAAGTAGGCAGATTTGACTTTGGAGCTGATGGGGTCGTCTAACGAGAGGTCACCGTGGAACATGACACCTAGATTTGTTTATTCGAAGAACTTCCATTGGTTTTTGGTATTTATTTGCATCGTTTACTCAGGCTACTTTGGCTAAATCCATCCTGTAATTGTATCGAGTATAAAATTAGGCTCGTAAGCCATATTCGTATGCAAGATTTAAGGCTTCAAGATTCCAACTGGTGGCCGGATGTCTGGTGATAATGTATGGCTGACCATAACCTCGAGATGACTGCCGATCAAGAAGAGAGGGCAAGGTCGCAGCTATTAGTGTGTGCTTGAGAAACCTTGCTTCTATTTTGTAGTGGAAGAATATTTAATGTGCTTCAGCTCTAATAGCAAGGGGCTACTGGGCAAATTGATTTTACTCGTTCGTGCCTTGTGATGTTTAGGCTGCAGCAGGTGCACTCGTGAGTTCGATGACATGATCAGCTTCTGAAACATTTGCTCGCAGCCGTAGTAGGAAGGAGAGAATAAGCGTGGAGCAGACCGATTCATGCAGATCTGCAGGTATGACTGATTTATTGCAGTGCTATAAGCATGTAGGCCGGTGGGGTTTATGGTCATATTATTCACTGTGGTCAGCTTATGACCAAGCCATGCTTATGGCCTAGCGAATTTATGGAGCTGCCACTGGATTATGTACCATACCGGTTTATGGGGAAGAGTGTATATGGGTGAGTGAGGGCCTACAGAGGGAGGGCAGTCGGGCGCCCGCAGAGGGCCTGACGGCTGTGTTTCGGGAGCGCTGTAGGCGCCAGCAAGAATATGTCTTGGTGAATCGGCATTTTGTGTTTTATCGCGTGCTACAGCAGAGACCGTCTGCATAGCTCTTGCAGCTCTGGAAAAGTCCTGAATTTGCTACGACAAGGCAAGATGTGGGGTCTAACTAGGCTGACCTGACTCTATTGGGCTGACCCCACAGACTGAAAGCAGGTAGTTGGGTGGCCAGCATGTATTTGTTCGGTTGCAAGAAACATGCCAGCTGTACGTATGCTGATCGGCTTCGATTGCTAGTGCCTGGCTAGTAGGAAGAGTTCGTGTTTTTCTTGCATCTTAAGTAGCCATGCAGGAAATGTATTTAGGCCGGCCCAGAGGGCGCAGTGGTGAAGGTTCGACAGTGCTTCCCCCACCTACTCCACCCTCCCCCACCCAGTCCTGCAGAGGTCAGCATGCTCGCATCACTGTGGGTGAGGGCTGTCTCGATGCTGAAAAGTGTTGTGTCCAACTCATTGTGTCCAAGACATCCTGATGTAGGCGCCGAAGACGATTCTTGCTCCCTCGTTCGAATCTTTTTTCGCAGAGAAAAAGACTTGGACGAAGTCCTTCAGACTCAGGCTGTCTTCGTCAACGTGTCGAAAGGTCAAACAGCCAAGGCAGACGAGCTGTCCAAGGCCTTTGGCACGGACAATCAGCGCGACATATGCCTTGAGGTAGCCGACCGGCTTGCGACAGCCTTCCTGGTTACACTAGCTGGCCACGCTGCTGGCTGCCTGATGCTGCTGGCTGCCTGACGGTGACCTGTCACCATTGGCAGGCCGTTGATGGGGGGGGGGTGGAGGTAGAGTTCTGCCTGGTGGCACCACCATTACTGCTTGTCTGACCGTGCACTTGTTGGCATGCTCCGAGTTCAATCGCAGAGCTCTGCTCTGCATCCGACACATAAAAGTACCAACGTTTCTGTCCGGCTGCTTGTACCCTATTCCGACCCGTTGCTTGCTGGTTTGGCCCAGCAGTTAAGGTGCTCGCCCCGAACGAGGTCTGGCCCAGGTCGTGGGCTCGAGCCCCGTAGCATATGTGAAGCGTCTGAATAGAGATTCGGTTCTCTTAGGGCACTATATAAATGAATTATGGCATATATTGCTGTGCACCCCCTACCGGGTGACAGTCGTCGCGTAGGGGGGGCTCTCGGTTTGACGAGTCCTGCGCTGCTGCTCAGAGGTCTGCTCGCTATTTCCCTGTGCAACCAAGAGGCTCTCGGTGCTTGCCTGCCGCTGTCATCCATCCATGTCTGCTCTGCATCTGCTGCTGTATCCCTGACCGGCGCCACCACTGCACTGGTCGTTTGACTGCAGCCGAAGTGAGCTCACCGAAACGAGGGCATCCCTAGTGCTGAAGCGCCTGCATAGTGGACAAGAGCATATCGCCCTGTTCGACCTTGGACGAGCCATGCCCGCCGCCCGCTCGGATCCGGCGCTGGAGAAGGGACATGTGGCACTTTCTCATCTCAGTCTTTTCGGTCGCAATTTCCCGTCAATCGAGCGACCTTCGGTCGTGCTCTCGGGTGGCCAAGCGATCCCGCCGTTCAGGATTGTGTGACCGTTTCTGGCAGAGGCATCGAAGGTGTCGATCGATGCGTGAGAGCTGCGATTCGCTTGAGTAGGCAGACGTGGAGAACACGAGAATTAGGCTGGCACCTGCAGACTGGCTGGCGATGTGCCTGCACACGCGGTTCCACTCAGTGCAATCCTGTGCGAGTGCGACTTGGCATCGGTGTTGTGAGCACGTGAGATGCTGAAGGTGCATAACGACATTTTCTTTTTTATTTGTATTCGTGTATTTTGAGATTCTAGCCTAGCAAGTCTCCTTGTGCTCACCCCCCCCCCCACCAAATGTACCACCCAACCTTAACCTGCAGCATGTATAAAGTACCTAGAAAGAGATTTAGTTCTCTGAGGCTGCCATCCAAATGTATAGTTATTAGCATCATCGTCATCTTAGATGACTACCTGCTATTCTCTCGTGACTTCATTCGTTGTGTCACTCGGGTAGCTCTGTCGATCCAATGAAATCAGTCTCCTGCTGACAGACTTTGATGTGGCCTAAAACTCTGCCAACGTAAATTTGAACAGTGCTCTTGGATTTTGTAGGATTTCTTTTAGCTTGTCCCTAACAGTGCTAACACTACCATACACTGACTTGCTATTAAAGACTTTAGCTTTCGGTGCTTGCTTTGTTTATCGGCTCACAGTGTACTTATACACACTAATGCAAAATTATTTGGACGGCTGGGGTAGCTGCCATGATGGTCTCCTACTCACATGCATTTTTGATCTGCTGTTACCAAACGTAGGTACACTGGTTAAAATCAAGCAAACCTATGCTGCCCAAATGCGTTTGCAGTATCTCTTTCCTGTGGCTATCCGTGGCATCTCTGTGACTCTCGTCTTACGGTTCTGTTTTGAGCCTTAGATGATGGCACCAATTGTGAAATGTGACAAGAGACCCCTTCAGGGGTCCAAGCCTCCTGCAATTCGATCCACGGTGAAGGCCACTGCTTAAACTCAGACCTGTTGATGGGGAGCCTACGAACGCTTGCCAGTCCAGCAACTTTCTCGGATGTTCGAAGCATGTTCGAGGCAGGAATGCTAGCGACCTCCCTCCCTCCCCCAAGATAGGACATCCGTGCGCCCCCCCTTTTAGAGTGGCTTTTCGTATCACTGATTCAGCAAGTAGTTGGCATGTAGGCCTCCAAGTTATGGACCTTGTTTTTGCCTTAGCCACTTTGCCTTGTGTGTTTATCTAACGGTCGGTTGATTCGACAGCCAAATTTGCGTAGCAGCAGAAGAGTCTTGGCCACCATCTCCCGAATTCTGGGGCTAATACAAAATTGCCTGCTTCGGGACTCGAACCCACGGCCTGGCTCAAAGAAGCAAGAGCACCTGAAAGGTGTCATGTAGCTGCACGGTGAGCTTGTCAGTATTACGTTAGTATCGAAATTAGTTCAGCAAAGGCGTCCAAGTGATCTTATGAGCCAAGCAACAGAGAATACAACTGCCGGTCACTTATCTCAGTCTGTTGACTTTTGGGGATCAAGTTTGACTGCTGGAGGCTGAATCTGGAGTGGCAGGCTATTCGTAGTGTAAAAGGCTCCGGATTAAGGCTGGACTGCATCTGGATCATAATAAGATTGTCGATTTATAGGCAGCACACTTTCTGTATTTAAAAGGAAAAACGTAATGCAATCGTAATAATAATACATGTGTATAGTGCCCTTAGAGAACTGAATCTCTTTCTAGACACTTTACAGATGCCGTTATAGAAAGCATTACCAAATGATTGGTGGCAACATCCCCAAGCAGCAAGCACAGTGTAAGCAGGTACATGCACACGAAAAACGAGTCACCAAGACCCACCAAATGCTGTAATGGTCATGCTGTAATGGTCATGCCGAGCTGGTTTGGTCCAGCGGTTAAGGTGCTCGCCCCGACCAAAGTCTGGCTGAGGTCATGGACTCGAGCCCCGAGGCATGTGTGAAGCGCCTGAATAGAGATTAAGTTCTCTTGGGGCGCTCTCTCTCTCTCTCTCTCTCTCTCTCTCTCTCTCTCTCTCTATATATATATATATATATATATATATATATATATATATATATATATATATATATATATATATATATATATATATATATATATATATAGATGAATTATTTTTATGCTATTGCTTCGGTTATAAGTTTCTACTATGCGACTAGTTACGACTGATATTCTGAAATCGCCTCTAGCAGAGTGTGTTAGATGAGGTGACATGTTGGTCTCTTGTCTTGTTAAGACCGGGTCTTGCCAGTATGTGTGGTCTAAATTACTGGGAGGAGGGTAGTACTCGTGCCAAAGGAATCTGGGAGTCACAGCCCCTGTGGACCAGCACTAAGCGGCAAAGTTCGATAGCACATCGCTTCATTCCCGATGGCCATTCAAGCCCTGATGGTTGAGCCGCCTTGAAAACTTCATCAAGGTAAGGGTTAGCAAAGCGACAGTTTACTCAGGCCAGCTGCTGGTTGATTCGGCAGCAATTGTGCAGTAAGAGCCGGCTGTAATCGCCAGCAGTGATCGACAATGCCACGACTCGGTGGGAGGGTGCGTGCAAGATTCTGGGGTCTGTAGCATGGGTGGCAAAATTTTAAGGCAGCAGTTTTAGTTTCAGGCTGCTGCTGCCGAGCTGCAAGCTCTGCTTCTTAGAGCTTGCTGGCTGGGGGGGGGCCAGGCCTGCTACACATCTTGCTGTCTGCCGCGGCTGCTGCAGCAGTTCAGCTGGCCAGGCAGAGAGAGCCACGGGATGCGAGCCTTCGGGCCTCGTATTAGAAGATGCTAAGCAGAAGCAGCACAGCAGCGACGAGGGGCTCCTACTCGGATCGGCCTCTTCGGTGGCATGTGGCAGCAGGTTTCAGTAAATTAGACCAGGATAAACAGCTGTGCTCAGAATGCTGGAGGAATGGGGTGGAGATAAGGGAGACGGTCGATCTAGGGCTGAGAGGTACGCAGTGGCGGCGGCTTCTTGCTGCTGCTGCTGCCGCATAGCTCCAGCGACTTGGCAGTCTGCCGTTGCTGACTGTGCAGCTAAAACGAAAAGCCCCCTGCGCTGCTTGACCCCTTGCAGCTCAGTATGTAGTACGTCGAGCTTGAGCACTACAGCCTGAGATTGCTCTGCCTGACCGGCTGCCTGGATTCCGTGCTTGAGCCGAGGCCGAGTTTGCCTCTCTCAGTTTGCCCTTCCACCGGCTGAGTACGGTTGCCCAAGCCGATTGCTGGCCTAGTGCAGATGCTCAAGAAAAAGGCTGTAAGGCCAGGGTTCGACGATTTTTTCTCCTCGAGATCTGCGCAGAGTTGGCAGCAAACAATGGCGCCTGAGACTTTCCATGTCATCCTACATAGTAAGCGCTTTTGTCGCTAAGTAAGCAGATCGTCGTGCATGAACCACGTGTTTGCGTGTATCAACCACCCCTATGGAACCCATATAATGGTTTCTATAAAGTATTGGACCGACTAGGTTATGGCTTTTTTCTAAAACAGCCATGCTGTAAATCATCATGAGCATGGCAAGTTGTGTGTCGCCTCATCTGCTCATACGGACGGGTGGGACCTGTCAAGTGTGGAACGTACTGGAACTCGTAAAGGAAGGCTGAAATCGTATAGCCACTCACAGTAGAGTGATTTTCATGGCTCTCGGGCAGTAAGCTTCGGTTTGTCAGCACTGCTTACACTGCTCTGCCAGCCCGAAAGATTCGCAAGACACTGGCTCGTGACTAAAACTGTACGCCTTGCAGGGTTTTTACGAAATTGCGGCCAAAAAATGCTACCAGAAAGTGGGATTGGAATGAGAATGGGATATTTATTGCTAATTATGTATGGTGCTACCTCGGTTTGCCTACTGGGTGTGGAAATGTAAAACTGTCTTGCTTATGTGCTTATGCATGCTGCCACTTACCACACTTTCATGCTGACCCCGTGCATATCACCCCTAACCATGTTACTCTTGTTGTTAATTGATCATGCTACCTCTAACCATTCGATCGTGCTTCCTTTGCAGCAAATTTAAAGCGCCTAGAAAGAGATTGAGTTATTTGAGGGCACTTTATCAAGTGTATTATTATTATTATTATTAGGATTTCACATGGGTTCATGGGTTACGAAAACAATTGCGGTTTTGAAGCATTTTGTTGGCATCGTCAGAGCTCGGTAAAGTGAAATACATTTGAAAAAAATATCGGTAACTAAAAATGATCCTTAACTACAGTGTAAGATTGACCAGGAATGTTCCACATGTAAGGCATTCGCTTTTGCTCATGCCCAGATGTTGGTCACATCAGGTTCGAGGCTCTGCAAGAAATTGATGATTGTAGCTTTGGTTATCGTCGCGAACAGTGTGGAACGCCAGCCGACGAGCAACTCCACCAGTTTATTCCACTGTGCATGAAGCAGGGGAAAGCACGACTCTCTTTGCCCCTCTGGCTCACCGTAGTGCCTGCGACTCCCTTGTCACAGCAATCACTAATAGCACATCCCGGCCGCATACCACATCGAGTGTCACAGCCCACTCGTACAACGATCAGGGACAGGAATTTGTGGCGGTCGGCAACGACAATACCTTGAATCTCTGCCACCAGATCAAGCTTTTCAACCCACCCCGCAAAGTCTCCGCTGCCGTCAAATTGAGTGATGATGTGGTTGAATTTTCCGTTCTCCGAAGTAATAGCAAAAACTGCCCAGCTGTTTCTTCAGATGAAAAACGAGCTTGAACCGTACACAACTTTTATGTACGTTTTGGCAAATACATGCGATGCCAAAGTAATATTGATCTGCCGATATTAAAAAGTGTGACACAAGTTGAAATTTAGTATGCGAATTTGGCATGTCGAGCCAGCAAAGACCTGAGAAGCAATTAAAGTATTCATTTTAATGTCTCACTGTTAGAAAATGCTGGTTAGCGAACCAAGGCATGTGCCATTTGTTGCCGATATTGCCAACTTTTACACGATTACTATGTTAGGTGAGGTTTCGTTGACCAGGAGTTTGTAAAACCTGGAAATATTGTGGTGAGCCGTGATGGCACACTAGGTAAGGCGGTTGCTTTCACGACCTCGGTCCCGAGGTCGTGGGTTCGATTCCTGTGGTGGGCGATTCTGTATCACCACTGCAAGCGGTGGTGATAGCCGTAAAGGCTCTTCTGTCGCTATACGAAAAGAGGCTGTTTAATCAGCTAAGATTTATTTATTTAGATTTATTTTTTCTGGTTGGAAGGGGGCTTCCTTTGTTTGATAGTGGCATGTCGGCGTTGTTCTTGTGCATTGCTTTGCATATCGTGTCGCACCGAACAGCTGGCTGCTCCGAGCGATGGCGGTGGTGAATATTCTTCTTAGATTTTGGCCAAAGGAGAGCTTCAGGTGTCCGAAAAGGAGCGCCATGCCGACCTTGAGTCTGCCTTCAGGGACATAGCCACGGTAGTCGCCGACAAGTGCATCAACCCGGACACCCAGCGGCCGTACACGGTCACGCTAATCGAGACTGCCATGAGAGAGATCCACTTTTCCGTGAAGCCCGGCAAGAATGCCAAGCAGCAGGTGCCAAGCTTGGCCGCCGAAGCAGTCGCGTCTGCCGCTCCTGCCACCATGGGGGCTGGCAGCTGCCACATGCCATCGCAGCAGCCGCCGTACAGCTCGGGGCTTCGAGCAGTGCCGAGACCCCCCCCCCCGGCTGCTGCTGCTCACTTGACCGCCCTCGATGCCGGCCCACTCTTGTTGCAGGCGCTGGACGTGATCAAGAAGCTGAAAGAAACCGATCACATTAAGATAGAGCGGGCACAGATGCGGCTGCGAGTGACCTTGCCAGGTACTACTGGGCACGCCTTGCGCCCTCCACCGGCTACCTATACCGCCGGGTGCCGTTGGTGCTCGAGTCTCGATCTTCAGTTCGAATTGATTCGTTCGACCCGCGTGCCATTTATGCCGATGAACGAGCCAAGACTCGACGTGGCTTGCGCTGCTGCCACCGGCAGTTGTTGTGCCTAAGCAGGCTACGACATGGCAGAAGCAAGTACTAGCATTTAAGAGCCGATAATGCAGTCACATGGTCAGACAGCTGACTGACGTGATCACAGAGTACTGCAGGCGATTGAGAGGGAGGGAGAGAGAGAGAGAGAGAGAGAGAGAGAGAGAGAGAGAGAGAGAGAGAGAGAGAGAGAGAGAGAGAGAGAGAGAGAGAAGGAGAGAGAGGCTGGTTTAAACCCGTCGATGGCATGCTGGCTCCAATGTCTGTCCATCTATCCATTCATCCCAGAGATTGTTCTCCCATGCTGCCCGGCTCCGGCAGCTGCCCAATCGTAAGGTTGCTGTCCACAAGGATCGTCGTACCATGTACCATTGTAAATGCTCTACAACCTTCGAGATAAGGACTTGATAGAAAGCACTGCCCAGCTTGCCAGGGTACCAGAGCTACACTGAGCATTTGTTTTATGTTCTAGCATAGTTTTTTCAGCCTGCCAAAAATCTACTGGGTACGTCTGCGTGCATCGTGGACATGTGCAAGCGTTTAACAGAGGTTCGGGCTAGCCGTTTTCTGCCATGACAGATATTAGACATGAATATGCTGTGCTGCCGCATAATCGCTAGCCGATGTACCGAATTTTGCTTAAATCTGTTCAGCTTAGTAGACTTTACAGGTTAAATGTGTACAGATTCTATTTCACTGTAGCAAATTACTACTCCGCTACAGAGGCTAACTGCTATCTAGTGTTTTTTTTTCAAAAGTGCAGATTTTGAAGATTTCTATCGAGCATGGATTCTCTCTGACCATACTAATGACCTCGATTGACACGTTCCAAAAGAACAGGCGGGTGTCAAGACGTGGATACCTTCTGGGTGCTTGGCCAAATAGCAAATTAACTTGTCACCGGTGGATGTAGCAACGTAGAATCATTTTCATGTTGCAAAGGGTCTCCACAGATGAAGTTGAGCGTCGCTTTCAAGTCGGGCCAGGCAAGGGTTTGTGTAGCATCTATCATTTTTAGGTCCGTTTTTGAAGGGCTTCAAATCGAGAATACACCATATAATATAAATTGAACATGAGCCATCAATTGATCGTTTAGCACAGTATTCTGTAAACTATCATACTAGCCATTGACTCCCCATTTATGTGCTTATGCATGCTGACACTGTGCATACTGCCACTAACCACACTTGCATGCTGACCCTGTGCATGCCACCCCTGTTGTTTATCAAGCATGATACCACTCACCATTCGATCGTATTTCCTTTGCAGCAAATTTAAAGCGCCTAGAAAGAGATTGAGTTCTCTGAGGGAGCTTTATGGAAAGTGTATTAGTATTATTATTATCACTATTATGACACTCATTTGTGACAAATGTCCCCGCTATTATTTTCTCCACTTCCAATGTGACGGTCTGTTGATCGTGCCGCCGTGGCCTCACACTTCTTCCCCCATTTCTCTAGCCTCTTATTCATCTCTTAGCTTCAGTTGAACTTGCTATTTGCCTTTTCTGGTATGTATCGTGCCCCAGGCCTAGGTTTAACCTGGGCTGAAGCTGCCAGCTGCGTGAAAAACAACCGAAACAAAACCAAGCCCACAGGTTTCTGTCAACTCGATCCGAACCGCTGTCGCCGAAGCTGCATTTGGCCAATTCTGTGCGTTTTGTTATGTGCTGAAGCATAGCAGGATTGGCTAAGGAATGGGAATTCCTTGTTCTTGGTACGGTATTGCCAGCATGTCGTTTTAAGTTTGTTAATGGCCGTGATGTGTGCTGATCGCTGAGAGCAATCATTGAGCAGAGCATTCTTGCTGTTTCATGTATGCTTTGCTTTCTTATTTGTTGATGTAGCAGGCATCTGCATGAACTCTGCACTCAAATGCTCAGGTGGGCATACGCACCCGAGCGGTTCGGCACTTGTGAACGAATGTGCAGACGTGCAGGGGCTCGTCTGCCCGTGTGTGCACACTGTGTGTACCTGGATGTGAGTGCGTGCGAGCAAGGGCGCTGTGTGTCCATGTTTGCTTGTTGTATGCAGTAAGTGGCTGAGACGCTAGCCGTCAGCATCGGTAGGGTTCCGTGTTCGTCTCCTGACGCCCATGTGAAACCACACCTCGGTTTAGTCTCTTGCAGAAGACAGTGTGCTTTCAATGTACGTCGGGGTTTTGCTTAGCGGTCCCAGGCGTCTGCTTCTGCTTGGTCTCGCCAATCGTTTGCATATCACTCCTTGAGTTCCTATGCACCCAGAGACTGAAATTCTCTGCCAACGTTGACCTAGTGCGACATCCTTAAACTTTGCATTATTTAAAGTGAAACTGAAGGTAGCCAGCGTGGTCCTCGAAGCGCATGCTCTGTCTTAGCCAATCGTCCACGATATGCATGTGAGTGTACAGCACTTGTGAGCATTATTGCATTTTCTTATTGCAATGACAGCTGTTGCATGAATGCAAGGATATTCTTTTCACCGCGAGCCTGTTAATTTCTCACTTTCTAAAGGTGACCATTACGGGAAGTGTTCCTGCCTGCTTAGAGGTTCAGTTAAAAAATATATATAAATGTAATTCATTTATATAGTGACCCAAGAGAACTTAATCTCTATTCAGGTGCTTCACATGTGCCTCGGGGCTCGAGCCCACGACCTCAGTCAGACCTTGGTCGGGGCGAGCACCTTAACCGCTAGACCAAACCAGCTCGGCAACAAAGAGGTGGACATCTGGGTCCATGATCCTTGCAAAGAAGGACCGATGTGGTGCTCAGTACCATGACGATTGCTCTACACCCCACCTAGGGTAGCCTGTAGCAGTTTCTCCCCAGTCCTAACTTGCCTATCCTGCACCTATGCCTGGTGGTGACTTTGCTGATTGAGGATTTTTCAGAGTGATGTCTTTGCTGATTTCTTAGTCGTTATTATACTTTTACGAGACCAAGGAGCTAATTGGGGGCTTGTCCATCAGGCTGCCAACAGCAACCATTCTCGAGCAAGCAAGTGACTTCAACAGCTGCTCTTCGTAAACCTCAGATGTCTTCCTGTTCACTGAAGCATACCGTCTTCATCTCATTAACCAGTTTTCGGATGTGTGCATTCATGCTGACAATTAAAGCTACACAGCATCCATTGGATTGGCAGGCCATACATGAACTAGCAGCTTCAAATCACCCCTTAGACCTGCTTTTCCGGTATGATCGACTCTCTGCACTACTTGTTTTTGTCAAGTTTGTAGCTGATCTAGAAAGACACATACAGTTTGCCTTTAGCACATCTCACCAATTCCTCCCATCATTGTTGATGCACATAGGTTTTACGAATCAGGACGACCAACTTCCTAATTTGCATGACCATGCTTTCACATGCGTCACGGTTGTTAGTTTGGTAACAGAATAAATGAATATATAAACCCACATAGCACGAGAAAGACATATGCACGGCTGTTGCATACCTACCTACCTATATTAAATATGTCGTAGTGCTGTTAAACAGGTCGTTTAAGCAACTCACCTTTAACGAACTTTATTACTGCACTTCGAAGAGTGCCAGGATACTTAAAAAGAATTTCTGAGCTGGGCTTCTGCCGAAATTGAGTTTGCAACACTTTTAATCGTCTTGGGTGTCGAGGCAAAGATGATGCAGCACAAGAATCGCAAACAGGTGAATTCAGCTTCTGTCAGCAACGTCCTATCGATATAGTTATCTTATGCCCTCGGTTCTAGGTAATGCGATCATGCTTCCTTTTGCAGCATATGATGTGACTAGAAAGAGATTGAGTTCTCTTAGGGTGCTATATAAATGTATTATTATTATTATTAGTCTGATGTATAAAAATCTAAGTTGTCCAAACCTAACAACTCCATGAGAGCAGACCTGCTGGTCAGGAATTGTAAAATATGAGTATGGGGGTATAGATAGGCTTGTGGGTGTGAAACTGTCATTGGGCCTGTGGCGGCCTTCACGGCGGTCGTAGCGGGTAAGGAAGAATAAGAATGCTTGCACTCGGTATTGGCGGTATTGGCCCTCAGTGTGCATGCTCGTACCAAGGGACTGCAAAGTTCTGCCCAGAACTTTGCCGGCTGCTCTGCTATCCTTATTGTTGCTTCGTGAACTTCGATTAACGACTCCCATTCCACTGTTCTGTGTTTGTGGTGAATAAACAAAGTCCCACTGCATTTCGCTCGGCATTCTCGAGGAAATTGACTTCGTAAGTACAGTGTAGCACGGCAAGTGGATCTCAGTACGGCTGGACTGAGCGAGCAGTAGAGTAAAACTTTGCATTCGTTTTATATAAAAATGTGGTGAGCGAATGTTGTAAAATTTGGCAGGTACGGTCTCTACAGTACTGCATAAAATGCAATCGTTATTTGAGCTTTGCCATGTTATTTATAGTGAATCGAGGCCATTACTTAGACCAGACACAGGCTGCCACCCCTGGCCGGTGTAACACTACCTACCTCTCTTAGTTGGATTTAGGTGTTCTCGCCCGTGAATGCTGGCTCGGCCTTAGCTGATTCTCCTTTAGTAATGTTTGTCAGACGTCAGAAAATGGATATTGAACACTAGAGTTATAGAAACGAATCACAGATGGTGGCTCTGCTGCTGTTGATAATAATAATAATAATAATAATAATAATTTTGTCTAGTGCTCTTAGAGAGCTGATTGTCTGTCTAGGCTCTTTAGATATGCATGATATACTAGATAGATATGCTATATATGTATGATATATATATATATATATGCTATATATATATATATATATATACTAGATAGATATTATATATATATATATATATATATATATATATATATATATATATATATATATATATATATGCTAGATATGCATGATACTTGCATGGCTGAGTTGCGACATTGACCACAACAGGTGCGGTCTTCATTGTATGGCCATTGAATGGCTTTCAAATTGTAGTTGTTTCAGTCAATCTGATGGCATTATAAACAGTACAGTTGGTCATCGTACAGAATGTGGCTTAATCTCGTATAGTTTTGTCATACTTCTTCCTTTGTATGTTACTTTAGTTAGCGTTTTATTGTTTTTTTTCTTAGCTGTGTGGTGATTCACTAATCAGCAAGATTATTGCTTACTCTCATCGTGATCAAGTTCGTTAAATTGCTTATACGTTATTTTGACGATAGCAGCTATAATTGTTGTCATGCTTCAGAATTGGTGGGTTCCGATAGATTTTCGAAATTCTTGAGGCAAATACACTTCCGATAAAAAATCGTCAGAAAATCTTGCGTCCTGAATATTGCAGTGTTTGTTTAACTGTAGGATATAGAAATTAAACCACGAGAAGGGTTTCGTATAGAAAAGTAATATTACAGGATGGTGGTGTGTTGTCTTCAGTTAGGTTTGCTTGTAATAAGCTAAGAAAGACGAGAACAGGCCTGTTAGCAGCTTCTGATGCTGTTTTCGGTTTTTGACACGCTGTTATTGGAAGATAGCTCCCTTATACCTTCATGACTCGCACACTATCATTAGACATGCTGGTGATTGCACTCATAAAGTTCCTTCATTCATTGTCTATCAGGAAGCGTGGTATGTAGACTTGTTTTTACTGGGTCATAGTTATCTCTCATTGCTTCAAGCAATGTTTGACCCATAGCTGTGCACGCGCAAAATGGTAAGCTGTCGCAGCTTGACCGTTGCTGAAGAAATGCCTTTACCAACCATCGGAACGTCATTCTCTTGAGTATAACCTTAGCATGCCCAATAAAGCTTTTGTACTCACTTGATGGACGATCTTACAAAGAATTGTCATCCCGAAACCGTGATTGAGTCAAAAACCAGACGTAGCCTCAGAAGCTATACAAAAACGGCTACTTTTTTGTGTTCAGTCTCATGGTAAGCAAACCTGCTAATATGTTTATGTTCACTCTCGGCGTGCAAAAGACCCCTATCATTTTGTTAGGTTTTGTTCACTAATCACTGCCATTCGTGTGTTGCCTCGTACAAACCTCAAATCCTTTGGAGACCGTGCATTTAGTTCGTATGCTCCCAAGGCCTGGAACTCCCTCCCGACCTGCATCAGAACATGACATGACCTGACCACATTTAAAAAGAATTTAAAAACACCTATTTAGGACAGCATTTAGTGGGTCCCTGTGATTAGTCCTTCATGTGCTTACGCATGCTGACACTGTGCATGCTGCCATTAACCACATTTGCATGCTGACCCTGTGCATGTCACCCCTAACCATGTTATTCATGTTGTTTATCAAGCATGATATTACTGACCATTCAATCGCACTTCCCTTTGCAGCAAATCTAAAGCGCCTAGAAAGAGATTGATTTCTCTGAGGGCACTTTATCAAGTGCATTATTATTATTATTATTATTATTATTCATGTGGTTTTATAGCGACACTTGCTTGCAAGGATTTTCTTAGTGGTAAGTATATGCCCATCGAGCATATAAATAGCAATAGAGACGACCTCTCAATCTAAATATTGACAAACAATGCGCTACTTCCATCAGGCAAACCCCAGGAGAATGTGGCTACGTTTCCCTTAAAAATATAAAAATAATAAATATAATTCATTTTTATAGCGCCCCAAGAGAACTTTAATCTCTATTAAGGCGCTTCACATATGGCACCATTGAGGAAGCAGGCAGTATTGTAAGTCAGCTATTGCCATATGCAGGCAGACAACTGTTTGTGGGAAGATAAGAAGCACGAGACTCTGGTGGGGTTTTGAGGCTGGTGCAGCTATTTGACTTCCAAATGCAGCACTTTTGGTTTCACTTTGGGTGTGTATTACTGAAAATGAAAAAGCTCCTTAAAATTGTGAAACACTAAAATTTCAAAGTCAATGCTCATATCAATAAGTCAATATAATCTGTAAAGCCTTAGAAGCACTGCCATGTCTGCAACAGTGTGACAAAAGGCCAACAAGTAGTTCTGCTTCCGGTACCCGAAGAGAGACGTGGTACTCAAAACCCATCCAGCATTGATACATGTCTTTTTTCCATGCGCAATGTGCGTCTGCTTATAGCAAGCTGATCCAGAATATCACCTGCTGCCCCTGTGCTGTCCGATTCCTGACTTGCCGTCAAATTGTGGTCAAATAGTCTTAGTTTAATAAGTCACACTTTATTGCTCTATGTGGTGGTTCGATGTGCATATTTACCTTAGGTTTTCGAAAATACATCGGAAATCGCTCATTCTGCATGCGACAAAACTTACGGTGCCAATGTAGGTGTTTGTTTTTCAGGATTGCTGTCGCTGGATGCTTGCTGTGTGCACATGACTGCCCTACTTTACAAAAAACTGTACGTGGCTTGACTTATTTGACTTATAGAAAAAGATGCAAAGAAACTGAAGGACCGAATAAGATCGTTGGCTTCTGCTGTGGAATCCGAAGATGGTCACCACGAAATGGTACGGTTGTGTTCCCAAAGCTGTCGCTGCATCAGCTGCAGTGCAACAGCATGTGGGCAGAGGGTATTGTTTAGCCTTGCTTCATCGTCAGCCACCATAAACTAGGCAGATCTTGCTTCTTAGGTAAGCTATGAGTTACCGTATGGACAGGACGAGAGTAGAACAGCATCACAGGTTGGTGTAGGCAATCGGGTGTGGCACAGAGCTAACCAATCTCGGCTTGGTTTAATGCTTGTATACTATCTTGCAAGCATCGCTGTAACTTATGTTTAGTTATATATCCGGTAATATACTTTGGTCGAAGCAGGTGCTCGTGCATGCTCCCATCATTAATATCCTGGAGGTAGAAAAAAACCGTCATTGGATATCCACCAGTTATCTTGGTCGTGGGTCCCAGTCTCTAGTGATAATTAGTCTGCTCGGTGCTCAGCTAGGCCATCATCCCCATCCTCCAATGCTACGTGTTGCCTCATAGTCACATGCTGTATCTGGCCTGCTTATAACTGTTGGCTGTAACTATCTCGCTTGACCTGTATGAGGCCTGCGTCCGAGTTATACCTCTAGTGCTTGCTCAGAGTGAAGTACAGTGCCCGTTTGGTAAAACAGGCAAGTCGTTGTGCTTGAGGTCATTCTGCATGAGCTGGCCAATGGGATACGTAATGTTTCGAGGCAGTAATCGAGAGCTATGTGGTGCAATAAGTGCCTTGACGAGTCAATGCCAGCTCGGATGAAACCCATCTCTGTTCATTCGTCTCAGTTCCTATATAGACTGCGATGCTTGGCTATAAGGGTACGTCCGCCCTGGATTTTGGTTCAAGCCACTCGGTGCTAGCAAAATTTAGGCATTTGAAACATTCTTATCGGTCATGTTTCATGGACTTGGCTCTTTTTTATTCCGCTAAAGTCTCACACGATATGGCATTCCACGTCTGCTTTACCTTTTTCCAGGACATACTTGTCGATCCAGGCTGCTATCGTGAAATCGTCGATTTGGTTCAGGCTGAAAGCAAAGGAAAAGGGCACGGACATGTGGAAGTTTTGAATCTAAAGGCTTCCGAGGGTGGTGACCGCTTGGACTGAAGTTCTGGAAGACTTCCTGGAATTGCATGCCTCGTTAAGCCTGCCGACTAAATAATCATTTCCCGTGCATCCCTTGAGTTAGTTGGAATGCTCAAGGTAGTCTACTAACCGGGTTGTCGAACTACTGTGAAATCATTCTTTTATAGCCTGGTGTCGACTGCAGCTCAACGTCTGCTATATTCAGACAAGCGACGTCGGTTTATCATATCCTGCGTGACCACCTCGTATGCTCTCTAATTGCAAATCTGTACATACCTGTGTATACAGATGTATTGTCTTAGCAACTGCTGCAGCTCTTTAGTAGAGAGCCTCTTCTTCGCAGCTTTAGTACTATCTGATCGGTTTTTTCTTGGCAAAAAATTATGTTCTTCCTTGTTACTGTCAATTTTCGCCTTATTGTTCGCCCTCATTTGTTGAACACTTGGGCCACAGACTGCAGCAATACACGCGCCTGAGTCGAGGGGATCTTGGTGGCTTGCACCGCGTCCTTACGTTTGTCGACATAATGCAGCTATGTTTTCCTCCTGCCACTGCTCCATGTAGCAGGACAGAAGTACAGCTGCACAACTTTAAAGCTTTGAAAGCAAGGGCCCTCCCCCTCGACATCTTGAGCTGTATTTACACTACACAATCCAACCTCTTGCGACCATCTTAACTAGGAAGCTCATCAGTACTGTTATGCCAAGATCCTTAAGGATCATCACGGACATCGTAAGTCTTACAATAGTGAGACCGGACATGGCTTCACCTTCGGGAAAGGAGAGGATTTCATTATCTCAGCACTAATCGAGAATAATTCCTTCTAACCGTAACTCGAGATAATGTACCGATAGAGAAATTTGTTCTGAGCCTGTAAACGACTTTTGAGGGATCTCCATAAACAAAATGCTTAGCTTTAGTTTACACGAGACTGGGAATCGTGATCACGGTGATTGAGCTTCAAATTTCAAAAGCAGTGTTGCTGCCAGCACTACAATGTCAACGTGTACAGGGCTCTGAAAGGCATTGGCCGCATGAAAGAAAACCCAACACCTTGGAACAGGCAGCCAGGACATTCAGTGAACCAACAAGCCAGTTTATGATGCTTTTTCTTTTGCCTGTTCACAGGATTGTTAACCGGAAGTTCTGTCAACGGTTAGTGATGAGTACCTTGATGTGGCCACAGGTATTGTATGTAGTCTTTACTTCTGCTGGATACTCTTTCTTGAATAAATGTGTACGCCATAAATATTTCAAAGAGGTAGCTGCCAAACGTAGGTCCCCAGAGGAAGGGCTCCTGCTCAAGGCCAGACTGCTGCTTGACGATCGGACTCGCGAGCCTTGGTCATTAAAACATGCATAGGGATTATGTATACAATTATATACCCTTATCTGAAAACCGACAACGTGAAGCCCTACGAATCAAGCCTTACAATTTGCCCAACACTCGCTACCTTCGCCGATAGGCATCGGTCACTGCATCTGCAGAGCATCGGGTAAATAGAGCAGCATGCTTTTATTACTATTGCACTCCCTCAATAAGTAGCTATCCAACACCTCTTTCTAGTGGTCATCTGAACTAGGTGCATTAGTAACATCTTTAAGCCATAGAAAGATCGAAGCTGTAAGTGTACTGAATGGCTTAAAATGTGTTACCCAGAGCCAAGGGTGGGGGGCATTTGACTACCACCTTTAGCTACTAGACATGCAAGTAGCAAAATTCTTAACTTGAATCGTGGCGATGGTGGCATAAGAATCATTAACAATCTCGAATAGGCAGCTTAAATGCATTTTCAGTAGAATTACTACCACTAAATAAATCTACTTCGTTTTATTGATTGCAGCAAAATATTACAAGATTGTGGCTCCTTATAATAGCACTAAAATTATAATAGAGATCTAGCTTCCTAACAATATACAAATATATTATATTAAAATATAGAATATAAATAAATGCTTCTATACAACACATGGGAAATACGATCATGAAGTTTTAAAAATCAACAATATTGTTCCTAGGCTTGAGAGATTAGCAACCTGAGTCTAGCGTTTTAAGGTCACCTAAGCATTCTACACAGCATGGTTTTATATTAAAGGCTGTATATAATATCAAGGTCGTAGCGACCCTGTCCAGGTTTCGAACGAGTAAGTAGGTTATGGTGACAGTACTAAGATCATCTACATTGATAGGTTAATGGATGCAAAGTAAGTAAATCTCTGTGGCTTAACTACTACTAGGGCATAAAATACTATTAATCCCTAATGTAGGCTAAAACATCCGAAATGCTATTGGGAAAAGGCCATGTGACATGAATGATTAAGTAGTGCATAACCACAGCATCTGGATTAACTAAGCAAAATGACGAATTGCCATTGCAAAATAACTACTCAAGCATTGAGTCAACTAGCAGCGCATAACATTGATCACGATGCTTTCCGAGAGGGTTTTGGTCACTCGATCCATGACTACACTGGCAAAGATCATCTTGGCCTCCAGAACAACTCATTGACAGTACTGAGCCAAAGAGAACACCAGATCAGAACAAGTAGATAAACGCGCATCTCACCTAGCTAGGGCAAAATTCACGTGCCAATCCTGTCACACTAGCACCGCGAACGTAAAACATGAGCCGGATACGCTTGCACGCATTCTTTATTAAAGAAGAATGGCACGCAGCTCTTAATCAAACAGGCCGAATCCCATGTCACCTTCCTCTTCCTCGGACTCTTCCTTCTTTTCTTCTTTCTTCGCCGGTGCAGCCGCTGCAGGAGCAGCAGCCGCTGCGGCACCGCCCTTTCCTGCCGCCGGAGCGGCAGCCGCTGCTGGCGCACCGCCGCCAGAAGGCACGGAAGCCAGCTTGGACAGTCCTGCAATTCAAGTGCCAATATAGGCTGGCGTGTCCCGCGCGCACGTACGGGCACCCAAGTAAACTAGCTAATCCCTCAGTTAAAATAGCTTGCATCACACTTTCAGCCGAAAGATGGTAATAAGCATCATTGAGATCCAATACCGCCTTTCCACGCTATCATACGGCGCCGTGCCGTCTTACCTTGGCTTATAACTTCGGATACCGACTTGCCACTCAGTTCCTTCACAACTTTATCGATGTTAGCCTGCTCCGCTTCAACACCGACGCTTTCGAGAATCTTCTTAATATCCTTCGCGGAAGGTTTCTCCTGTCCACCCAGGACGGCTAGGAGGTATGCGGCCACGTAACGCATGCTAAAAACAAGAGCTTGCCGTACGGTACACGAAGCCGGCGGCTAACCAGCAGATGATTACTCAGCCCGCTCGTTATTACGGGCATCAGTAAATAAACACACACCACACCAAGCATAGCATCAACCAAAGCCAATGCGCCTAGAGACCCGCCTGCACGCAGAACGCAGGGCTAGTTACTTTTAAGTCGGTGCGACGCGAAACGATGTGCACGCTCTCCGAGGAATATGGCGAGAAGGACCGGAAGAACCGCAGGCTGGAGTCAGCGAATCACGGCGCCTGAGAGCGTTTCCGGAGAGAATCAGGCACGGTCACAGGCGACCTTTTTATCATTGATATATCTTTAATAAAATTTAAAAATTATTATTATGTGATTAATTGCTTTTTGTGCGCATTTGCTAACTGTAAGCGTACGACAGGTTAACCAGTTGTTCAAGTTCGGTCCTTAGCTGGTTACGCGGGTGCCGGTTTATCAGGTTCGCTGGACTGGCATTAATATCGCAAAAAATTTCATCTTGAATCCACTGACAATGAAAGTTTGCAGCCTACGCAGTTCCTTCGCTACTCCTTGGCCCTCAGATGCCGCCCATTTGTGGAAGCTAGTATAATGTGCGGTGTCGAGTTGGACCGTATCGACGTCCTAGAGATTCGTACTAGCAATTGCTACCGAGTGTCATCGGAGGAAGAAAAATGCAACATACGTTGATATGCTGATCTAAGACATGTGTGAGCCCATAGAATTCGTATGTGAATGAAGGCGGTTGGTGAGGCTGCGTTTAGCTCAGTCCGTGCCTAGGGAAGTGTATCTTGGTCCAGCGGATAAGGTGCTCGCCCCGACCAAGGTCTGGCTGTGGTCGTGGGCTCGAGCCCCGAAGCATATGTGAAGCGCCTGAATAGAGATCGAGGTCTCTTAGGGCGCTATATAAATGAATAAATATTTATCTTTTGGGACTCAAGAGCTTTGAGATGCCGTACCCGCATAGAACTTGCAACTAATTGTACACGTGTGTGCCTCCCAGGTCCATGACTGATACGAACTCGCTGATTAACTATGTGTCCGCTGTTATTAAAACTATTCTATATTATAGCACAATCGTGTGTTGTTTCGGCACTTTTACAGGATGAAATTGGAAAATGTAGCCGCTTGTTGAGATGAGAATCGTGGGGGCGAAAAGGCTGTTGGAGGCTTTTTACAATTCAACACGTAAACGAGATACTGTATAGGTAGCCAATTCAGAAAAAATTAGGCCTTCCCTGCGGCTACTGTAGAAACAGGAAGCCCTCGTGGTACACAAATCTGCAGGTACAAGCCTGCATTGCACATATTCACACAATCGGATAAGGGATGACAGGGAAAGTTTTATTTGGTGAAACTTAGTTTTGGAAAGATCACTGCTATAATTCGAAATGGCAGGCATGCCGGACGCCATCGTGCAAGGCGACCTAGTAACAGGCGTGCACATCTGAGAAATAAAGTTATGATGCTCCATTCGTTGCTGCAACCGGAAATCCTGCCTGCTTTTATCGCAGTTGTTGAGTACTAACCGACAGCCGTCTCTAGCTCTTCCTGAAATTAATCACATTCTTACGCTGTGCATGACTTTTCTATCTACAGCTAAATCTGGGCTGTTTTTCTATCTGTTGGTTTTAGGGCTGATTCACGCTTGGGTTCTGGTCGGCTGACGTGACTACGTCGTGTGTCGATGTATGTACAGCAACGTTTTAGTTATATCTAGATTAAATACATAAGATACGACGCATGCGAAGATTCGGGCTGACTATACAATAATTTGGAAACATGGTAGCTCAGCTAGAAGATAAAAACTGCATGTGATCATAAGCAATTCATGCTGTTCCTACATAATTGTTTCGAGTTGCGTATGCTTGTGGTATATCCAGGGTATGTGTTCTGCAATAATCCACAAATTTAGCCCACTTGATAACAATTACAATCCAACTATGCTAAAGAAATAGCTAACAGTTCCTGATTATTAGCTAAATATCTGCATGCAGTATTTTCTTTTTGCGTGCTAAGCAAAAACAGATGGCAGCAAGAATAACTGCATAAATCTACTAACGCAGAACACCGGCCTACATAAATTCCCTGGCTAGAGATATAATATAGCTCCATCGGTTAGTTGTCGATTTAATCCTGTTAGTCTATCAGGTATATACGTAAGTGGAGCTACCGGCACTTGAAAAAGTGCACTAATCTGCTAGTGGGGTATCTCCTTTTACAACATCGAAGCTTTGCTTCACAGCTGCACAATACAGCTTCTTTGTCGGTGACAATCTCTATTCTGACAAGAGGCATTCGATCTATTTTCTCTGATCGCGATATCAGCGACCATAGACGTGTTATCACGTCAATGCTTGATGAAACAGCTGGATTCATACTATGTAGTACTCGATTCCTAAATTGCACAACTGAATCGCCTTTAGTCTGGGCCGGCATACTTTCAAAAATATCTGAATAACCTTAACCAATTAGCTCAGAGGTTAGGTTCAATTCGTCACATCCTTCCAGGATGGTAGATCACTTGAAAAAGGAAAAAATAATTTCCAAAACTAAAACAGCTATATATTTACCAAAAGTCGCACCTTTGCAAATCCATGCTAGCAACAAAGAACAACAAAGGGCGATTTATTGATGTACCGAGTTAGTATAAGCATGTGCTTGCAATGCTACCATGGCAAGATAAAACTTACATCGACAATAAAAACAGGATAAAAAGGCCCACTAGTACAGCAACCACAAATATATTATAAGCGATGCTAATAAATAATTCTGACATGCAGCTCTCACAGTGCACCCACATCAGATCAGGACCTGTATTTTAGCAGGATGGTCCAATGGTCCCAGAAATCTAAAGAAATAGATAGTCCAGTATAAGCTCTCTATTACTAGCTGCGCCTGCTGGCTCAGCACGTCTAATCCAGTTCCAGTTCAGCCAGGTCATTGACTTTCTTTGCATGCGATCACATAGCGCTGTGCAACGCAGAGTGGTGGTGAGTAACCTTCAGCATACGACGTGTCCTCAAAGAGTACGGAGTACTCTTCGCTGACTCCCTGAAAAGGTAATAAGAACATGCGCGACAAAGTGCTACAAGCTTTAAGTAAAGACTTGTTGTACACTTGTTATCTTCAGTGTAATAACCTGTGACCACCAGTAACAATATAAAAACTTACATTAGAGGACTGCTCTCTCTCTCTCTCTCTCTCTCTCTCTCTCTCTCTCTCTCTCTCTCTCTCTCTCTCTCTCTCTCTCTCTCTCTCTCTCTCTCTCTCTCTCTCTCTCTCTCTCTCTCTCTCTCTCTCTCTATCTGTCTCGTCTGTCTGTCTGTCTCGTCTGTCTGTCTGTCTGTCTCTCTCTCGTCTGTCTCTCTGTCTGTCTCTCTCTCTCTCTCTATCTATCTCTTTCTCCCTGTCTCTCCCCCTGTGTCTCTGTCTGTCTGTCTCTCCCCCTCTCTCTATGTTCTTTTTCTCTCTTAGTTGTCATGTCAAAGCCAGCAACCAGCACATATAATAATTTACTCACTTACTAGTGAGGCTCCTTCAGACTAGGCACATTAACATGCTAATTTCAGGAAATAAAAAATGCACCATTAGGACATCTAAATGACACACCTTGCGTGGAGGTTCGTGAATCGTTGCCCGATAGAAACACGTTGTCTGAGGATACAAAGCCAGCACCAGCTACAACATTTACATATTTATGCTTGGTTAAAGCCGTTAGTAAACGAATGGCATCAGCTAATTCAAACTACATGCTGAGAGGCACTGCACAAACTTACGGTCCCTTTAGGAAATATGCCTTCTGGGTGTCGCTCAGGGTCAGCTTTGTAAACCGGTAGTGGTACCACTCGACGCCTGCTCAGAGTATGACGTCTGCAAAAAAGATCAGAGGCGGCAAGTAATAATTTACAGCTTCAAAGTGCTAAGCGAAATAACAGGAAGCTAGAACTTCTACACTAAGGTCCCACCGTCTGCCTGAAATTGTATGCAGCGATTCCTGGTATCCCAGGATTCGTCAATCACATCAATTTAAAAAAGTCACCACAAAGAAGACATTTTATGGCGATCGTAGCAAGTCAGTGCAGAACAGCCTGGAAGCTACCTGGACGTAACATGCAAGAGTGTTGGTAAGCTGGTGAAAGGAAGCGACTGTGCCTGTATGCCAAAGGTCAAGCATGCTGCACGAGTACCGAGTTAGATACCTGTTCTTAGCCCATGGGTAAGGTGCTCGCTCTTCACGACCGAGGTCGTGGGTTCGAGTCCTGCAGTGGGCGATCCTTTATTGCCCACTGCAAGTGGTGGTGATAGCCGATAAGGCTCTTCTGCCACTACATAAATGAGGCTGTTGAATTCGCTAACCTTACTTTTTTTTATCCTGCCCGCAGGGTTGCAGCCAATTAAAAAGGTCGGGGCAAGACACGCAGCAGCTGGAATGGCGAGCTGGTAGCTACGAAGGGACGCCAAGCATCAAACTCTTGACTCTCCACACATTAGTTGGCAGCATTGCTAGAGTATGCATGCGACTAATGCTGCGGCGGCGGCTGCGACGATCGGGATGCTCATTGCCTAGGTACTCTTAGTACCAGCAACTGATCAGACTTACTCCTTTCCTTCCTCAGAATCAATGTCGTCAACCTCATACTTGTTGGCTCCACTGTTGAAAGACACGACCTCGGCCAGGATCCAGTTTTCTTCACCATCGTGACCTTTGACGTGAGCTGCCACCATTTTCCCTTTCTCCACCACATATGCCGGATCGGCAGGAATGGCACCGCAGAGTGGGGGAGGCTTGCTGGAACTCGGCGAAATGTGGGAAGGAATATAAAATGAATTGCAGTGACCAGCATGCCACTGACAAAGAGACAAACTAAGCATCCCAGCAGATGATAATTGGACAATATCCCACACTGATGAGCACAGGGTCACGAATCGCCCATGCTTAGTGGACATCATTCAAAACAACTATCCTTACACGTCCTGCGGGGCTTGCCTCCTCCCTCCAGTTTGCAGCAAGCGTAAAGGTCAACATGTAAGGTTGTCAAATAATGTTTGCATGCAGGCTTGTCACCAGCAGCCGATAGGCTTATATGAGCTACACAACGTGAGATACATTGCCAGTGGAATCGGTTGGATAAATTTTGCTGCACATGTCCAAGATAGCCGAAATTAAAGCTCCAGAATGTTTGCTGACGCGTTCAGCAAAACTATCCTACCGAAATCAGAAATACTCTAGCCGTACGTGGTGCAAGCAGAGCTGAACTTGCACTCCTTTTCGGGCTTGTTTAGACAGGGATATTACATCTAAATTGGTACATTTGTGACATCCCGCCTTGACTTCTGTAACTCACAACTTGCTGGCCTACCGGCCCGTGCACTCAGGCGCAATATAGTGGAAATGCATATCTTAGTGATATCTATCGTAAAATGTTTAGAAATTGGGTCAATTCAAGCACTTTGACAAGTTTGGTTATTGTGTAATTGATTTAACAAACACTTAATTTGAAGGCAGACTCTGGACAGTAAATCCACAAGGAAAACAGATAACACCATGTTTAATCAGAAAAACTAGCTTTATATAGATGCTTAAAGAAAAGATATATATAAAATATAAGTCATGTGGCAATGTTCAAGGATTGAATGAGACAAAAATTCATAGGCTGCAAGATTTCGGAGATGCAGCTAAACTTCAGGATGATTTAGAAGCACAGAGATTCGAAGCAGAAACGGCTACTAAAGATAAAGTAGAAGCTCAACTGGATAAAAGAACTTTGGCAATATCTACTGGCAATTCTGGTGTAAATCCGAATAGGCTTAGGAGAATAAGACCTAAATAAGCTGTTGCTTATGAAAATAAAAAAGCTATTTAACATTTAAAAATATTAAATCAGCCAACTACTGATATACCAGTAACATCAAATAGGGCTGCTAAAACCATTGAAGAAGGAACATACAAGAAAGCAATTGGAATAGCTAATGCATCTAAGACTAATGTGTCAATGCATTTGTAACATCCGGTCTTGACTTCTGTAACTCACTACAGTCGTCCCTCGTTACTTCACGCTTCGACTTTCACGGCTTCACTCTATCGCGGTTTTTTTAAATATGTATATATTCATTAAAAGTTGATTGAAATAGTGAAAATGACAGCGCGCTCGTTTGTCTGAGTCAATTATACACCCCTGATTACAATTAAAATTACTGTACGTATGGAACGCGGAAGAAGACGACTGTTGAAGATATTGCACCACTCGAAAGCTCTTCCACTGAAGTCGGGCCTTCAGAGGAGCAGTAACCTTGCTCTTCTTTGCGTTGTGCTGTACATCTCTTCCTCTTATTCGCTCTATCACCAAACGCACTATTTTCAAAGCTATGTGTTTGTGCGTAAGAATTGTGTGTGTGCAATTAAATGTACAATAATAACAATACGATGTTTGTAACGTCTAATATGTCTTATTTTCTCCTATTTTGTATATTATATATGGTAATACTATTCAAGTATGTTGGCTACCGAATGCGTACCGAAAGCCTCTTAGGCTGTGAGTGCGCTATACAAAAATCTCCTGCGTAGCATCCACTTAGTCTTCGTGGCTTTGTGGAGTCGCAGACGGAGATACATTACATTACAATACGAGTATAATGGTGACTAAAGGGGTGTTACTCCATGTCGGGAGGGGGGCTCTAACAATGTTAAAAACCGTATTTAGAGGGTCATAAACAGGTCTTCTATGCTTTAACTACAAAAATATTCGATCTATAAATTAAGAATCCTACTTCGTGGAAATTCACCTATTGCGGTAGAGTCTGGAACGGATTAACTGTGATAAACGAGGGTCGACTGTAGTTGCTGGTCTACCAGCCTGTGCAATCAGGAGCTTATAGCTGGTGCAAAACTCCGCAGCTAGGCTTGTCAGTCGTGAGCGTCGAAGTTGCCACATGACACCACTTCATACTTACCTGCACTGGCTCCACGTCAAGCAACGCTTCCACTTCATGGTTTTGTCGCTCACTTTTAGGTCCCTACTTTCTTTGGCTCCAGCCTACTTATGAGATCTACTGCCCGACCATCCAGGCTGAGCATCGTACCATCCGCTTTTCGGAATCTAACTGTTAAACTATAACTCGTACAAACTTCAAATCCTTTGGAGACCGTGTCTAAAGTTCGTATGCTCCTAAAGCCTGGAACTCACCTTCGACAAGCGTCACGACATCTCCTGACCTGTCCACATTTAAAAGAAACTAAAAACACCTATTTATGATTGCATTTGGTGGGTCCCTATGATTCTTCATTTATGTGCTTACGTATGCTGACATTGCTGTATGCTGAAACTAACCACACTTGCATGCTGACCCTGTGCATGTCACCCCTAACCATGTTATTCATGTTGTTTATCAAGCATGATATTACTCACCATTCGATCGTGCTTCCTTTACAGTAATTGTAAAGCACCTAGAAAGAGATTGAGCGCTCTGAGAGCACTTTATCAAATATATTATTATTACTTCAAATTTCATTTTGATACCTAATAAATAAAATAGAGTTCATTTGTATAGCGCCCGAAGAGAAATTAATCTTTATTCAGGGGCTTCACATATGCAACAGGGCTCGATCCCATGACCACAGCCAGACCTTGGTCGGGGCGAGCACCTTAACCGCTGGGGCAAAACCAGCTTGGCACTGAAGTATTAGCCCAGTTATGGAATGTACAAGGCATCAAGCATCACTGAAAATGAAACTCTATAAAAGTCACAAGAATGCACCTCAAAAAAACTTCACACATGCACCTCAATCTACTAAGGTTCAACAAGTTGGGATGAAAGTCAAATATAATGCAGAGATTGGTAAAACATTTATTTGTAGATATGTTGTGCCTGGCATCCATCCGGGTTAGACTTGGTTTGCCTAATCATTTATTTGTTTTCTTTCATGTGAAAAGTCGTCAGAACTTCCGATCACATTTTTAACATGCTCTGAAAAGTAAACTAAACAAATAATCGATTGTCCGACCAATTTTCAAAGTTGTTAAGCGATTTTCTTGACATTCCTTGTTAATTCGGTCGGGTCACTAGCAGAATGGCTCACACATGTGCACACACACTAGAGTTGCCAGAAAACCCATTTCTCCGATGAGCTGCTGCGTCACATGGCATCGCTTGAGCTAAGTTGGCTACCAGCTTAGCACCACCCCCCCTTCAGAATATTGTAGCATCTTCAAGCCTATTAAAATGGGACTTTCGAAACATTAAACACATCAAGTCTTACCACTAATATCAAACCGAGACTCTTACCCACCCACCCACCCCCTACCGCGAGTGTCTGATGCATAACCACAGTAATGGCTGCAGACCAGGACCGAGATCGCAATGCAAAACGTGGCATCCTGCGCTCTTCTACAGTGCACGTCTTCAGCAGCGACTTGGTCAAAGTTCCACGAAAGCCGCAGCGGCACTTGGCCACTAGACGGGCGATGCAGGCAGTAGTCAAGTGCCATGCATGCATGCATGGCATGTGGAAAAGGCAGAGCAAGATTAAAATTCGTTGGCAGTACCTGTCCAGCCGACTGTTTGCTGGCTGCCAAACAGGCAGGACGACGGCTTCCTTCTGCAGGAGCGTCATCAGCACACCACGTCGCATGCCTGGAGGCTTCGGCTTCTCGATTACAGCCGGCACAACTTCAAGGCAAAGGAGGCAGCTGTAAGGCATTCCCTGCCTGGTGCACGCATACGAGAATCATATGTGCAGGAGCAGATCGCACCACGGAGCGAGCTCGAGGGATGAAAATAAGTGCATTGGCCATACAAATCCGACACGACCACAATCAACAATTAGTCAAAGACAGTAATGCAATGTAATCTATATCTGTCTGTCACTCCACGAAGGCGCGAGGACAAACAAGGGTGCTACACACAAGAGTTTTCTAAAGCGCACTCAAAGCCTTAGTGGCTTTCGGTACGCATGCGGTAACCAACAGAATTCATCTCACGCAATGAGAAAGTGGGAAGCATAGCTGAGTCAAGAGGGCAGTTGGGGGAGTGAGTAGCATAGAAGTAGCAGCTCAAGACGGCTGGAAATTGTGTGCCACAGTCGAAAGCAGGAAAGTAGATGTTGCTTACGAATTGTGGAAGTGAGCTCCACAGTCTAGGACCTGCAGAATAAAAGCTTCTGCTACCAACAGTCTTTAAGCGGAGGAATGGAACAGCTAATTAATTGTCCATAGAGGACCAGAGGGCACGAGAATGCTGAAAATGGTGCAGCAGTTCAATTAGGTATGAAGGAACCAAGCAGTGAAGTGCCTTGTGGGTCAGTGTAAGAACTTTGCTCCACTTCCGTAAATCGACCGAGAGCCAGTGCAGCTCGTTCAGCAAAGGAGATGCATGGCTGAACCTCTGGAATTATTTACTAACCTCGCAGTCATAGCAATCACCAGATAGCGGTCTTGCACAGTGCCACCAGACCAAGGGAGAAGAATGGTTAGTCAGGCTGCTTTATTACAGCATGTAGCACATTGCTTTTTATAAGCAGCATCAAACGGCATTGCTTGTAAACGAGCAGCCAGTGTGTGCAACTACAAAAACACATTATATCAAATAGGGCAACTGGAAAATTAGTCTCTGGCATGAAAAACAAGATTCGGGACAAATTTCTTGGTCAGCTCCCAAGGGACGATTTACCTCGAACCGATCCCGGGGCAACAAATCCCGCGAAGGTGACAGCACAAATCTCCAAGGAGATTGATCGCCTACCGTGTAGACGCGACCGGAATGGTAGTCGAAAGGAAAGAGAAAATGTGCTCGTGTGTGTGTGTGTGTGTGTGTGCGTGTGTGTGCGTGTGTGTGTGCGCGTGTGCGTGTGCATGCTCGAGCGAGGCAGAGTGCAAGAGAGAAGGTGAGTGAGTGAGTGAGTGTGTGAGTGAGTGAGTGAGTGAGTGAGCAAGGGAAAGCAGGAGGGCAAGGGAGAAGGACAGGGAAGGACAAAGTGAGACATGGAGGGGAAGAGAGAGGCAGGGAAAGTATGATTTCAAGAGAGTTCGAAGAGACAGGATAAAGATAAGGAAACAGAGAGATGGGACAGTGTGTGTGTGTAAGCATAATAATAATAATAATAATAATGACAACAATAATAATGGCAGTCATTTACGATATCTTGTTTTCTAATCGTGAACAGCAGAGCTCGCAAAGCAGTTTAGTCGATTACCACGCACTTCACGATTCAGGTCGAGAACACGAGTCATGCAGCTGGCCATTCTTTATTGTCCACAGCAAGCAGGCTGCTTAATCCTCAGCTAACCTTTACTTTCTGCTTAATCCTCAGCTAACCTTTACTTTTTTTTTCACTTCCTCCCTCCAACCCCCCCACCCACCAGTGGCTGTCACTGAGAATTAGGTAAGCACCTAAGCACAAGTTTCAACAGAACAGAGCAGAGAAGCATGAGAGCTCTCTGAGGAAATGCATTACGACATGGCTGCAGTGGGTACCATCTGCAAGTACAACTGCACGACCTAGGTAGCCCTAGAAACATGGTCAACACAATCGCTTGTCCAAGAACCGTCGGACAGCCATGACCCAA
Organism: Cristatella mucedo; assembly: GCA_009760855.2. Lineage (NCBI taxonomy): Eukaryota > Metazoa > Bryozoa > Phylactolaemata > Cristatellidae > Cristatella > Cristatella mucedo. The sequence goes on along the minus strand of WPIO01000023.1, from coordinate 3,934,743 downwards.
CTAGGAGCCCATTGCCCAAGTCAGACAAAGACATAAGTATGAGCTCATTATCAGAAGGTACAACTTCGGTATCTCCTAGCTGACAACTAAAATAAATCCTTGATCCCAGACTCTGAGACTTTTTCTGCCCTATGCGTACTATAGAATGCATCAAAACTGGGCGAGCAAATGGTCTGTCAAAATGGCTTCGTTGGTAGGGCTCTCACAGATGAGAGCCGTACCATTAAAAACATACCAATCCATACAGACAGCACATCTAGATTCAGCTTCGGCATGTAACTGGCCATTTAAGCTAATGCTTTGAGCATTTGTTGAGACAGCATCGTGAGATTGAGCAGCAGCAGCAGCAGCAGAGAAGACGTAGAGATACCACGGTGAGGTCATGCATACTCGGCGTTCCGCTCGACATGTGCCACGCTTGCTAAGGAAAGGAGAAATGTAAAAGTAATTTTGTAATTTTAATTGCCTACAAGAGTGAAGGTGTTGAAAACGGGCGGTGAACAAAAATGCATTTGTCACATGTGCAACGCATAGTGGCCAGACCTCGGGTGGAGCTAAGTGACTCCTAAGAGAGCTGAACATTGACCTTGCCCTCGGCTGCGGCTGCACAGAATTCGGAAGAGGAGTGCCACCATTCTGGAGGTTATGCCGACTACCTTGAAGGGCAGGGCTGGAGCCCGGTGGCCCCCTACATGGCCACTACATGGCCACTGCCAGACCACTTTGCAAGTTTCAGTGCGGCCCTGTATAATAGCAAATGCTCATGCCAGCTATATCAACCTTAACCACTCAATAAGAGGCCTCTTAAAATATGCGGTGCTTCATGAAAAAGCTTGTAACCATTCCTATTTCATTCGCTGATGCTTAAGTATTTCTTCTACTCGACCACACTTAGATTGAGGGGTAACATGCATGCAGCAGCCCTACTGGTTACCAGTCTCGCCGTGGAAGTCATTCACGGTTGTAAGCGACCGTGCCATATATAGTGCACTGACAGCTGTACAAGAACATCGACATTTCATGGTAGTGGTCTCATCACCACGGTTTGTGTGTCTGGCTATCCAAATGATGAGCAAAAGAAGGTCAGCATGATAGGTGGGAGTGGGTGAGTGGGAGGTGCCAACCCTTTCACCTATAGGATTGAGGCCACCATCCGGGAAGGTTAGCAGCACACTAAGCCTGAACACAATAAACACGATACTTGTCATGCAAAAAACCCAAACAGAAATGCAGAAATAGGTCACGTCAATAAGTTGCTACGAGGAGCCACACAGAGCTACTATCGCTTCTGCATCACGTGCGCAGCTCCTTGTGGCCTCTTGAACTGCAATGTGAAGTTTAAAAAAGAAACGATTACAAGTTTTTTTTCTAAATGCTGCTCTCTTGCACACGAAAGGCAGGCATACATTAATGGCATCACAACCGAGCTTGGACAGCTGGCAGAAACAGTGGAAGAGCCATGCGCAGCCGCTGCCACAGACGTGAGAGCCAAGGCCCCAGGTGACAGCGCAAAGAATCCCAGCTCACTGGAGGCAGGCAACACATCAAGCAAGCAATTGAAACAGTCTGCCCGGCAGGTCCGAAAATATGTCATCAAAACGCCTTTCGACTAACAATGAGCACCACCACCACCACGCCCCTAGGCCTCCATGCCGGACAGCAGGAAGCGTGTGACTGCAGGACTCCCAGCCTTGGCCCACAAGCCGCCGGCGTCCGGCGCACTGTCTACATGCTGGCGCGGCATCACACTCTCGCGCCGTGCCACATTCACACCGTGCGTTTGCGCAGCACTGACAAGGCATGCGCGCGAAGGCCAACGCACGCCGGCGAGCCGTCGCATGCCTTACCTCCTTTCTGCTTGAAGCCCTTTATCTCTGCTAGCTTCTCCGCAGCCTGCTGAAGCAAGTTCGACTCGCTCTCGGCATTTTGCTGAGCTGTCGTGTACAGGCCGCGAAGCTTGGTCTTGTAGTAGGGCGACGCTGAATCGATAGCGCAGCGAGCGCTGCTGCACGCTCATCCAGCCGAACAAGCGACTGCACTAATCGACACGCTCCCACCTCCGGCTGCGATCTGGGGTCGAGCGCGTTGCTTTCGCTTGACAAAAAGGAAAAGGAAAGAAAAAACAACAAAACGTCTACACAAACACACAAAAAAGCCGCGCTCACACTCTGTATTTGCGTTCAAAGTCCGGAGGGAGCGCTACCAGAGCAGCGCCGGAGCAGCCGGAAATGCACGAGCCGCCGCCCGCAAGCAGGAGATGCACGGAAGCCATGACGACAGCACACAGCGTAACGCGAGGCACGCGGCCTAAGCGGAGCCGCCGGGAGAGAGAGCTGCAGGCTGCGCGCGATGGGGAGGAGGGAGTGGATCGATGGGGAGGATCGATGGGGAGGAGCGATGGATCGCGATGGTCCATCTGAGGGAGTGGATCGATGGGGAGAGGAGGGAGTGGGGAGGAGCGCCGGCGCGCGCCCACCTTTCTGCTCCAGCTGCATCTTCTCGTGAGTTTTCGAAATGTTCTGCAGCGTGTGCTCGCCCATCGCTCTTTCCTCCTGAAGTGCAGCGCCGGAGAAATCAAAGGATGCAGCTGCTCGCTAGACGCGGTCTGCACAAGGACTGACACAAACACGCACGCACGCCGGTCGAACATATCTTGCAGCAAAGCACTCCAGCGCAACGACACTAGAGGCTGGCTGTAAAATCACGCACTCTTCGCAGCTACGGCATGCCATGCTTTTCGCGCCACTTTTCTCAAAAGGTATGCCACCGCGAAAAAGACCTAGCGCTAGGGGCTACGCGGCGTCAGGCAGCCACCCCAACCCACCCTTGAGGTGGCTCGCTGTAATTCGACAAAGTAATGCCGAGTTTCTCTAGCGAATCGCGTGAAAGATATCGTTCGGCAGGCTGCATCAGGCAGGCCGGCTGTGTCAGCGTTACCTGAACCTGACGAACGAGATGGTAGAGGTCTTTGAGCATCTCTCGCAGCTTCAGATCGTTCAGTGACGTCGCAGACATGGTGCCTACACGGCAGACGAATGCAAACAGATATTGAGCTACAGCTGCATGTGAGCGCGCACTGCTGCCGCTGGGATGAATCGGTATAATCGGATAAACCGGTGAATATCCTCGCCCGAACAGACGCCGATGCGCAGATCCCCATGCCAGCTTCTAGCGTGGGTCAACTCGAGAGACGTGGGCATGGGTAAGGGCAGCCAGCAGAGGGTTCGACGGCTTACCCGCAAACCTCCACCGAAAGCCGGAAATTGGCAGCCGAAGTTTTGAATTAATATTTTAGCACACCTTCGATATAATGTAACCACCAAATTTGATGCTGCTACACTCGTGCATTCTAGTGCGACCGGGCTATGAATATACTGGCCACTACAGCAATCTACCGCAATCCACTGAAATAATTCCACCGCAATCCACTGAAATTCACAAATCCAAAGAAAATTGATTTGAGTGCAAAGCTCCAATTTGGATTGCATACTTAACTATATTTTTTTTTAATTTCCCACTATTTTGCACATTCCTATGCAATCCACTGGGCTCTAAAGAGACTGGCCACTACAACAATCCACTGGAGTGCACCACAAATCCGAAGGAAATTGGCTGCTCGAAGCTCCAGGTTGGATTGTATAATTAACTAAACTATCTATTTTTTTTCAAGTATACTCACAAATATGTTCAGCATTGCGCACGGCACGTCCTCGTGCAATCCACTGGGCTCTAAAGACACTGGCCATTACAGCAATCTACTGGAACGCACCACAAATCCAAGGAAATTAGCTGAGCATAAAGCTCAAATTTGGATTGCATATTTAATTAAACTATTTTTTCTTTCAAGTGTATTCACAAAAAATTTCCACCATTGCGCGTGTTCTCGTGCAATCCACTGCAACCGAATGCAGCGACCCAGCCAATACAGCAATCCACTGCTAGGGGCACTGCAGTCGATTGCAGTGGATTGAACGAGAACTCGTGCACAATGGTGGGAAATTGTGTGAGTACACTTGAAAAATATTTGATATGTAATCGAAATAAGAGCTTCGTGCAGCCAATTTCCTTTGGATTTGTGGTGCATTCTGGGGGACTGCTGTGGATTGCTGTAGCGGCCACCGTCTTTGGAGCCCATTTGCACCGCAAGAGTTCAATTGCACGAAATTGAGTGGCTACATTATAAAAGACTTGTACTACAATATCAACTCGAAATTTGAGCTTCGCCCGACCGATTCCTGGTGAGTTTTTGCATTATTAAATTGAATTACGGTAAGTCGTCGAACCCCAATCCCAGCAGACGGCCACATTCGACATGTTCACTCACAAGCCCAAGCATGTGTTTGACCCAGTGGTTAAGGTGCTCGCCCCGACCAAGGTCTTGCCGAGGTCGTGAGCTCGAGGCGAATGGCATATGTGAAGCGCCTGAATAGAGATTGAGTTCCCTTAGGGTGCTATATAAATGAATTTTATTTATGCACGCACGAAAACACAAGCCCGCCGACACGAGACACACAATGATGCTCACACAATAAATTAGCTGTTCCATTCCTCCGCTTAAAGACCTTTGGCGACAGAAGCTTTAGCTCTGCAGGTCCTAGGCTGTGGAACTCGCTCCCACAATTCTTAGGCAACAACAACTACTCTCTTGCTGCCGACTATAGCTCATCCTTTTCAGCAGCCCTGAGCTGCTACTTCCTTGCTACTCACTATCTCAACTGCTCTCTAGACTCTGCTATGCTTCCCACTTTCTCTTTGTTGCATGTGACGAAGTTCTGTTGGCTACCGAATGCGTACCGAAAGCCGCTTAGGCTGCGAGTGCGCTATACAAAACTCTCCTGCGTAACAACCACATAGTCTTTATGACTTTGTGGAGTTACAGACGGAGATATATTACATTACACAGGTGCAGGCAAGCCCGGCGAAGCCTTCTCTTGATGCCGATCTTGCCAGTTCTTTTCCGGCTGCCCTTCCAAGATACTTCCAGCTCGTCTTTCTTCCACTGTCCTCATTCTATGCTATGCTTCAAACATTTCCTGTGCTTCACACATAAGCAACTGAGGGGCCTCCCGGGATGCAGTTTAAGCTTTGCAAAAGGGGTTTGGCCTGCCAGGATTGGCTGGTTCGAGCAAGGCCAACACTCAGCCCTCTTACAATAGTCAACCCCATTATCGAAATACTGGCTACGCTCTGGTTTCACTCTGAGAATACTGCTGACCACCCACAGGTGCCGAGAAAGAGAGCATCTATGATTGGTCAGCCTGGGCAACATAAAGGTTCAGATCCCTATGAAGTATCAGGCAATGCCTCATGTGCAGAAGCTGCTACAGTCGGTAACTCTAACGATAAGTGGGGCACAATCATCTCATCTAGCAAAAAGTGGAAGCAGCATCAGAAGTGATCTTTAAAATTTCATCAAAGGAGCATTTGATGGCAATGTGCAGCTGCTAAGCAAGCAGGATGGCTTTGAAGTGGGAAATCGCATGCTTGAATATGCAAAATATTTCGCGTCCAACTAACGAGCTCTGGATTTTCTGCTGAGAAATCTTGTGTTGACATAAGCAGTGTGATTATTAAGAAGTCAGCTATGCACAGCGACGACGTTTTATAATGTCTACATAAGTCCTACGGCACACCTGGAAAATTGCTTTCTAGTCTACTCCGTGACAAACAACAAATGGCAATTACTTTTCTTCGATCACAGGTGGGGTAAAAAGGAGCTCGTTTTCCGGAAAAATATGGACTTCCTAGGTTGGAATCTTTCGGGGGGAGCGCGAAACGCATCCAACACACCAGTCAGCTGAAACCAGCACGATCGATCCATGATCGGGCAAGGTCAGCTCAGCATTATCACTAGTCAGCACGAACACGCTGGTCACGCTCCCTTAAAGGACGGTAACTTCGAAATGGCTCGGAACGAAATTCCATACCTCGCTACTCAAGAGACTTATTATAGAAGATTAAAAGCTGGATTTCGCTGCCAGCCTCTAGGCAGCAAGCCCTCTTCCTTCAGATAGCACCGGCATGGGCGGCGAGTTTTGATTACCTTGTAAAACGGAGTGGTAATAGCGCCGAGCGATACTTCGTTAGCACTCGCCAGGTCCTGCTGACTCGGCCTTGTTAACCTTTTAGCTTCATTTAAAAATCTCGCCAGCGTGCCAACTAGAATAGCCACACGTGTTTGGCGCTCTCGGATGCACCTCCGAGCCCGGCCAGCAGCAAGAAAGAAACGCACAGCCACGCTGCCTGCGGCGGGAGAGAGGCGGCAGCCACAGCGAACGAGACTCCGCCGTCTAGAGGCTAACACGCCGTACCTCGGTCGGGTCGGCCGGGTCAATTGTTCCGTCAGGTAAAAAACCTCCACGAAGGCTAGTCAAACGAGAGTTCTCCTTTTAAACCGAAATCAGTACGGAAATATCAACCATCGGCTCGCGCTTACTTGAGTTTTTCAGCGGATCCAGGCCGACAAAAGCTAAACAGTCGGCCGCCCGATGCTAGACGGTCGGCACCGCCGAGTTTGCCGCGAATTCGCCTTCTAAACATGAGAGCGGACTTACAGCTCTCACTCGCTGTTTGGTGCTTCGAGCGACTTACAAGGGCTGCGCCACCGTCGACAGCTCCCAAACAACAGCCTTAATATTTTGACGTATAAAATTTTGGTGAAGTCTATCCTATCTTCGGTGCTTCGGACAGCGCCGCAAAGCTGAATGATCTTTCTCGGACAAAATCCAAGAGGACCCGGATTAGGAATGACCATACCAAAACGATGAATGCGTAACATTCATATTTCGCCCTAAAGGAAATAAATCTCCTTCTAGCTCTATAAATTATAGTCCAAATTGTGTGAATTAGCATAAAAACTCCTTATAAAGTATTCTTAGCACACGGGTGAAACTCCAATCCATATCAATGCCCCTTCGGTTACATAACATTTCGATTAATGTGATGCAGCAGAAGACTCGCTCATTCTAGACGGACCAAGAATGAATATTTGTGTGTGTTAAGATTCTGAGCTATTTATGCGTTAATAGAGTCGCAATAACGATATAAATTTTCATAAAGCGATACGATTCCGCGATGGCGGGCATAAAATTGTCGCGGGAATTTAAAATGAGTCGTCCCATACGGTTGTTTGCTCTCGGTACTCCAAACGAGTCGATACGCTATACCAAGGAATAAATATATCGCTACACTAGCGGGATGCGCCAAATGTATATGACAACGGTTGATCTCGAATACAACGACTCAAGACCTAGTGATTGCCTTGCACCCACTGACGTAACCTGCTCCAGAATTTCCCAACTAGTCGGAAATTGAACCTGCAGCAGCACATTCCAGAAAATGGCTGCACCATCAGCGGTGCGACAATGCAGCTAGCGTCTTAAGCTTTACAGTGGCAGCCTTTGATTACACAGCCGGAATTTCGAGATTTTGAATATCTGAACCCGTCGACAGCGAGCAGAACACAAATGGGTGCTTCAAAATGCAATTGTTAGCACTGCAGCTCGCGTCTGCAGAGCTTGTCGAGGCAAGGAATACCGTCGGAATTCGTGAGCTAACCATTTCAGACCCTTCAGTTAGTACTAGAGACGGCCGGATATTCAGCCCTGTACATAATGTTTGTCTTAAGCTCGTCGGATCCTGAGGGCAGCATGTAGTTCGCTCCATCGCGTGGAGCCGCCGCAACTGTCAGCCGGAGAATCGGATAACAGTGCTTACCACCGACAAAGATGTGCATACGCTAGACGGAGTCGTCAAGGCGAGTTGCCTTGGAGCGACCGCTGCTGGAACACTTCGCGAAATGCTGGATGAGACAGACAGATGTAGATTCATCGATAGAGCTTTAATTTCCGCCGTCTAGAGCCCCTTGAGGTTCTGCCAGACTCGACAGCAGAGCCCAATTGGTTCAGCGGCCCGTGGCAAAACGTCGCGAGCTGAGACGCAGTGACGAGCTCGTGATAGACGAAACCGCTTCGTGGCGTCGTGGTGACAGTCAAGGCTAGACAATTCGAAGGGGAAGCAGCTCAGTACTTCCTAGCCCGCGACTTAGTCACTACAACTAAAACTTCGCAATCTGGTTATAGGCAACACCGAAAAGTATTCGACTGCATTTGTTTGGTATCACCCGCTGTAGATTGGCAGCCAACTTCCGACATCTCGGCGACAGCAGAACCGCGGTGGCACTCGTCGAGCTGGTTGTCCTGCGGTTGAGACGAGACTCGCGGAACTGAAGCTGAGGCTAAATGCATGCTGGGTAGCATGACGACCGGTCGGGCGCCGCAGCCGTGTTGCCGAACAGTTTCCCCTCGGAAGCACCCCCTCCCATTGATGCGGCATGTTTGAGCTCTCAGTCTCGCAAGCTACACAGCTGTTCCACAGTTGGCGAAGGCCAGAAAACGCCCTAGAAGTTAAAAGGCCGCTCGTGCGGCTAACGGCCAGCTGTCGATCGTCGGAAGTCTTAGGGCAGCCTCTCAAATTTCTGGTGGGTTACCAAGTTTATGAGCTGGATAGCCGGGCATAAAAGCCAACACTCGGAACTTTCCAGGGTAGTCAAGTATATTACTACGGTACCATCCACTGTGCTGATACTTTAGCATCACTTTGCACGCGAGAGTGTAAATTGGAATCATAGTGGTGTTTGGAAAACTTGGCCCAAGATATAAAAACATATTACCTGATTTAACAGCCGGGGCCGAGGCTACTGAACAGTTCTCTTGGAAGTAATTTGTAAATGAACTATCTGAAAACGTAGGAAGGCGATCGATCGCAACTCATGATATTAACTGATTTAGCAGCCTCATTTGTACAGCGGCAGAAGAGCCTTAACGGCTATCACCACGGCTTGTACTTGGCAATAAAGGATCGCCCACTGCAGGATTATAGGTCACGACCTCCGTCGTGAAGAGCTAGCACCTTATCTTCTGGGCTATCCTGGCACTAAATAGCCTCTGACCATCGAATATTAAGTTGCCACAATATATCAAATCCACTAACACTAAGCATACAGCAAATACATGCTTGTGAAAAATTGGCTCGGTTGATATGCCTCGAGCATACATTTCTGCAATCTTGAAACGATTAGCTGGTGGTGCACCAACTACTAAAATCTTCCAACTACTAATTCAAATTCCCCAGCTACACATAGACAATCAAAAAATCAAAATGTATAGGAGCCAGTATTGCAGATATATATACATACACATACCGTCACCTGATACATAAAAGAGTGGCAAATAAAAACAATAAACGGCATTGCCGAAAGTCGACACAGTAAAGTCGTTTCGGATGAAAAAAAGTCATAGTTACTAACACTCGGTCAAACAGTTTCAAAAACTTCCAGGGGCTAGCTTTGAAAAGCATCCAGCCTTGCATATGACCGGCAGATGTACATGCCGAACACCATCCAAGACGGAACTCTATGCGGTATACCTCACTGAATGGGCCATGAATAGTTACTCCGAATATAGAAACGCTAGATTTTGCACAGGCAATACAAGAGTGGCAGGAAGGCCCCGACAGCAGCAGCAACTGGCAGAACGATGCTGTTGCTGTCGTCTGCTCCATACGGGTCAACAACTTTCGGACCCGACACGTGCCGTCTTGGCTTGTCACTATCACTGCTCTCTGCTGCCTGCTCCGCTGCGGCAGAATCCTCTTCGTCGTCTTTAGCTGGCACCGGCAAGGAAGGCAATTTAGGAACATCTACAAGCCAAACATCAGTTGTAGGTTCCCAGAAAACAAAGCATAGCATCCAAGTAAAGAGACATACGGTTTCCATGTCAGAAGCATAAACTCACGTCCTACACATAAACCTAACGAAGCATATACAAATAGATGCAATGGTTTTTTATTTGACCACAAAAGCAGTATCGAGACAAACTGCTGTTAAGAGAGCCTATCAAAGACAAAATCATCCATCAACCTATATCAATTCGAATTCGAGCAAGTCCGTTGAGTTCGATAACATAAGTTGCTACACGGTACAGTTACGATGTGCTTTTTGTGATAGTTATAGTACTACTACAACAGTACAGCTATGATGAGTGCCATATAAAAATATCAGAGGATATTATATGCCAAATTGCATATGTAATTACACATTCACCCCATAGTTAAGTTTAAACATTGAATTGTGAAACAGTAAACGGCTAGTATTTGATCATCGTTATTTACGGGAATATAAAAGCTGTGGAATTTACTCATAATTAAATCAGTCTTTACATTTTAATTAACTTCAGTAATGAAACAAATCCATCCGAGTATCTTGACCGTCTTAACAGTTGCAAATTAAGTTTTTAGTCATTTTTGTGGGTACACACAACTCGAATCATATTTAAGCATTTATTGATAAGGATTGTAAACCATCCAAAAATATCCCCAAGGGCCTCTACCTGTAGGCTAAATATACAGCTATATTGTGAGCATGTTTGCTGAAGATGCAATCGGCATTAAATCAAGAAAACAGGCAGTTAAGAAGAGTTTGCAAGACCGTCTACAAAAAGATATAGTTGGCTGAGGGTGGTATACACTATCTTATTACTCTTATAATCTTTATTTTTATTATTATTATCAAGGAGCATGAATTTATAGAGTGTAATTGACCTGATAGGGTCGTCACGGCATAGTTGCTCCGTGTTGTCAAGCAGTGAACCAGGCAAGGATGCATTGACGGCAGAGTGAAGGTCTACAGGAAGCAGAGTGACGTGCCACTGTCCTCAGCAAGCAACACAACACCACAACAACAACAACACAACAGCAACACAGTAAATGGGCTATGGCTGGAACGCATCCTGGTTTCCAGGTATTCAGCGACCAGCCGAGAATGACATCCACGATCTTTTGCTAGCTACAGACTCACGGGAGGCTATGGCCACCGGTTAGGCTTTGCTCCGGTAGCTAACCAGTTTGTCAAACCAGCTGCCACCGTAAGATAGTGCAATAGAAGATGGCCTTCGTCGTTCGGGAGAGGGACCAGGTAGACGTGGTGCCCAGATCGAAAGCGACTACCAGTGGACACCCACCCACCCCAGTCAACTGCTGATAGTTTGAACGGGTGCTATTCTACCGAGTCTTATGCCATAACCTCTTAATGCTATGGTCAGCTGAGTTGGTTGCAATAGTTAAGGTTTGACAATCAGGTTTTGCACACCTTGCAAGGCAGACAGGGTCTAAATGGTACAACATTGCAACGCTGCAGATAAGAAAAAAAACCAAGCAGTCGTCAAACAACACTTTCAGAGACCCAAGAAATAGAGAAGCCTTACGGAAGTGCTATCATAATCTTGGCATAACTTTGGTAAGTACACAACGGCAAAGCATGGCTTTGCCGTTGTGTACTTACCCTTACTTATCAAGTGGCTTCCAGGCAGACACAAGTGAGTGCATACTGGAACCTGAACTAATTATTTGACCTGCAGGTGCTAGCAAGCCTGACGCCAAAGCAAAATTCTTTGCCGGTTGCACGAAACAACTTTTATGACCCTTTGTTGTAACCACTAAACCAATATCCTGCATTGTTTTGAGCTATGCCTGATCTCAGGTAGACATGCACAGAAAAAGATGTAGCAAACAAATAAAAAATATACTTAATTTGTATAGCAGCATAAGAGAACTTAATCTTTATATCAAGATCTCAAATTGTGCCCAGCTGCAATGGAATCCTAGGAATAACCAGTATGCATTACAGAGCAGTGGTCAAGGTAAGTAGGTATAAAACTGAAAGGACACTGGAAGACACTTGAGCAGGCTCTCTCTTAGCAAGCTTTTGCACCGTGCATTACATATAGCACATTTGTCAACTGGCCGACAAATTTTGCTGCTTAAGCGCACGCACACACACGCACACACACGCGCACACACACACACACACACACACACACACACACACACACACACACACACACACACACACACACACACACACACACACCATCACATGCCAAACGATATGTAGCAACATAACCTTTTACTACAAACTCACCGACAAGTTGACCCTTCATGACATATAAAGCATTAATCTTTGGATTATCGTGTTTGCCCTGCAAAGGAAACAAAACACTGAAAAACGCTGAGCACAACGTTTGAGTCTAAGCCATCGTATCGGCATCGCCGGCCCCCTTCCTGGCCCACCCCTTCCCCCTGGGGACTGGGCCACAGAACAGAGCTATGTAGCACCAGCTATGGTACCCCTTGCTACTCTCGAGCCAGGAAGGTAGGAATGGTGGAACAATGCCAATTATCAGTCTTACAACATAAGAAATGCACTTCGAAATAAGACACGAGCACAGTAAGTCTACACTTCTTAGAATGACTTAACAGCAAGGCATTGGTAGTTCATGCAATTTCCATTTGCCGACACTCTGAGCTCTCAAGTAATCACTTCAAGCTGCTTCCTTCAATGCTGAAATTCTTTGTAGCCCAGCTCTGCTGACTCAGTATCAAACACCAAAGCATCAGCATTTTGCCAAGCACACACTGCTGCCTCCACTCAGTGGACACGATCAAGGAAATGTACCTGCCTCGTGTACCAGGATCTGGCTACATGTTGGTGGCAACATAGCGACGTGCAGTGGCAGCAGCCTGTTGACACTCAAACGCCTACATCCATTCGCCATGTCTAGCCTCTCGTAGTTTTTTGCTGCCACGCAATGCAGAGTGCCACTAGGTAATCTGTCACTTCAGGTTGGGGTTTGCCATAGGAGGCTGGCGGTCACAATCACTAAATCTAGCGAAAGATATGGAACGCTAGTTACACAAAGATTATGTTTGAAGATTTGCTAGTTGGAGGAAATATTGCAGCGAGATCAGCAGCATGCGAAGAAAAACCGATTTCTATGGATTCTATGCATACATAGACTTCACTTCTTGGATTTCCGTTACGAATAATTTTCTGCAAGCAAGCACAAGCGCGAGACACGGGTCCAGACGCAGGCGATAGCAGAGGTTAACTCGGATGCCCACCGAATGGGCCGAAACAGCCACGGTGCTGGTGTCAACGGGCTATTGCTGCTAACCAGAGGTGCATTTCCTACAGATTTAGCTGTCACCAGCAGAGAAGTGGAGCATACTGACAGGTGGCGCTCAGACCAGGAATGGGAGGCATGGGCATCCCAGGCATGGGAGCAGGCGCATACAGCGACACTGCTGATCTCCTTAAGTAAACGAATGCAACACGAAATGGTTTCGACTAGTAAGCCGAGTGACAAGCGAACCAAGTTGATAGCAATGACAATAGCTACTATCAGGCCATACACACAAATTTTGGGAAATTGCCAACATTTCCATCAATAATAAACATAAAATGGCCGATTCCTACTTTCCTTGTTTCGAGTTCCTACTTTTTTGGACCACCTACTAATTGACACAGCCTCGGCAGAAGTACAATTACCCCTTCCACTAGTGTACCCAGCGTTATGCTTAAGAGAGCCAAACCTCAGCTTTGCCTACGGACCAATCACGGGGATAGGGGTGGGACAGATCTGAAGGGCACACCTTCCAGCATGCCCCTTTCGGCTAGGTCTACTGAGAAGGCAAGGCCTGCCCTGTCCCAGTTCGGTCCTGCTTCTCATTCTTCCTTTAATTTTCAGAGAAATATGCAGACTGCCAAGTCCATCGGGCGGTACTTGGACTGTCTCAAAAGGCACATAGTTCTTTGCCATAATCACAAAAGGGCTGCTCACAACACAGTATATGAAAACAACAACATTAACAAATTCTGAATATCACAAGTGAAGCAATCGAGGTCATTGCGAGAGGCCATAGCCGTATCACTACAAAAAAAGAGTTCAACACTGACATTCTTAATCACTAATTCCCAGGAACAATCACATTTGAAAGTCAAAGACTACTCGTAACTTTGCTACATGTTCACAGGCGCCTTGCTTACCTTTAAAAATCTAACAGAAAGAACTTTCTTGAATGGAATTGCTTCACCGCCAACGTTCAAGATACCGTTTTTCACAGTGAATGGAACGTACTCGTCAAGGGCAGTGCCGTAGCCTGCTCGAGCGAATATATCAAGGTCACTGATGACTGTATGGTCATTTATAGCTATGTCAAACACCTAAAGGAAATCAAAAGGCAATATTTAGCATGCACGATAACCAGTAGCTTTCAGTTCGATGCGTCTTTACCATACAGCTCAGAAGGGCAAACGGCAAAGCTCAAAATCAGGAGGCAGGTGGGTGCACGTGCACTAGGCACAGTCCACATCCGAGCAGATGCTATGAAATCGTGCCAGCTACGCTCCAGACTACAACGGGCATGCCCTATCCAGGGAGGGGGAGGTGGGATTGCAGAAGCTTTAATCACACGAAGCTGCTCTTCATACTTTCTCCTAATGCAATTACAATTATGCCTCCCTTGTGCACAAGCTCCTTGGTCAGTTTCTGCTCCCAAGATGCTGAGCCCTACACACACAACTTTATTCTCATTGTACGATCAACAGTTGCCAGTGATTCTTTAGGCAGCAGCAAATGGTGCACCAATATAGGCATGCTGAATACCAAACGCTCGACTTGACAGCTACTTAGCAGCACGATATGCTGCTATCCTAGTATAGCAGCAAGCATAGCATTTATGAACCGTGACCTTGCATGCATGTCTGGGCATTTCAGTAATTCTCTGAATTCGAATAGCTAACCAAAGCACATCTCTCATTTACCATATGGTACTAAAAGTGCACCACAGGCTCCATATGCTGATGACCCTAAACATAATAGAAGGCACTGTAGTAAGCATGATGCTGCAAGCTTACTAGGTCCAAGGGAAAAGCATGGCGACCTGTTCCCAAGGGACTCCTCTCTAGACGACCAAATCAGCTCCACAGCCAAGTATGCCTACTTTCAGCTATGTAACATTGCTAACATTCCGGCCTGCTGAGACAGGTATACCACATTCAAGTTGGTCCATGCATTTGTGACATCCCATCTCGACTTCTGCGACTCACTTCCAGCAGGCCTACCGGCCGTTGGTGCAAAACTCGGCAGCTAGGCCTGTCTGTCCGGAGCGGTGCAGTTGCCACATCACACTACTTCTTGCCGACCTGCACTGGCTTCTCATCAAGCAGCACATCGGCTTCAGAGTATTGTCACTCACTTTTAGGTCCCTCCATCCTCTTGCTCCAGCCTACCTATCCGAACTACTCCCTAATCAGGCCAGGCATCGCACCACTGGCTCTTCTGACTCAAGTGGTTTAGCTGAGCCTCAAGCCAATATTAAATCCTTTGGAGACCGTGCCTATGTTACTATTGTTATTAAGTGCTGTTAGTAATAATAATAAGATATTTGTATAGTGTTCTAAGAGAACTTAATCTCTTTCTAGGCACTTTACATATGCTGGAGAGGAAGCATTTAATGGAGCTGAGACAGTTCCCAGATGCTGGAAGGCAGTAAAGGATCAAAGCACAGGTACAGCTGTGTGTAGTCTGCACACAAATAAAAGCCTATAGCGTGCATGGCGATTAAATCAGCAAGAGCGAGAATATAAACCGTGAGAAGATGTTGACCTCAAATGGATCCTCAGAACATCCCGTACTTCAAACGGTTACTGCACGACGGTTTTCCATTGACATCCACTTTTTGCATTCCCTCACTAAGATAAAACCTAAACCTTCACACAGAGCCTGTGATGCCTAGGCAAGACGACTGGCACTCAAGGACCCGGCGATTAATGGTATCAAAAGCTGCAGAGAGATCCAGCGGAACTAGCAAAATTCGGCACACGAGAGATCAATTAGGTTATTGAAATAAATGTTAAAATCACCGAGTATAAGGAAGGGGCGATTTCTGAAAGATAGAATCAAAATGATTTTAAATCGACCGCGAATGGCATCTGACGGTTCGTGGAATGAGTACAACAGATTCGAAGGACTGGATGAATAGGACTGCAACAGCTTACAATTCAGCAAGGAATGGGCAACAATTGTCAGTTTTAATAGACCCCAGTGTATGAAAGACGCCTGTAGAAGTGGCATCGGTTATAGTCGAGCAGTTAGTGGTCTTCAGCCAGGTCTCGATTATGGCAAACAAATCAAGGATATCGTCAAGAACCATGTCTCATACTGCTAGGGGTTTATTGCATATGGAACTGCCTTCCACAGGCACATTTTTTAAGAGTGGGTCTTTGCATTAAAAGGATATTCTTCAAAGTGTCATCGAGTTAACTATCGTTTTGCGGTTATGCTTGGCACAACAGACCGCAGTCCCCAGATGTTGCCGTTATGTCTACTAATCCAGTCAAGCTCCACCACATTAGGAGGCCAGAGATGTTGACATCAACTAAGAAAACATTGCAAAGATAAATTATTTTAATAATTGCAACAAGCTCGGTGTCAAAGCAAATTGAATTCTTTTTTAGGATGCTAAGTAGCCCTAGCAAGGAGTAATTGGTCCTTGACTGTCGACGTTCACCAGCCTTGCTAGCTGGTGACACGCCCTCATCATGGCAGTAAATTCTGCTTTGCAAGGAGTCCTGCTCGCCTTTATCTAGCTGGCCAAGAGAAGCACTGTAATGGTGTATGCAATAAGAACCTTTTAACAGTGCTTTAGCAAACCGGAACTAGGTCGGTGGTTTAATTCGTAGCCAATGACCTGGGTTAGCTTTCTTACACCACTTCAACCCATCACAGCTGGACCAAAGGCTGTTTGGGTTAATTTGGCTACTGTTTCTCATCAATTTTGGAACCCTACCAAACAATCTAAGGCTATTAAAAAGGAAACTATCACACTGCATAGATGAGTGGGTGGTGGTCTTTTGGGGTTGAAAGCATTTAACAATAAACCAGCAATGCCCACAACAATCCCCATGCCACTAACCCCCCTCAACTTGGACGGATGCTAGTCTAGAACTAACCCGCTAGTCTAGAACTAACCCGCTTATATGTTTTACATTACAAATTTGTTATTAAGTGAAAGTGAATGGTAACCTCTACCAACAGATATTATTACTTTGCACCGATGAGAAAATCGAGTGCTAAGTCGAGCTGCCCCTTCCGGGATAACAGCATGCTTGTAGATGGCCAACTGTGCAGGAAAGTTAAAATTAAGCTGCTTCAGCCGGCCATGCTGTTTGCATTCACTGCGTCCATCTCCATCTAATGCTCATTACCGTCATCTGCATCCTGCATCCTACAATCCTTGTCAACAACAAGGAGCACTTTTCCAGGGAAGGGTAAAAGTTTTAGAGCAGCTCTGCACCATCAAGCACCTTTACTTGACTCAGCTCAATGCAACATACATAACTAAAATTACAAAGAGTGACAGTGCAGAGTTTAACAAGTTACCGGCAAATGTGCAACCACAAAACAGGAGTTTCATTGTGAAGCAATAACAGTGGCAGATGGTACATGCAACCACAGGGGTCGACTTGACATGGACTCAAAAACCCCAAGGCACCTACCAAGATTGCTTCTACCCTCATTGCTGACGTCAGGCAGTTGTGCACTAGAATAAATTTGACGCGACAGGGATCATATTTTAGTATAACAACGTCGACGGGTTTGCCAAAGCACTACTACAGCCATAAAAACGCCCAATTTCCTACATTCAGAGGCAAGGTTCCTCTATGGCTAGCAATGATATTCTACAGATGACTCGGATACCAGGTAGGACAAAATCGTTCAACTACGGTGACCAATAAATGAAATAATAACTTAAAAAACTATAGCCCAAGTCTCGATCTGCTCTGGAACCAGTAATTAAACTCAATTTCAGAAATAAACTCACTCATAATTTGCAATCGTACAGTTTTAGCACAAATAATCTATACAGGAATACCACTAGGGTATTCAGGATTTTGAATCATAAGGTGCCTATAAAATTCTACGCTAGGACTATGCCCCCATTTGCAAGGTTTCACATCGACAACCTGATACTAATGTGCTGAAGATACACAAAAGGTAAGTCAGCTAGCCCCTTATAACCATATGAAATCGTTTAGGTAGATTATTGCGCCCAGATAAGGGCAGCCCACAACTGAAGCAACTGGCTCACGAGGCCACTCAATTCCTGGTTAATCACCATTGCTCAGTTGGACGATTTTCGGCCCTCCCCAGTCAGCGATATCTTTTGGCTTCAAACCATACCTGGTATTTGTTGCATACTCAAATTGTTTATGTTTCATACCTTGGCCGTTGCTGAAGAAGTGCCGAGGGTAGGGACGTCAAGATGACTGTCCCCTCAGTGCGACCAGCAGGTGGCATATACCACCATCAATTGCATGCCCCAGAACCCCAAACGGCCAATGAATGCAGTACCCGTGTCTGAAAGGCAGACTACAACAGGTCGACTGAAATGACCAAATCCAAAGAAAGTCTCTAAAAAAGCAAGACAGCATTCTGTTTCCTGGTCCTTTCTGGACTTGCATTGCAAAAGCTCTTTTCCAAACTATTTTGTTACACCGGTGCATATATATATATATATATATATATATATATATATATATATATATATATATATATATATATATATATATATATATGCACATATATATATATGCACATATATATATATGCACATATATATATGCACATATATATATATATATGTGTGTGTGTGTGTGTGTGTGTGTGTGTGTGTGTGTGTGTGTGTGTGTGTGTGTGTGTGTGTGTGTGCCGTTCTGTTAGGGTTGTGATGTACATACAGACACAAACTTTGACATAAGTCGTGAGGGTCTGATCCTGTTGTTTTCCTAATTGACCGATAGAGCCACAAATCCATCTACTTACGCCCTGCCAGCAAAGCATTGCAACAGCAAAGGCCCCCCCCAGGAGCAGTTTAGTGCCTTCACAGTACAGGAACGAAAGCCAAGGATCCCGACCAGCAAGGTGGACCCAGAGCGGTGGAAGCGATTAGCACACCGAGGATAAGCTTGCAAAAAAGGGACAGAGCGTTTCAAAACGGTAAGCATGGCTAAGGCATCCACACAAGCATGAATTAAAACAGGTCGAAACCTCTTTTAGCCCAATCGTCGGTCACGATTCTCCTGTTCTATTGACAAACCTTGCAGAAAGGAGGCACATCGACCAACTAGTAACTTTCAATAAGGTGAAAGAGTAAAGAATCAGCAGCTACATTAGCGGCTTTTAATTTATCTGTACTAGAAATTGGGAGTTGAAAGGTGAAATTTATGAGCGTGCGAATGAGTAGCTACTGGCGCCGAAGCCACGCACCATTACGACGGGCAGCATAGTCACTGCAACCATTCTATGATATGCATACACGCACACGCCCACGCACACACACACACACACACACACACACACACACAAACACACACGCAGGCACGCTCACACACACACACACACACACACACACACACACACACACACACACACACACACACATATATATATATATATATATATATATATATATATATATATATATATATACACACACAATATGATGCAAGTGTCGAGATCTCACGGATTCACAATGCGGCGAGGTTCTACACTCACTTTCTCATTCGCTGATGTAAAATAAACTTCACAGAACTTCAGGACCAAGACGTATTCGCCGTCCTCGGTCACGGTTATATCGTAACCAAAAGAACTGTCGTGGTACCTCTCCGTCTGGTAAAGCAGCTGGTCTTCTTTGGGTATCCTCTGAATAATCAATCTTTTCCCAAAATCTGAGGGCGTGCCTTTTGTGAGAGGGTCTTTTTGGTATTTGATTCCAAAGACGTCCGTATAAGAATCACCACCAGCGTTGACGGCCCATATAACTTGCCCAATTGCCGAGCATGTTCGAAGGAACAGCAACAGGGAAATGCCGGTCGAAAGCAGTGTGACAAGAATGGAGTTCATGATGAGAAGCCGGCTAAACGGGAAGTCCACGTTGAGGACTCGGCAAGCGAAGCCGGTTAGCCGGTTAGCCGGTAGCGGATATCCGCAGCAGGCGGAAACCGATCGGCTGGCCGCAGCAGTAGATCGGTAACTCTGATGACGTAGGGCTTAAAAGCTTGTTCAGGAGAACGATTTGAGCCAGGTAAATTTAAAATCTTTGTGTCATCAAAGTTGATCCAGAGGCTCAGAAGCTAGTGGCCACGTTGTCATTTCCTCTGACTGTGTTCCACCCTCCCATTATCGAGCGCTTCCGCTGCCGATTGTGTGTGTGACCTATGAATAATATAAGTGGTCGCCCGAGAAGCATCGTTACACCTAGAGTAGCCCAGATTTGGACAGATGAGGGAAGATCCGGGCTGGCACACAGTGTGAACAGATAGTGAGCAAGACCCGCGTAGCCACGGTCGTGCCAGGAATCTTTTCAGCGTGTGGCCAGCTGGCCTTCATCAATACCGTTTAGGTCATAAACCTACAAACGATTTAATTATAAAGAGCGATATGGTACGCGTAGAGGTTGAAGCGAAATTCCTTCGTGGACAGTCTTGCTCCTAACCGCGAAACCCGGTGGTGAGTGAAATGTCACGCTTTCCCGAGCTTTATCCTTATAAGTGCTAATCATTTGCGAATTATGTATGACAGCTTCGTTCAGTAATGGTGACCTTGTTATTCTGAAAACTCTTCAATACTAAAAAGGATTACCCTAACAATGGGAAGTAAAAAGCCTGCATGTACGTTTCACTCACACACTGTGCAAGACTATTGTCAGGTGATGGGCATCCGTGCGTATCCATCGAGTTATCGCCTCACCCCGAAACCGACGAAGGCTCCGCGGGCTCCTGCTCAGTCACGGTACCGATTGGCCCGTCGAAGCGCTTGCTTTCAAGCAGATTTCTACGGATGACCTCGAGTCTAGATACCTGAGGCTGTGCCACTGCTCGGCCGCCTCGGATGGCGTCACCTGACCTTTCGGAAGCGTCGTCTACACAGTTTCTTAAGGGTGCGTTACAGCTAGGCGACTTGCAATCCCCCCTCCTCGAGTGCCTCTACGATGGACCGCTTCGTAAAGGCGCGGGAGAGGCCGGTCGAGCCTCACGTGCATCGCCGCACAGGTTGCAGACACTGACTCATTGTTTTTTTTTACTTCTTGTCTTTCGTGACCAGCTTCCGATATCTAGCCACGAGCTGTCGTAGGCTACTGTTTATTTCTTTTCAAATGCAGCTGCTTGTGAAAAGGGGATGAAATGGCAGCTAGCATTGTCGAGGAGTGTATGGCAAACGACGACAAACAATTTTTACAGCCACGATGTTTTTAGCGTTCGTCAGTAACGTCAAGAAAGCAGCAATTCAAATGACAACAGAGCACTTGCAATAAAGGATGCAATAGCCAAAGTAATCCGTCGCATTTGGAAGGAGCGATATTCTTACACACTTTCAGAGCGAACCGCTTGTGCCGCAACAACCCATATGCCTCTTTGAGTAAAGTTGATTCCGAAGCCCTAGATACAACTGACTAGTTCTAAGCCTAAAGTACAACTACAACAATTCATTTGAATGGCACCCTAAGAGTTTCTGAATCTCTATTCAGGTGCTTCACATCTGCCACGGGGCTCAAGCCCACGACCTCGGTCAGACTTTGGTCGGGACGAGCCCCTTTATAACTACTTTTCCAAACCAGCGTGCCAACTGACTAACCACGTCTTGAATTGTACTATTTCTCCCGTCTCAACATACATTGTGACATATCCGGTTCCCAACCATTATAATTGAGGAACCGCTTATAATATCAAGTACTTGCCATTATCTAATAACTGCTTTGGCATGCTTACATTTCACAATGCAGCAGCAAACCGCTTCCGAAGCTGAGGTCATCAGAGAGATCGGAACACGTGGCAATTCATGCTTTCTCAGTTCCACCTGTCAAACATATTACTTCCTATGCTGCTCATACCTTGACATGCCACTGCTATGCTTCTATGGCTATAGGTATTACAATGGCTTTGTATTAAAATGCTTTTCTCTGGAAGTGCATGCTAATCAAGAAAACGGCAGTTTACTTGACTGCAGTCAAGATTGCGTGCACTCTACTGCTCTAGCTGACCTCTACTGACCAATTATTCGGCAGGTATTTATTTTTTGTTTTCTGGCCTACTCTCTCGGGCTCCAAACCTTTACACGACCGTGTTGACTCAACCGAGATTCGGCTTCGGGGGTGAAAGTTACATAACGGCAAAAGTTTACTTTTAAGCATTGGTACAGTAGCAAGAGCTTCAATGACTTCCGGTTGACCAACGAATACAGAGTAAAGTTCTTACGCTGAAAAAATAGGCCCACGTGGCTTGGCTCCTTCATACTTAGCTGAAAATTCCCCAGTTTCAGCCTCCTCGAGTCGTCCTTTATGAATAATAAATTAGCTTTTCCATTCCTCAGCTTAAAGACCGTTAGTGACACAAGCTTTTGCTCTGCAGCGGTCCTAGGCAGTGGAACTCACACAATTCCTACGTGATATCTTCTCTGCAGCAGCCGACTATGGCACATCCTTTCCAGCCGTCCTGAGCTGCATCCAAGCTACTTACCGTTGAATGAATCCGCTTCACAGCCAGTGTGCCTATAAGACAGTGAGTGATCTCACCTTGACCTACAGTATAAGACTGGCTGAGTGATTGGCTGGATGTCACGTGTACTTGGGCCAATTGATCTCGTCTAAGGCCACAATAGTTACGACTGATCACTGCGTGATCATGAAGAGAAGCCCATAATATTAAGATTAGTATGCATAACGGCTTGCTCAGCAAATGATAACCATTTAGGACTATTATATATTGGACCTATTTGTCGCTTTTTCTTTTTCAGTAATTGCACGGTCCACGTTCTGTTTTCAGCTGTGTTAGAAAACATTACCGTAATTTTTCAACCATTGACTATTGAATATCTTGTAACCGCGCGGGGATTGCTCGTCCCCCGGTTCTCTACCGGTGGACTGTGCGATGCAGTGCTACAGTGCACTTAAAATACGCAAGTGGCCACAACTGGGCGCCAAAAGCCACAGTTTATTATGGGCCTGCGAGTAGCGGTTACGCGCCGGCGCAAGCGGCCTGCACCGGACCGACGGAGTTAACTCCGCGAGCTCCAGGAGCCCGAATATACCCAGCGTGTTTACGCGGCGCGTACCGGACCGACGGAGTTAACTGCTGCGCGAACTATCGAAGCCCGAGTATAATAACTACCCTATGTGCGCGTCGCTAGCGGTGGTCCCGAGCCAGAAGGCGGACCGCTACAGCACTCCAAGATACGAGCAGCTAACTGCATAGCCGGCAGAACGTAACTGCACAGTCTAAGTTGCACTTAGCTGTTCGTCGCCGTAGGTTCCACTCTCGTGCTCTCGAAGCGTAGTCTCGCATCGACTACGGAAGCGGCAGCCCGAGCTCTGTCAGTCGTCCCGGTATATTCTCTCTTTAAACTCCGAACCTCGCTCGTTACTGCTTTTTCTACTTAAGCACATTAGGCGGTCCATCTCTTAACCGCATCGCCTGCACAGAGCTCCATTCTAAGCTGAGCTGGGTTGACCAGGAGGCGGGTAAGAGCCCTAGTCGAACCCACTAAGGCAAGAGCTTGCGGCTAACCTGAGAGCTGCCCAGGTGCACCTTCGCCGCAGCACTGCGTCTCACAGGCTATGGGTCCAGCGTTCACTGGCGTCGTTGGTTTGGAGAAGTTAGTTGACTTAGTCCGCTTCACAGCCATTGTTCCGGAAGATTTAACCGTGACCTGCAGTGCATCACTGACTGACTCAGACACCAGCTATTTTCGGAGCTGCAGGCCACAGCTGATTTGCCGCACCTAGGCCAATAGCCCCCTGCTAAGGCCACACCAGCTACGGCTGATCATGAGCCAGTAGTCTTACGATTAGTATGTATGATGTGCTCAGGCAATAGCAATCATTAAGGAGTACTATACATTGGACCCGTTGGTTGCTTGTACTTTGTCTGTATTTGGATACGGTCCACGTTCTGTTTGTCGGCTGCGTTATTAAATTACCGCAATTTTCTCGACCATTGACTGGTGAATGGCTTCACGGCAGCTCTGTGTTTCACAGGTTATGGGCCCAACGTTCACTGGTGTCGTTGGTTTGGAAACGTTTACGGGGGAATTGACAGCTGTGGAGTACCCGGGCGAAGTTCTACTTCATCGCCAACGAGCTGTGGGGTGTCGTAAATGGCGACGAGAGACGGCCCGAGGATGTCGCATCTCTTACTGGTAAGAGTTGCAAGAAAGACGAAGAGGACGGTAAGGCACAGCGAGAGTTTGACCGGCGCACGGCGAAGGCTTCGTCTGTGCTCGCCAATGCTGTCTCTGATTCTGTGCTTATGAGTTCCGGTATTGGAACCGTGGCAACGGCTTCGGAGGCGTGGCGGAAGCTGGATGCCATATACGCTTCACGAGCGTTGATGAGTAGGCTACTCCTACATCAGAAGCTTGCATCTATCCGGATGGCAGAAGGTGACGATGTCCAGGACTACGCAAGCGAAGTGAAATCAAATGCAAATATGCTTCAAGCAGCAGGAGACACCATACCGGAGGAACAGAGTGTCCTCCGCATGCTTACTGGGCTACCTGAGTCGTGGCAGCCGCTGATAATGGTCCTTGAAGCAAGGGACATCCGCGACTTGACGCTTGACTTTGTTCAGAGCAGGCTGATGCATGAACGTTTAAGGAGGCAAAATCGGCCTACCCTTGACGAGAGCATGAGAGAGATGGCTCTTGTGGCTTTGAATGAAGCCCGGAAATCCAGCATAGTGGCTTCGCCTACCACTCACGGCAAGAAGCACACTCTCAAGTTTACTGGTAAGTGCCTTTACTGCTTTGTTGTCGGCCACAAGGCCTCACAATGTTACAAAAGGAAACGAAACAAAAATGCCAAATCGGAGGCCAATACAGCGGCTAAGGACTCCTTCGTTTTTACTGCCGACTCGACTGCCTACCAGCTTCCATCGCAGCTGGAGTGGCTTATAGATCCTGGAGCCACAAAGCGTATGTGCTATGAGCCAGAACTATTTTCCTACTGCGAGAACATTGATCACAGGGTCGTGGTTGGTGACAGAGAAGTGCTTCGAGCGATAGGCATTGGTGCAGTATATGCTCAGCTGCGTTTTGACAGTACATGTAGAATAAACAAATATATATAATTCATTTGTATAGTGCATAGCACCCCAAGAGAACTTAATCTCTATCCAGGTGCTTCACATATGCCTCCGGGCTCGAGCCCACGACCTCAGCCAGACCTTGGTCGGCGGCGAGCACCTTAACCGCTGGACCAAACCAGCTCGGCATGGCGCAAAGCTGAACTACGAAATGTTTTGCCTGTACCCAAACTTACCAAGAACGTTTTTTTGTTAAGCCAATGCACCGAGAGAGGTTTTAAGGTGGAGTTTGACTGTGATCGAGTGTCATTTACCATACATGGGTCAAAAGAAGTGGCTACTTCTGGCATACGACAAGGGAGACTTGTCTACCTGCTAGGTATTCTATGAGACACCAAACTATATCGGCTGCTCACGCGTGCAAATCTGACGAAGTTTTTACAGTGCTAAGGGAGAATGCTGTGCAGCACCTCGAACAAACAGCTCCAGCAGAGTCTGTGCGACAAGTCCAAGCTGTGACTGACGATGCATCCACGGCACAACCTACACTGCAACATGCTCCCACCGAGTTAGATGATGCACCTCTACGACGATCAACTCGAGCTCGACGGCCTGCTAGACTACATGACGATGAATACGGCAATGATGTTTATGAGGTCGCCGGATTACCCGAGGGCAGGCAAGCCATCGGATGCAAAGCTGCCTTCAAGATGAAGCGCGATGCAAAAGAGTCCGTGAGCTGTTTTACGGCCTGCTTCTTTGAGAAAGGCAATTTTCTAATGGTTGGCAACGATTTCACTGAGATGGTTTGGCCAGTTGTTAAGTGCAACTCTCTGAGAATTTACTTGTCCAATGCTGCCATGACGGAGTTCCAGATCCATCAAGTTGTCTGTTTGTGCTACTGCTGTTGGACATCGCCCACCCACGTGATCGGCACTGGCTGCTCAGCGAGGGGAGGTGTTGGCTGAATCCGCTTCGCACGATTGTGCCGGAAGATTTAACCTTGACCTACAGTGCATCACTGACTGACTCAGGACACCGGCTATTTTCAGAGCTGCAGACCACAGTTGATTGGCCGCACCTAGGCCAATAGATCCCTGCTAAGGCCACACCAGCTACAGCTGATCAGGAGCTAGTAGTCTTTCGATTAGTATGCATGATGACTTGCTTAGTCAATAGCAATCATTAAGGAGTACTATATATTGGACCCGTTGGTTGCTTGTTCTTTGTACATATTTGGATACGGTCCACGTTCTGTTTGTCGGCAACGTTATTAAACTACCAAATTTTTCTCGACCATTGACTGGTGAATGGCTTCACCGAAGCACTGCGTCTCACAAAGTCTCAAAAAGTTTACGGGTGAGAATTGGCAGCTGTGGAGTATCCGGGCGAAGTTTTACTTCATCGCAAACGACCCGCGGGTGCCGTAAACGGCGAGGAGAGACGGTCCACGGATGTCGCATCTCTTGTCGGTAAGAGTTGCAAGTAAGACTGAGGACGGTAAGGTACAGTGAGAGTTTGGCTGTCGCACGGTGAAGGGTTTCCTTGGGCTCGTCATGGCTGTCTCAGGTTCTGTGCACGAATTTTTACTATCTTAACTGTCCTCCTGACTCAGCTATGTTACTCATCTCCTCTTTGTTGCTTGAGAGGAAGTCTGTTGGCTACCGAATTCGTACGGAACGGCGCTAAGCCTTTGAGTGCTTCAGGGAAAGCTCTCCGGCGTAACACCCACTTGGTCTTTGTAGAGTTGGAGATACGCGGCATTACATCGACGCGTTATCAATATTATGAGCTGGTACGCTTTGTAGATGTGCTCTTCGCAGCGAGCTGCCACTAGCTGCAACCTAAATGGTGGGCTCGGTCTCAATCTGAAGATCCCGTTCTGGTCTGCTCTCCTTCGTCGCGAAGGATCGGAGTCTGCATCATGAAGACGCTACGAATTCTGTCAACAACAAAAAAAGTATGTCAGGGGATGAGGGGCTAACTAGGCGAGCTTGTCGGCGGAACTTGATGATCAGTTTCATGCTCTGTCGCTTCAAAGGGGCCCTCGGATATGAGAGAATGCTCAAAAAGGCCGCTCATTCGTGCTCCATTCAGCGCTCTAGTTCCCGAATAGGTCTGGGTCAGACGGATGGGAGCCAGAGACTTCGAAATCTTTCAAAATCAGCTCTGCAGGCAGCAAAGCAACGACGGCCTGAGGATGCTAGCCGTGGCAAGACGCTTTCGTATGTCAGCATTCTGCCGTGCCGCTCCAAGCTGCTTTTAGCCCCCGAGTCTTGACCTCAAGTTTAAAGTGCTTGCATTGCACAACCCAGGTCGTCGGTTCGAGTCCTGCAGCGGGCAATCTGTCATTTCCCGCTGTAACTGGAGTGCCAGCCGCTAAGGCTTTTCTGCCGCTATTTAAATGAGGCTCTTGAATCAGCTAAACTTTACTTTGATTTTTATTGAGTGATAGCAGGGGCTTTTCTTCTACTATGTCGTCTAGCTTGCTTGACTGCTCGGGAAGGGCGAAATGAGCATCGTCTATTAATTCTTTATCATCCATTCGAAAGGCCTGGAAGACTTACGGGATTTACAAAGTGAGTCCAGAGGCTTGTCAGGCGACGCTCCTGCGGCCTGATTTGTTGTTGTGGCAAGATATCTGCTAGGACGGAGCACCCATCGTGGAACGTCAAAATGGTCTTCGGAGCGGACCATTTTCTTAAGGAGACGATGAGTTTTCGTGCCTCCGACTGAAAGCCCCCATAAGAAGTTCTACAGAGTCCTTCCGAACGGCGATCTCGAAGTTTCAACCAGGGGGAAGGGACTACCTTCCTTTTAATTTGACGACGGGAAATTCCCAGTAGTGCCTTCGGCACTGGCTTCATGTTAGGAGTTACAAAAATAGATAAAAATATCAATAGCAGAATGAGTAAAAATTTATTAAGTTTTGAAAGGGGCTACAGAGCAATTCTAAAGGATTCGGAGATGACGAAATTGACCTTGTGCCATAGCTCTCATGGTAATGGTTAGCCTCCCTTGTCAAAACCCTGGCTGTGCCCTCGGTAAAAATATACCACATTGAATTGATCTGCCGAATCATCGCTAGACATTATCCCAACTCGACAAGCAGTAAAATGTCTGCAGTAACTTTCTGAAGTATGATTAAGCTACCTATGCAAGCACCATTAATCTTGGCATAAAATACGAAAATATGATAATTTGTCAGCTGCTGTTTTCATGCAAGGTTGTTCATTTCTGTAGCCCAGCCAAAATGAAACAGCAATAATCAAGCCTAGGCAACCACGGTCCATAATAATGTTGGTCTCTTGAGTGAGAATCTATGCCTTTGATTCAGAAGGTCTAGCCATTCACAAATTTCGTCTCGACTGTCTTTGCTACGAAAGAAATACTAGTTTTGGCTGACAGATCGTGTTCAAACTCTGGCTATACTTCTGATATCGTGTTAGCTGCTCCGTTCTAAAGCTTGAAGACTGTTGGAGAAAAGCGTTTGCTCTGCATGTCCTAGACTGTGGAGCTCACTTCCACAATTCTTCTTTCCTGCCCTTCGTCTCTCCTGCTGCCGACTATGCTGCACCCTTTCCAGCCGTACTGAGCTGCTATTCCAAGCTACTTACTACCTTAACTGCCATCCTGACGCAGCTATGCTAATCAATTTCTCTTTGTCTGTTGGCTACCAAAAGCATACCCAACGCTGCTAAGCCTGTGAGTGCCCTAAGGGCTACTCTCCCGCATAACGCCCACTCAGCCGTTGCGACTTTGTTTAGTTACAGATGGATACATTACATACATTTCATTACCTGCATTTTGGCACCATACACACCGGTCTTCCTTAAGCAAATGTCTACATTCTGGGCCAACAGTTGCCAGTTCCAGAGAAGGCACTGGTTATTGTACCACTCTCACAATGTCATTTCACGAAATAACTTGAAAGTGGATTTAAGGTTAGTATATAATTCTTATTATTGATATGCAAATTAAAGATGCACACAGTTCTACAACAAAGCTACACTGAAAGCAAAACCACAGGAGGTGGCTGCCTAATGACTCGATTTATTGCTTGGAATAAATACAGCAGGCAACACCTGTCACGCTGTGCTGCGCTTGGCCTTATCTGAAGAACACGACACAGACATCCATTGAAAAAAAATCAGTTATAACAAATGTTAGTGCAGCAGACAATATGACGATTTGCCCGTACTGATCGTGCCAAGTAAAGGTCCCTAACATGCAGCTACACAAGTTTGTTCCGACCGTCTGTATTATCGCACTCGGGGTGCTCAGGCATACGAGGCCAACAATTTTGTCACATCACCAGCCATCTTTTGATGTTGTGCGAAAGCACAGGAGCACGGGGCTCTGGTCATGTTCACATGGTGTATCCCGGTCCTCCATACATCGTTGGCTGAGGGGGCATACCGTAGCCTGCCGTATAAGGCATCTGTGGGGGAACCATTCCCATGGTCGAAGGTCCTGCGGTAAGCATGAGCTGAGGCTCTGAAACGTAGAGACAATACGCTTAACAGAAATACCAACATCAAATGTGGCTTTTGCCATGCACTTTACATAAGCTGGAAAGTCATATTCATAACTTTCTGGCATATCAGGCCTCAAGATCTCCGTTACTTCCTAACCCAGCATCACGGCTTGCAATAGATGTATACCGATTCTCCAAATAAATGCAAAGCAATGGTCAGTAGCCAACGAAGAGGTCGTCGTGCCTTTGTCATCTAAACCTTCGTCATAAAAAAACCTAAGTCATCTTCGACACTAAACACATCCAATTCCTGCCTTGCAGACTTCCGATCCCGTATGTCGGCCAACTTTACCAAAATGACGCATACAATCGAACTCACTAGAAAATCTAAATTTTCAACTTGAAGGTGCTCCAGTGAGACTATCGTTGACTGCTGTTGATGTGGGTGTAAATGTTTCCCCATTGATGGGGAATTACTTTGCTGAAAAAGTCTTAAAGCTGCTGTTCGATTAGCCGATACAAACTACAATTCTTACTAGGAGGACCCATGCGATCCATAACCATGACGATAGAATAAAAAGTTGCATCTCTTCCGTTAGAGCCTGACTACAGATAGTTATGCTCTGAAGGTCAATACTGTGATACGTCCTTACAACAACCTTAACACAAGGATTTTTCTTTCCAGACGTCATTGCCGAAACTTCAGTGCACGTTGCCTCATTAACTGTCACGATTCAAGCTAAGCTCCATGTTTTTTTGCTGATGTGAGATGCCGGCTATAGGATATCGAGTGTGCACGAATCTATATCAGCTAAGGCAGTAGCTGTGTAAGAGATAACTCCCGCACTAAATAACTATGCACTAAAGCCACTGCAAAACCCGACTTCAACTGAAGACAAGGGCAACCAATGTTTTTTTTGTGGCAAATGTAGGATTCTCGTGAAATCAGTGGCTATTACTGAGAAAAAACAAAGGGTTGTTCTCGAGAACAGGTCCTTCGACAACAAGGCATATTATTGCTGTTAACGCTAAGCATCTCCATAGATGTACAGATAACTTTATTTCAGCAATGGACTTCTCAAGCATCAGGGCATTACCGCTTTCCAAGAGACTAAAAGGAAAGATCAGTGCTACTGCGCAAGTCCATATGTACAGGACAGGGCAGATGTATCGGTATGGGCCAAAAATCCAAAAACGACGAAGAATGAAGATGAAAGACAAGTAGATTTAAATAATAACATTATGCCAAGCACTACGACCAATGGACGTTCTGTTACACACGTCACCAGTAAAATACCACAACCATGGTCACAAAGAAGTCATCTATAGAAGAGCTTGTACTTACTATCAGCCCAGGTAACACCTAACTTGAACACTATAAAGGGTTTCCCTGACCACGGACTTTACATTAAAGCCCAGCTAGAATACATGAGCATTAAGCTTGTTTGTGCATACGATGCAAAGAAAATGGCTACTCAAATTACCAACATTCATTTCAGAAGGCTCACAAGGTCTATGGGCAGGGCTGTTCGAGAGAATGTCTAACGGACTGCTCCTATGTCATGCCCTGCAGAATTGCAATTATTAGTAGACCGGAATATGTTAAGTCCAAACTTCTAACACTAGCAGTCCTACAATCACAAGTGGATGGAGAGAAAAAAATTAAAATATAATTCATTTGCATAACGCCCACAGAGAGCTTAAGCTCTATCCATATCTATCCATTAATCTCTATCTTTAAATAAATATGTCACACGACTCAAGCCCACAACTTTGGTCGTTGAAGGCGAGCACCTTACACCAGGGCCAAACGAGGAATTCAAATACTTGCTGATAATGCCAGGAACCAACAGCATCATTCAAACTATTTTACACGCAATATTTCACTCACAAAGTTGCAAGGCTGCAGTAATGACTCATACAAACAAGAACGTTGAGCTACCAGCAACTTTTGGGCTGCCAAACATTTCCATAACAAATGTATATTTTTTTTCAACAACAAAATGTAAACTCACGTATGATCAGAGGTCCAGGCTGAGCCTCGGCTTTCTCGTCGTTTTCTGAGCGCACAGTCTCAGCTTGCTCGAGCTTGTCGATCTATGGAAAAAACTCAGCTAATGACAGCATTCAGGAGAGACGTACGTGCAGCCTTGCACCTAGAAAATGCCACAGCGCTTGCTTGACCTACACGAGTAGTTAGCTCTCGCATGGTATTGATCATGTATGGCATAGCAAAGTCCATGATGCCGTGCCGCCAGGCCAGTTCAAGAATGACGTCAGGCCGGAGGAGGTCGTAGCATTGATACAGGCTAGCTGCGAAGCACTCGTGGTTTTTCTGTTCCAAGAACCAGGCGATGAGTTCTTCAGCTATGTCAATATTTCGAGACTCGCCAGCATACTGCATGGCGTCCTGCAAACAAGAGTTCGTGGCATAGTACGTTAATTAGGCATGTGCACACGGCAAGATGAAGCTTGTTGGTCTTATGTAAACGGTGAGCATCGACACGTTTACTGAGAAATATCGAAAGTGAACTTGAAAAGGGAACAAAGCCCAAAGGTGCCCTCGGTGAGCGTCATACGAAGCAAGCAATATAGTATCGAGTTCCCGTGAGGTCATATGTGCAATCAGCACCGGGCTGCTCGCTAATGGCCCTTTTCAGATAAGCCCACCGAGGAGGGAGCAGCCTTATCTAAGGCGGACAATCACAGTATTTAATGAAGGGGCTCGTATCTCCTACAAAAAGGATCTTCAGCCACCATACAGGATGGAGGAGCCGAACGCTATCCGAATGCTTGAAATCAAACCAAAGACCAAACTTGATCAAACCGCACTAAATTGCCTATCCATTCCAAAAGAATGATAAAAAGTCCACAGAATCTCAAGCGTGGCACAGCCACATGAAACGGGGTTATGCAAGCCAGATAAAATGAGAGCTGCAAGCTCTCCTATGAATATCACGTGCTGGATCACAAAAAGACGATAGGACTAATGCAGGCTCTCAAGCCACTAACGGCGGGCTTTTAGCTACAACGTAGCTCAGTGATATCGAAGGCACGGCCTGATTCCCCCGACTAAGAACCATACACCCGCCAGAAACTAAAGCAACACTAACAGCATTGCCCACAAGTGTGGAGCAAGTCTGGACGTAGGCCCAGCACATCGTCTGCGCTTGCTTCTCTGCTAGCGCGAAGTTCATGCACATTAGGTCATCAAAAGCCTTGCCTACCTTGAACAGCTTATCTTTCTTGCACAGCTCAACCGACTGCTTCCAGCGGTTGTTGCCCTTGTAAAGATAGGCGGCCACACGACGGAACTCAAGGAGCTCATGACGTTCCAATCTTTGTGCAAGAGCTATATTGTCGAAGTTGTCAAAGGCTTCGATGGACGTTCGCAAGCCCTGATAGTCCTCCTCCTCGATGAGCAGCTGGTTAAGTGCCTCATTCACGGTTTTGTTGTTCCCGTTCTGCACTGATCGCAGGTATGGCTTAATCAGTGCGACATGGCCGTTCTTGGTGAACATGACAACGGTGCGTGTATGATCAAGACGTGGGGTAAGTACCAACAGAAGATCATTAAGTAGCAGTGGTCGATAGTCAAGGTAAAACTGCAGCGCTCGATAGTACAGCTCAATGTTTGCCACTTTAGTTATCACGTCCTTGAAGTGATTTTCTTTCCAGGCTTCGGTCGGATGTCTCATCATCGTCAGCACAGCATTGTCATATTCCTCATACTTGTCATAGAGAAAGACAAGTTCTGACCAGAGATGAGCCTGCTCGGCTGCTCTCAGCACCTGCAACATGTTTGGAGGACGGGACACGTGATGTGGTAAGTATGGCAAAGAAAAATGCTTATCACAGGTGCCAGAGAAAGCACGAAGCACCACATTGGCTAAGAACTGCAACAACATATCACAGTTAACACAAAGACAACGATTGTCTCAAGAACCTAACTGCTTATTCAATCCGTGTTCTGGTAAAAGCAACACTGGGGGTCAAAAAATGAGAAGAGGATTAGTAGAAGCAACGTACCTTAGGAATGTTAACACGCGACCAAAAGAGTTCAAGATGTTCTCTCATCTTCTGAGGCTTGTACTTGGAATACAAGATGGCCAACTCAGTAAACATACCCATATGAGCCCGCTCGAGTCCTGCAGCAGAAATGGCTCAGCACTAGGCATTTCTACACATGCAAAACAGAAGCAGTAGATTTACGACGGTTCATTTAAATGGCGACTCACCTAGCGCAGCCTCCAGCATCTGGATGAGCTCTTCAAAGTAACCTCTATCTTGATAGTAATTTATCAACTCTTCCAACTCATCAGCATGTACTACTATGTGCAAGCCGCACATCTGTGCCAGACGGAACTCTTGTTTGTCCATACACGCAAAGCAAACCTGAGAAAGCAAAATGAAAATTCCTATTGATAGAGAACTATATATATCACTTAATATTGAAGCAATGTATTTAGCCAAGTATCAATTAGAAATCACCTGCTTCCATGTCTTCGTGCTGTTGGCCTTACGAGCGCTATCGACTGCACCCTGGTATTCTCCGAGGTGTACCAAGGTAATCGCCAGCCGGGCAAAGTTGGACACATTATTGTACAATAGCTTAGCTGGTTCATACATCTGATCATCAAAGCATCTGTCGGCGACCTAGATACACAGAACGAAGGGCGTACCAACCAAGCAAGCAAAAATAGACACTACTATACAGAACATATCAAACAACTGAAATGCTTATGAGTAATAGAAAAAAGCCCACCAACGAAAAACTTGTAACAAAAAATTTTGAGCAAAAAGACGTACCTGCGTGATATTTGCATGATTAGGACTTGAAATAAACTCTTCAAGGTCAGCCAAACGATTTGTCTTTGCATAAGCATAAACAAGCTCCGTCTCAACGAAGGTCTCTCTAGCTTTCTTCCTAGCCATCTGCAGGTATTTTACTAGATCTTCCCAATGATCTATGTAAAGAAGCAAGTTAACAAAAGTGATGGATATTTCAGCTAGCAAAACAGTGCATGTCACTATTTAGATACATTTGAAGGAGTGAAGCATAAGCAAATCATAGTAACCTGCTTACCACTCTGCTTAGCAACGCTGGTGACCTCAAGATACTGTGAAGGGTCATCAGCTTTAATATACGAATCAATGGCTTCTTTCACTAAACCATCACGGAGCTGGGCACGAGCAAGCAAACTCCACACGCTAGGATCATTGCAACGTTCGGCAAATTCGTAGGCACGGTCAAGGTTTCGCACGTGATCAATGAGCACCTACAAGAACAAGGAAACCTTCACGGCACTAGCTATTACTAAAAGAAAAATGTGCTGTAGGAGAGCAGAGACCACTATTTACCTGAACTGCAGACGTGTTGACGTCAAACTTCTTGAAAATAGCAAATGCTTCTTCATACAACCCATTAGTGATGGCGATATTGGCAATGTCAGGAGCATCATAGTTATCCAGCCGGTTAATATAATCCATCACACGAGTTCTGTCGGCCTTGATGGCAGTGAGTATAAGGAGGTTCTGCAGATTCCTGTGGTGACAATTCTTAGTCATAAACTTGCTGGCAAGCAACAATAGTGCTATTACTTATGAGCACTAATATCAACAGCTGTCTTTCTCACCTGTGTTCACTGAATACCGAGTTGTCCAAGACAATTTTCTCTAGTAGCTCTATGAGTTCATTCGGAAGATCTGCTGTCATAAAAGCTTTAACAGTTACCGATATATCTTCTGGGTCTTGGGTCTCTGACAGAGCAGTCTGAACAACCTGGTCTATCAACTGCCGTCTGAATTCGTTGGACTCTTGCAGCACAGCAGCCCACAAGTCAAAGTCACGTCTCTTGACAAGGTAACGCGCCTCCGATTTAAAGAGTGAGTTCTCATTGCAAACCTATAGAAGACAGAAACTATTGTAGCACACAGATTACCAATGTTAACCGACGAGGCTGACCCTTTCAGAGCCAACCCACGACTCTGCACCACATCGCCTCTCTAGCCTTGCACACTAATTCTTACCTGTATCACTTCCAGATCACACGATCCACGTTCATAAGCCACAAATGCCAAATGAGGATCTCGCTTTTCACAGTATTTGCCCACAACACGGCTATCATAAAACTGATTCTCTCTAAAAAAAACAAACACATATAACTCGTGAGCTGTAGAGATAAACTGCACGAGGTAAAGCTGAATTCGTTGCAGATTTCTTTTTTTTTTTACATACCGCAAGAACCTCTCAGGGTTGTTATTGCTGTCAATATAGATCTTGGCAAGGGCATTGTGAGTGGCAGGCTCGGTGCTACCTTCGTGAATTCTGGTTTCTAACCACGGCAGGAGTAGTTTCAAACGGTTTCGCTTCTCCACTTCTTCCACCAGCTCATCTGTCGAGAACTGACCTTTTACAACCAAGATGAGCTGCTTGATGACGTCATCACCACAGTCAACGTCTAGGAGGCCACCAACCACCACTGGCAGCCGTGATGGATTTACCTGATCAAAAACAAACGATCGCCATTAACTATCCCAAAAGACCTTACTACAATCTAGAAAGTGAGCAACTACACGCAAGTGGCCATTGGAAATCCATCACATTTCTCAATTCTGCTCACAGATCGTACTTTTTGCATTACTTGGCAAACACTATGGTGATTCAAAAGAGATACAGTAAACGTTAAATGCCTACCTTCTGAACGTA
The DNA here is from genome assembly GCA_009760855.2 of Cristatella mucedo. NCBI lineage: Eukaryota > Metazoa > Bryozoa > Phylactolaemata > Cristatellidae > Cristatella > Cristatella mucedo. The sequence goes on along the minus strand of WPIO01000023.1, from coordinate 3,898,581 downwards.
TATTTCGATGTACTTCTGCAAGCTGTTCCTGTACAGGTAGAGCACCAAGTCGTGGACAAAGTCAAAGCGGTCGCAGACAATAATCAGTGGCAGCTGATCAGTCAACTTGGCCTCCTTAAGAAAGTTCTTGACACGCTCAGGGTCATAGCAATTGCTTTCTCGACAGATACGTTCGACTTCCTTGATTTGACCTGTCTTGCAGGCAGACTGTATGTACTTCAAGTGAACGTCGGGTTCTTGGCTGAAGTTGACGATAGATCCAAGGAAATAGAACAAACCTACACGCCAATTGTGGGAATAAGACTTACAGTCATCACGTCACAAACGGCAAAAAACGTGAAATCAAACATGCATATAAGCCAAACTAACCTTCATAGCTCTTAAATGATTCGAATAGTTCTATAAGAGCATTTGTCCCGAGCTGCTCGTGGTACTTAGTAGCAATCTTGATGCACACTTGTAGATTTTGCCTTAAGTTAGCCGTTAACATGGCCTTAAGGCACTCCACGGAATCGTCCACAGACAGTGAGCCAAAGTAGTTCACTAGCCACTCAGGGTTTAGCATGTGCGTGTGGACCACGGCTCGCTTAATGTCATACAAGTCAGTGTAGTGCTCCAGTGCCTGCAAGCAGATATATGTAGGGCTTGCACGTGAACGATTTTGGTGATGAACACAGCACGGATAAGAAAATATTTACAGTAGTCAAGATACAAACCCTTTGCAGAAGACCGGCCTTCTCGCAGAGCTGAGCAATATGGGCCCTATCATAGTGAGTGAACATCTGATTGCCCAAAATAGCATCTGCCACCTGAGGGGCATGCATAAGATTCATCTCAAGCAACCGGGTTTGAAGTGGTGCCTCTGCCGGCCTGTTGTTCTTGAGAGCATCAAGCAAGAATGACGTGCATTGTTGGATCATGTTTGTTTCCATGAATATATCGACGACCTAAAGAGCACAAGTGCAACAACACGAGATTGAATCTCCTGACAAATACGTAACATATCAGTGTCAAAGAAACGCAGGCATTAGAAATTTCGAGGAAGCAACCAAATTCAGAAATTGCACGAGGACCGAACACTATTTACCCATTCAGCTTAAAGATCCTGTGGAGGTGGTTGGGTGGGTGAAAACATTAAGAAACTACACTCGTTTTTGCTTACCTGATTGATGTCGGCCAGTGGCTCATCATCAGCAACAAGCATCTGTGCAAATTGCAGGCCCTGTTCTGGGTTAATGCGCATGATGTTCCTGAGTAAGAACACATAGTCTGGCGTGTAGCCAACTTTTTTGGCATAAAGTACGATCTTCTGGAATTGTCCCGTCTCGGCAAAGCACATGATTACTTTGTTAGGCACATTTGCCCGCAAGTACACCGAAAGAGCTAGCGTAGAATCCACGACTTTGACAAGATCTCCAAGTTCTTCACTGCACTCCAGCTGCAATAGAACAGACACTCCCCACTGGCAAAACAATGGAAGTAAAGACAACATAGCTTCAATTGAACCTTGCATGAACCTACTATACCTATGACAAACTCGTTGAGAAGCCACATGCATACAGCTACATACATTAATGTTTTAACTGTTCACAATAAATCATAAGAATGGAGGGACAGAGATAGACCCCATTCCCGATTAGTACATCAACATCGCCAATACATATGAGCACTTTTAAGATAGGCTAGTTCAGGTGTGCCCTAAAGACCTTTGCATGAAAACATACCTTTTCTTCTTTCAGCCATTTCTCCAGAAGCTGCTTTCGACCTTGCTGCAGAACCGGTCGACATAGTTCTAAAGACTCGTATTTGTTCAGCTGGCCCTGGTCGAGAAGGATTCCGAAATATTGCAGCAAAGGAGCCGTTTGTCCTGGCAGAGCAGGAACTGTTTGGAACCGCTGTATGGTTTGTGGAGTTCTCAAAATGCCCTGGAATATGACATCCAATAGTTAATGGCTACACATTCTCCCAACTAACAGGTGCACCGTGTAAATGCATGGGCACGTCTCACCTTGGGAGCACCTGCAGCCACCTTAGCGGCCTCCGAGTAGTTTCCGTTACTAAAGAGGTTATTGAACTTGCGCACGAAGAGATCTTCTGCGCCAGGCAGATTGTTCCTCGAGGATATGCGTAAAGCCAAGTCAGGATTGTTTAGCGTAGTATTTATGTACTGAATGATGTTGTCTTCTTCAACACTGACAGAAAGAACCTAAAAGATGCACGATCCCGCGTATTTTCCAGACAATGTTTCATGCAACACCATGGGTACAAAAATGAGAAGATTTTTGTGTCTGCCTCATTTCGAAGCTCGCCCTCACATGAAAAGCAAGCCTGTCTGATTGGCACGTTTTAATATAGGGAGAATTCGCAATGCATTCACAATACTGGCCTGCTACCAAACAAAAGCAGTCTGTACAGCAATCTCCACTTCATCACTTGCAAATACGCATGCACATGCACACGTAGCCTGCCAGACACGGAACATTTGGCAACAATATCCAAAAGCTCACCTGTCCTTTTCGGTTAACACCGATGATGCCAGACGACGGCTCATATGGAGCCGTGACAAATATAGTCTCACTGCTTATTCTGTTCATGTAAATGCATGTACCAGTCTCAAGGTCGTAGAGGTGAATGTAGCCATACTTTGTTACCAAGTAGATAACGTCGTGCTTACTTCCAATCTGCAACACCCACACTTCAATATTTAGGACAAAGGTATTAAAAAAAATACTATTTGTATAGCACCTCAAGAGAACTTGATGCTTAATACAGGTGCTTTACATATGCTGAAGGGCTCAATCGCATGAACTAGGCCGTTAAAGGCAAGCACTTTACCCCTATGCCAAACCAAGTGTAATAACAGTCTAGCACACCCGAAGATGCTAAGGGGGTAAAACCCAAAGCCGGTAAACTCATGGGCTAATGACAGCACAAATGACACCGGTTACTACCAAACACCAGAGCAACCTAAACGATCGTGTTTCAGACATGAATGCATCTGGGTAGCACCCAGATATTAGGCATTGGATGTGGTAAATACCTGCATGGCAACCGGGAAGTCGTTCTGCGCCTCGGGTGGAAAGAACACATCGACAGCTTTCTTCTGAAAAGGTTGGTTGCCCTGAGGCGGCGTTCCGACTTCAATGATGTGCAACTAAACAAGAAAAAGGAGAGCATATAAATATATATGAAAATGCATAAACATAAATGAATACAAGAACATGTATACAAATACGAGATGCATTTTGTGTCCGCCTCATTTCGAAGCTCGCTCTCACAAAGAAAAGCGAGCCTGTCTGATTGGCACATCTTGATATGTGGAGACTTTGCAGTGTGTTTAGAGTAACAGGCTGCTACCAAAAACAGCAGCCAGTATACAGTCTCCACTTCATTTAGTGCACACAGGCATGCAAGTACAAGTGTAAATAAGCAGCACATAGTGAGATGATTTCTATAAACAACAGGCACAGTGAACTACTACTGTATGAGCCTCAAAATGCACACAAGTGAGAGTGGAGGTACGTTTACAAAACACGACATTCAAAAAATCAAAACTTGCCTTGCCACCTTGAGCGCCGTTCACAGCAAACGAGAACAAAGTTGAAGGGCTGGCATTGCCGGGCAATTTAAACTGGGCAAATGCTGCAGCGTGACCTTCAATCGGCTGGCTCACTTTCCTTTCAACCGAATAAAGCTGCATGGCGCCCACTACACGGCTTTGCTAAAAAAAATCAACAGAACTCCATACGGCACAGGCGCGCAACCATAACTCAAGCTGCAAAGTTTGTCTAACCAGCCAGTGGCAGGCACTTACTTGAGCAGATATACCGATGACCAGCAGCCACTTCATTTCAAGATCAGTGCGATAATTTATGATCTGACAGCCAGCTAAGCTAGCATGTCTGTCAAACATCTTCAATGGCTGTGAATCCCCTAAAAATTAAATGCATTTAAATAAAACAACAGTGCAAAGTAAACGATTTGCTCATCGACCCAGCATAGAGCATAATAATCCCGGATCTGAACAAGTTAGTATGCTGAAATATACCTTCCATACTCCAGTGGAATATGCTCGATTCTGACACCAGGCCGATGGTGTTAATATTAATCCACTTCCAAAACACTATCTCTTCAGCCATCGTGGCAGCTTTGACCTTGCTCTTCATTTCGATGTTAAAAATTTGCAGCATTTTCCCAGCTATAAGACAAGGATCACCATTGGCAACTTTTCGAAGCAACTTGAATCACGATTTCAAGCTTTGCTAAAGCACGCAATTCATCAGACGATCAGATCTTATACATCTGCCTGAAACAAGCGGTATGGTGATGGTGCTCAGCAGACCTAAAATAACTGCACCAGAACTGCAATACCTTGGTGAGCCGTGATGGCACACTAGGTAAGGCGGTTGCTTTCACGAGCTCGGGACCGAGGTCGTGGGTTCGATTCCTGCGGTGGGCGATTCTTTATCGCCACTGCAAGCGGTGGTAATAGCCGTAAAGGCTCTTCTGCCACTACACAAAAAGAGGCTGTTTAATCAGCTAGGATTTTTTTAATACCTCTATACCGCTATATAAAAAAAACACGAGACTGATATCAGTGCTGGCTGGCATATTTAAGCTGAAGTTTTTAATTTGGCAAGCTTGTGCTTACCACTAGTTTTACCGAGTCTTATCCCTTTAGCATAAAAGATCACATTTAATCTGCTGAAAAACACAAATAACTGTGTATCATATCTATCATACTTGATGATCGCTCAGCACCGAATAAGGCTGCACAGAGGAATAACTTGCACTGGGGACAAAGGACTAAAATGCCTATTAGGGGTAATGAGCAAAAATATTTTACGGCTGACCACGAATGAATTTGGTAACCTGACCCTATGAACTCATTTTTGTGGTCAGCAACACTCCCGAAGAGCTTGCTTGGGAAAAAGAATAGCCTAGTTGACTTACTCATCAAACGGTAGAACACCAAGTTTTAGGTCGAATACTTAGTTAATCTAAGTTTAAATAACTACGTTGCGGCTTCTGAAGAAGTCAATGGTGCACGTAGGTAATATTGATAGGAGTGGCTATAAAATGAGACAATATAGCCTTGGAAATAGGTTTTATGATGCCCTCCTTCGGCAAAGCTGAAGGAGCTAATTTAGACCACAAACGAGTCTTACCTTTCAGGGCAATCACTTTGCTTGCAGGATTCATGATGGCCGAGTCAGCTGATATCGGTCTGCGGATAGGGTTAGCAGAATCGTTCATGTCTATTATGACAACCTGAGCAGTGTCTCCCACCTTTTCTCGAACACAGATGAACTTGTCCGACTCCATCGTGAGCGTGCTGAAGCCAATATTTGCTGGATTAATTCCAACATTCTGAAGCTGCAACACAAGCAAACATGCGCTTTTTAGTCAGCTCCTTATGGACAGGGGCCTCAATGATCGACCAATCTGTACACCATAAGGCTCGTGAGCGCACAGCTAAAAATCGACGTTTTTTGCTAAGCAAAAGGGCAAACAGACTGATTCTACTTCAAAACGCAAATCTCTTTCGATGGCTCGGCCGAACTGGGAGCGAGAAGCAGACGTGGGAAGCAAAATACGGAAGTGCTTCGAAAAGAGTACACAACTAAGAAAAGGGCTTTACGATTTAACCGAGCTAAGGTAGTCAATAATGTGAGCCTCGAACTTCCAATGTGACAGCTAGCTGATGCATTAAAATGCGCTAATGACCCCTAACTCTGAAGGACGCTATCTTCTCGCGAGGTCCCCGAATATTGATTATTGGATCCGCTGGTCCCAACCGATATCATGCTGGCCACTCATAGCATACACTATACAGAAATCTTCTACAAGAAGTTGCTCAGTCCCAACACATCCAACCAGATCTGTTACATGGATCGCGAAAGCGAAACGACCAGCAAGTGTCCGGTCTAGCAACCATCAGGCAGCATTAATCATTTAGGCCATACGTAAACTTTAAAAAAGCAAAAGAGAAGTCAAGCCTACACGCATTACATTAGGTAAGCGAACGTAAGCCAGGGTAGGCAGGTATGTCGGCAGAGGGGCAAGCTTTGCCGGCTAGCAGGCCTATGCCAACCTGGACAACGTAGGGGCGTATTCGATAGTCTGCAGTAACCCAAAGCTAGGCCACGCAACCGACATACCTGGAGATGCTCTTGAAAGCGTATAGGTAGCAGTTGAGCCATTTTCTCAGCCTTATCGAACTAAACCATTCAGAATGGCTTACAGAAGGTCGCGAAAAAGGAGCGGTGCGACCGGTACCTCTATACCACCCACCGGACCGCAGCGCAACCAAGATGGCGACACCGGGTACAGACGCAAACCGGAAAATAGGCTGAAAATAGTTCGCATTATTATGTTAGAAGACCAATATGTCTGGATGGATTCAAAATTGGTCTTTTAGCATGCATAAGTTAACTTAGTTTGCGTACTTCCATGACGCTTTTCTCAAGTTTGTGTTGCGGATAGGTCACGAGAAGGGTTAGCCGGACTGGGCTTTGGGGGCGTCGCCCGTCGCGGCACCGGCGTGGACATAAGCCATTTATCTTCCAGAAGAAGAAATAATGCGTCATAAGTTTAAATATTCACCCTCCATAAGAATTTATTGATATATAAAGTGCGTTCATCGAGGGCCGATGTTTGAGCGTTAACTGTGTCGCCGCTGCTACCCGCACCGCCCACTAGCGACGCCCACCACTTCCTTCGGCCGACGCCAACAACTTCCTGCTGGAGCAGCGGCTTGCTTCACTTACACCAAGAGCTCGAGTTGCCGCCGGGCTCTCGCTTAGCGGTGGGAAAGCTCGGTCCACCATGAGACTGGGGAAATTTTGACAGCGACTATTGGTGTCGTGCACCGTTTCTGAGATGAAGGGTGTTCGCTGCTGTCACTTTCTCGCTGTCATGTACTCTGTGGAGTAGCCTCCCCACCTTAGTGGGAAAGGGAAGGGGGGTGTACTTTTCCTTTCTCGCGGGCGAATCGCACGCACCGCTGGCATACTTGCCCTATGCGAGCTCGAATGATTGTTTCTTCAGTTTCTTTATTGACGAGAGAGAGAGGGGCAGAGACAGACAGACAGACAGACAGACAGACAGACAGACAGACAGACAGACAGACAGACAGACAGACAGACAGACAGACAGACAGACAGACAGACAGACAGACAGACAGACAGACAGACAGACAGACAGACAGACAGACAGACAGACAGACAGACAGAAGGAGAAAGAGGGAGAAAGACAGAGAGAGGGAGAGAGAGGGAGAGAGAGGGAGAGAGAGGGAGAAAGACAGAGAGAGGGAGAGAGAGGGAGAAAGACAGAGAGAGGGAGAGAGAGGGAGAAAGACAGAGAGAGGGAGAGAGAGGGAGAGAGAGAGAGAGAGAGAGAGAGAGAGAGAGGGAGAGAGAGAGAGAGAGAGACAGAGAGAGGGAGAGAGAGGGAGAGAGAGAGAGAGAGAGAGAGAGAGAGAGAGAGAGAGAGAGAGAGAGAGGAAAGAAAGGAACAAGAGAGGACCGAGAGACACAGATAGGTGATTAGCTGCCAGCCCAGGACCTACGACCGATATGCACGCTTCGTCTTTTCAGACTTTTGTAATAGCCCACAGAGCTATGTTGGACACAAACATACAAGTGGGCCGGCAGCGGCATGTAGACGTCGAGGTTTCGTTCTCCAGTTCTTAAGTAGCGATGCAGCTTAAGAACATTTTGCCGACTCGGGCTCTTTCTTCTTTTCAGCCGAGCTAAGCTGCTAATTCTATGTTGCTCTAAGCATGTTCTTGACTGACCTTGACTCAGTCCTTCTCATTTTTTTCTTGAGTGAAAATATATGAATGTACCGTCAGCTGGATTTGTGTAGTGATGAGTACCCCAAAGTTATCTTGTTGCAATAAAAGGAAAGAAGACTATACATGAAAGGAAGTTTCGGTAAAAGGAAAGAAGGCTAGACGTCTTCGCGAGTTGTAATGGTAAATTCCCAAGCAAAGAAGCAAGGCCAAGGCTGTTGGTTACCCTATGCAAACCGAAATCAGCCTAGGTTCGCTGCATGCATTAACGATATCCGAACATAGATGGCAGTAAACTTTCTTAAACAGAATGATGATTAAATCAATTTAATAGTTAGAATTAGGAAAAAATTGCTCAAAATCACTTCAGCCAGCATATCTCCTGTTGTATTTGCAAGAAATCTAGGTGTTCTGTTCCAAAGTGACCTTTCATTAGACGACCAAAACAGCTCCACAATCACGTCTGCCCACTTTCAGCCACGTTAAATTGCTAAAATTCGCGCTTGTACAGGGATACTACATTTAATCTATTTATCAGCATTTAGTGTGTCCCTGTGATTTGTCCTTTATGTGCTTATGCATGCTGACACTGTGCATGCTGCTACTAACCAAACTTGCATGCTGACCGTGTGCACCTCCCCCTAACCATGTTATTCTTGTTGTGTATTGAGCATGCTACCACTAACCATTCGATCGTGATTTCTTTGTAGCAAATGTAAAGTGCCTCGAAAGAGATTGAATTTTCTGAGGGTGCCATAACAATTGTATTATTATTATTATTATTAGGCTTTGAATGTGCCATATAACACTACCCCAGCATCGTACACTTAAACTTTGCTCCATTATGGATGGAGATACGTGCACAAGGAAGTCTCTAATGATTTTGCTGGGTCTGCTAATCCTACTCACATGGCCACCATTTAGCCACCCCCTCCAGGTCTGTGGAAGAGCAACAGGTTTGACGGGTTCAGGCATATTTTCCACTTGCATTTGTAAGGCCAGCAAGGGAATGAGACAGCAGAAATGAAAAAAGCAACTACTAGTATTAGCCCCCCATGATTGCAAATACTGAGTTTTAAGATTCTGGCTGACCACCGAGCTACCGAGGGATACAATCACCACAGGGTGCTAATGCACTTTATTCATCGCCAACTTCCATCACCTTGTACATAATATGGCAGAGCAACTCAGGCCGAAATGAGCAAGGGAAGGAAGAACGTCCAGTTGACTTGGTCAAATCTATTTATTTCATAAACTCGGGTTTAAGTTTTGCTTTGGGCATGTGGCAAAGTGTGGCAAAAACTTTGACTTTGATGACCGTCCAGACAGCAACGGGAAGGACAAATGCTCAGATGAAGTGACGCTGAGGCAATAAAGCATAAACAGCAACTTGATTCCATACGCATTTTTATTAATGAGGAACTCTGATCTTGCCTAGAGTGACATTGAAACGTGACGTCTCTCCATCTGTGACTCCACAAAGGCGCAGAGAATAAGTGGATGTTACCCGTTAGAGTTTTCTACAGCAAACTCAAAGCCTAAGCAGCTTTTCATGCATACATACGGTAGCCAACAGACTTCATCAAATGCACCGAAGAGAAACTGTGAAGAATAGCCGAGTCAGGAGTCTAGTAAGTGAGTAGCATGTAAGTGGCAGCTCAGGACGGCTGTGAGTAAGTACTAGCAGCAGGAGAGCAAGACAAGTTGCTTAAGAGTCGTGGAAGTGATTTCCAAATTCTAGGACCTGCAGAATACCAGCTCCTGTCACAAATGGTCTTTCTGCATAGGAATGGAAAATCCAATTTATTTTCCATAGAGGGCATGAGAGTACGAGGAGGCTGAAACTGGTGGATCAGTTCAGCTCGGTATAAAGGAGCCAAGCCATGGTGGGGTCAGTAGGTCAGAGTAAGAATTTTGCTCATCCGTTGATCGACTGGCAGCCATCTCCTTTAGCAAACGATACTCACTAGACTTGCAGCCGTATTTATAATCAGCTCCAGAGGCCTAATGGATTTTTTGGTAGCATAGCTGAAACTTAATTACAGTGTTTCAGTCTACACAGAAGCAGGGATCAAGTAGAATCTTTTAGCAATCCATCGTGGTAAACAGTCCACAATCTTACACAGGCGGATTGCATGCGATGGCTAGCTGTATAAACGGTCTTCTCAATGAAGCATTAAAAAAAAATTATAGCAGTTATCATACAGGACATCTAAATTCCGTGAATGCGAATGTTGCACTTAAATAATCACAAATTAGAAAGCAAAGTCTGATAGTCCAGTTGCCTGCTTGGGGTGGCCCAAGAGTTCGTTTTATTCCCTGTCGTATCGGTTCAAGGCACACGAGGCCCAGCGGTCCCCATCGTATGGCGTCATACCTCAGAGACGATAGCAGCCCAATGCATGTAATACAAGCAAGCTGCTGACGTCATTAGCAAACCGGTGATTTATTTAGCTCCTTATGTTAAATAATGACGCGGATATGACGATAGAAGCAGAACGGTGTGTACGGGACTAAATGTATTTAGTTAAATAGCGAACAGACACCCAGAGCAAAAAGAGTGTACAATTGCTAAGTGATCAATTGCTGATTGCCAAAGCAAATTCAAGTTCCCAGTTGGCCTGCTGCGTCACCACCTCCGGCTAACACTGTCCCAATCCAATTCGGGGCTAAAGTTGGACAGTTTATAAAGCTGTGCCTCTCGCCAAACTCAAATGTTGGACACCATGCCTTCAGTTCGTATGCTACCAAAGCATGGAACTCACAAGCGGCTGACCTGCGACACCCCCTTTGATCATGACATTTCCGAGAGTCAACAAAATCAGCTAAAAATCAGCTGAAAACTAAACTCACTTGCTCTTCACAGCTCGGTCCGTGTGAATGGCCCCTTTGTCCTCGTCGTGCTGGCACTACTACTGCTGCTGCTACTGCTACTGCAACTACTACTGATAACAATACATTTGACATAGCGCCCTCAGAGAACTCAATATCTTTCTAGGCACTTTACATTTGCTAACCAATTGACATGCTTCCTTTTTAGCATTCATATTTGAAGTGCCTAGAATGAAATATTGTTCTCTAAGGTTGCCGTATACATTTATTTTTGTATACATCATCCCTCCGGGACATTGAAGCACAGGTCATGCACATTGGTAACTGCGCTGATGGCACTCTGCTCTTATTTGCCGCCTGAATGCTCGTGCTTGCCTGCATTGTACATGTGCCGGTTTACTAAGAGTATATTCATTGGGAAATTGGCACATATTTGCAAGCCTCATACTGTATCGAACGTACCAAACTCTACACTTGTTTCCTGCTGCATTACATACCGTGCAATAGAGCTTGGTCTGCTGTCGGCATATGAGTACAACTCGTAATCCTGCCTAGGAGACTAGAGTTTTGAAGAATTGTTATTTTGTGAGTTACAAAGCCTAAGGAGTTCGGGACGCAGCAGATTGCCAACACAAGACAAGAAGCTGAGATGAAGGCAGGAGACCGGCTGATTCAGCCTTCGCAATGCATAACAAATGTGAATGAAAATATTGGAGGCCCAAGCCTGCTGAGCAACAGAAGCAGTTGCAAACGTTTTTTGCTTGAAATTAATCATTCTGAGAGGCACAAGCCACGAGACGGCAAATTGAGTGCGCTTCTGCTGAGTATCTGTGACAGCCATGGAAAGGCAAATCATGCCATCCTTGTGTTTTAGCTCTAAAAAGTCAGAAAACAGACCTCAAAATAGTACTGCAAAATGTAGAGATGATCTGCATGTGTCACGAGGAAGCCTCACAGATGCAGTTATGCACAATATGTGAACCGTGCTTGATGATGTTAAAAGCCATGCATGCTTAGATGCAGGTAAAGTGTGCATACATAGTGACTTTATGCATGTACCATGGCATCGACTTACCTAACTTGCACTCATGTGCATGTGTGCACATGCATGTGCATGCGAATGCATGTCTGCAAGCACACACGCATGCACATACGTGCACAAACACACATAGATGCTGATTTTAGACTGCTAAAGCCCAATTAATATTCCATTGTTCAGAATTGCTAGACCTTCAGTTTATGATGATTATATCCTCACCCCTACTCACTAGCTTTCTCCCTGTATCGTCAACCCATCCGTCAGCACTTTGATAAATGGGTGATATCGCAGCTGCTAGCCCACAGTGGGGTGTTGGACAGTATACGTTTTTCAGATCATGGACCTTTTTGAGTGAACGAATGTCCCTGCAAAATCCTATGCCAGAATTTCGTCGATCACAGAACCGACCGGAGTTATGCCATTGGTTCCATGATAACAGCTACATTCAATTAATCATTTGAACATTGGACTGATTCCTACTCGAAAGTCATCATTTGACTGTTCCCTACTTATTTCAAATCTACCATCTGATTGCTTAGAAATACACATACTCTTGTCCAGATGTGCTTGTAACGATTGACTTTAGAATCCTTGTACTATTAAGAAGCACACTTTGTCAATGAGTAGCGATCTAAAAATTATTTGTATTGCCTTTGAAAATCCCAGAATGCTTTTGCGCCTGAGCTATTTGGCTGAGCTCCAGGAAGCTGTAGACATGTGTCAGGGATCTCAGATCCGAATCCATACATAATCTTATCAGACTACACATAGGCTCCACGGTGCCATTAGTTGACCAGGACTAAATTGCACCAACGAGGATCTCTACTAAGCTGGCACGAGCATCATGCCGGCTGCAGCTGCTGCTTAAAGGCGATCGCCACTGAGCACCCTGCCCGGCTACATCACAACAAGACTGCTGGACCTAGCAAAAGGAAACGAGGACTGAATCTGTTGCAAATGGTTTACTTTTTTTTTATCTACGACATGTCGGCTGTCCTACGAAGGTTAGGGTACGGAACACGTTTGAACCAACACAACAGGGGCATGTCAGGTCATAAGCCGTAGGGGTGCTCATTCAGCAGTCCATAGCTTGGCCGCCCCAGGTAAAGTCCAGGTCTTGCCCCTTCTGGGCCTAATTAGGGTCTGCTTCTGGTCAACAGAGCAGGGCTCTTGAATTCATGCTCTAGAATGTAGGGTTCATCAGGAGTCTTCAAGGTGGCAGCAGCATGATACAAGATGACTCTTCCACCAGGAGCATTCGAGGCTATCAAAAGCTAGCTCGACAACTAGCATCACGGTTGTTTCTTGAAGCTCTAAATGTGCCGTGACTGCAGAAATTGGGCTGCTGTGCTAGGATGAACTAAAAATACGACGGCATTTACATGTTCATCGTAATGGCTATCATCTAGTATGCCATTCCTGAAACTAGTTGGTCGATTTTGCATTCACCCTATATTTTCAATATTGGTGCTATATTAATTTTTTATTAAGAGAACGACCATGTATTTAGAGAGGCCACAGAGGTAGGCTCATTTTAAACAGATCTAAAAGAGGCCCGTCGGGTGGCCCCCTGCAATGCCCAGCGAGCATGTGAGTCGAGCTTTGAGAACGGAGTGGTGAGACGGAGACGAATTATGACGACGAGTGCACTGCAAGCAGGCTGCTGAGCGGCTCGCTATTCCTCAGCATTCTGGGATCGATCGATGACTCTCGATGATTGGGACATAGTATTATGGAAAATATAACGAGGGCAGATTGGAAAGAGTCTGCCGAAAGAATTGATACCGCACGACAGCAAGGTCTCGTTTGGCCCAATGGTTAAGGTGCTAACGTCGAACCAAGGTCAAGGTGAATGTATTTGATGGCCGAGGTCGTTGGCTCGAGCCCCATAGCACATAAAAAGCGCCTGAATAGAGATTTAGTTCTCCTAGGGTGCTGCACAAATGAATTATTGTTATTATTATTAAGGTCGGCCGTAGAGATGGACCAACGCTATTGCTCTATATTCGGTAAGCTACTTGCTGCCATTAACTAGTCACGACTCAGTTTAGCCCATGGTCTCAAGCATAATATACACTCACTTCTGGGAAAGGGGAGTACTATCGATGGTGCTGCTTTCGATTATTTGCGAACAGTCACGATGCATCACTCTTCGATACTGCAGGGTAAAGTGGAGCTGAAGGCAGTGAAGCAATTATAGAAGTTTTTGGAAAAATGGCTAAAGAAACCGTATTAACTGGTAGGTCTAGGTTGATGGGGGCAAGAATGTACAGGTAAGGGGTTGGCAAGGCTAAATGCCCTCTGGACTGATCCAGAGTGTCGCTGAGGCCACCTGCTAGCCAATTGATACCCCAGCCTTCCTACAGCAATTTGACGTTCTACCAAAATCCTGGTTGCAGTGATGGATGAAGTTCAACTGTAGAAGGGGCAAACTGCACAGAAGCAGGTCAAAGATTGAAAGATTTCAGCTAGAACGGACCACTGAATATATGCACGAACACGACCCCAAAAACCGTGGTCGGTGTAGTTCCGTGCCTCTCATCGAGGCACCTGCACAGTAGCAGCTAAGTGTTGCCCATGGCAAGTGGACTACTAGTAGCAAGTAGCCAAGACCACACAGATGGTGGACCTAAGCAGTTTCTTTCTATGGAGGAGTCTTCTCGATGTGCAATGCCCAAGACCACGGTAAACACTACAGCCAGATGATCAGCTGACTATTTAGTGCTATTTCATAGTACTATTTCAGCATGGCCTAGATCAGAAGCATAAGCTCGAATGATGAGCCCTAATGTCGTCAGGTCATCTGCAATCACTCCACATTTTGGCACAGAAAATTTGCTCTCGAATAGTTCGAGCTCGAGATGCATTTAATTCAGAAAACCGAGCTCAGAAATAGGACGTCAGATGGCCCGTCAAGGGACACAGGTGTAGGCACCGTATTAGGACAATCTTCGTGTACGAAAACAGAATACCGAATATGTTTATCCCTGGGTTGCTATTGATTCTCTCCAGTTCTCAATGTACTTAGGCTGGCAGGTCTCAGCTTCTTACTATTTATATATAGCCTGATAATAATAATAATAATACATTTGATATAGCACCCTCAGAGACCTCAATCCCTTTCTAGGCACTTTACATTTGCTACAAAGGAAGCCCGATCGAATAGTTAGTGGTAGCATGCTCAATAAACAACAAGAATAACATGGTTAGGGTTGACATGCACAGGGTCAGCATTCAAGTATGGCTAGTGGTAGCACACACAGTGTCAGCGTGCATAAGCACATAAAAGACGAATCACAGGGACCCACTAACAATGCTGTGATAAGTAGATGCATTTTTAGTTTGTTTTTAAATGTGGACAAATCAGGAGATGTCGTGAGGCAAGTCGGGAGTGAGTTACAGACTTTGGGGAGCATACGAACTAAAGGCAAGGTCTCTAAAGGATTTGAGACTTGCATAAGGTATGGGTGAACAGTTAGATTCCAAAAAGTGGGTGGTACGATGCTTAACCTGGTGGGAAAGTAGATCTGAGAGGTAGGCTGAAGCCAAAGAATGAAGGGACCTGAAAGTGAGCGACAAAACCTTGAAGTCGATGCGTTGCTGATCTAGTGATTACCCGAGGTAGCTATTGCAATGCAGATAGGATTAGAACATGCTTATTCGTTCAGCATATTGCCACCTCCTTAATTGGGCAAGCAGCAATTCTACTATCGTTACTATCATTCACGAAAAGCCTTTCGATCAATTAAGTTGACCGCACAGTGTAACTCTCAGACACAAGCGAGCAGATAGCAGTGGTCAAGGCACAACATAGCCACTGGTCTCCAATACAAAAACGAGTAGGCCCACTGGATATGACTCTGCTACGCTGCTTTGCTTGAACCATTGCAGAATCCAATGGCCTCTTGTGCAACACAACACCTGAAAATGCAGCCAGCCAGAGGATTGGGTTAGGCCGAACAGCCGACCGCCGCAAGGTGACTACGGTACAAGGCTTCACATGGCAGGCACTTCCTTTAAAGGCCTTTCAGTTGTACATAAAATGCTTCATTTTAAAGCCAATATCAAAGCCCAGTTTAGGTTGCTACTTGATGAACATAATAGCAATAGTTCCTTACTTCACGAGTCAAACAAGACTCGATGGCTACTCCTCTTTTACTCGCAGTCTTTTTTCAATTCAGTGGGGATTTCGTGTCATGTTCGGCCCCCCCCCCCGACATCAGAGGCCCATTATTTTTGAACACTTTCATAATGGAAGTTTTTTTCTACGACCAATAAGTCTTGACTACTTTTTCAAAGCCCAAGTATAATGCTCATACCCAGTGGCGGAGCCTTGGGGCGGACAGGGAGCATTTGCTCTGCCCTTGAGGGGGCAGAGCAGTGACACGGGCTGCCATTATACTTATGCCCCCCCCCCGACTGCCACCAATCATGAAATGATGTCCTGCTTCCACTCGATGAGCAACTGCCGAGTGTGTCGAATAAAAAATATGACCGCTCGCTATAATTTTTCATCCCTAACGAGTCTTGCACCCAACATTAACATTTTCGATCAAGTCATCTTCATAATGTGCAGCCGTACGATGAAGCTGATACACAAACAGAACTGGCGGTATATAAAAGAAAAACATACGTATGCAGGCTACCAGTCATGCTTCACTGAAGGCTCTCATGCGAAGCAAGGACAAAACAGGCAAAGGGTCTAGCCTACAGAGGATGACTTCGAAACTAGACATTTGCCTGACCACAAACGCCATCTAGTCTTACAAGCGACTGCCCAGCAGAGGCTCAATTAAAGCAACAGATAACTAGGGCCTGTGCAGAAGAGACATGTGCATCCTTGACGGATGTAACTCCATCACGAGTCTATAAGCAAACCTTGACCTCGCGGTGGATGTGGCAGACTATTTCATTAAAGGCACAGCAGTCTTAGTATTGCAGCCAGTCCTAAAAGTCATAATCGGTGACACACGCATAGCACAAATAGACGGCCACACAATGCAGCTAAACGCACTGCGATTCCTTAGCAGTATTTACTCATGTATCAACTGGATGGCATAGTATAATAGAATATATTATATACAGCCTTGTGCCAGTCCAAAACATTTTTCAGAGTAGGGATGCCAATCGGGCGTTTGCCAGGCCGACGGCTTGAAAGGGCAAGGCCCACAGGAAGCACACACTGGTTGCACGAAGTAGCAGGGCTTGCTGCAGTCAGCCGGGCAGAAGCAGCAGCACAAGGAACCGCACGATTCTCACGTCGACGAACGATCTGCACCGGCCGCCGCACAGCAGTATCTGCTGAGGTTCATGGTTAGCTCTCCACATCAGTTGTGCTGGCGCTGCGGCCAGCACTACCGCTGGCAGAAGCAGTGGTCGAAGTCACGATATAGTCGCTGGTCTTGAACACAGGAATAGCTAGACTTGCTACACGTGAGACGCTACGCTGCTTTGCTTGGCCCTTCGAGGCATCCGACGTCCTTTTCTGCAACACAAAAAAATCTGCCACCAATTACCTACGGCAGCTATTCAGATGATGAGGGGTAGATGGGCAGAAAAATTCGATGTGTCGTGGGAGGCTTCGCAAGACAGATTACCATACTTGAGGAGCTTTGGTTGCAAGATTAATGGGGGGGGGGCTTTGCACAATGAAGCCTAGCAAAACCGGTTCAACTATTGCAGGTGATCAGGCACACTTATGTAAAATGTGCAATGTTCCTAAAAAATAATTTTACCATCAGACAACAGCAAAACTGGACAGTCAGCACCAGCACTAACATGTCAAGATAGAGGATGGACGGATATACCCCAGGGGTAGGACATCCCCCCCTTTAGGGTTTACGTGATTGATCTGATTGACCTATCAGTAGTTCATTGAACAAAACATCAAAGGACAGTTTTTGTGATTAGACTACTCAAATGGACTGTGTGGTGCAAGGCCAACCAGTGAATATGTCATAGAATGTCCAATTATACTGAGTTGATTTTATTTCAATAGAGCGTGAACTTAATTTGATCATGTATACCTATATCTGTATTCTTAGTTATACATTCATCAACATAGGGGGAAATGTCCTAACCGGGGGGGGGGAATGTCCTAGGGTCCACCAGGGGGGGGGGGAATGTCGGGGGGGGGGGGGGGGGAGTCCTACATTCACATGGAGTGTGCTCGTTGTTGGGAGGGAAGTACCCATTAGGAGGAAGTACCCCGAGCACGAATCGCCTTAATTTTCAGAGCGCAGCTTTGGTATCCAAACAGTGATCTCTGAACATATTACGCGCACAGCACATACAAACTTAACCACTTTTTGTCAGATTATACCTACGACAAGCTAATAATAATAATAATAATTCACTTGATAAAGCGCCCTCAGAGAACTTAGTCTCTCTCTAGGCGCTTTACATATGCTGTAAAGTGAAATGCAATTGAATGGTAAGTAAAATCATGCTTGAAAAACAAACGAAATGAATAATATGGTTAGGGGTGACTTGCACAGGGTCAGCATGCAAATGTGGTTAGTGGCAGCATGCACAGTGTCAGCACGCATAAGCACATCAAGGACGAATCACAGGGACCCACTAAATGCTGTCCTAAATAGGTGTGTTTTTAGGTTCCTTTTAAATGTGGTCAGGTCAGGGGATGTTCTGACGCAGGTCGGGAGGGAGTTCCAGGCTGTGGGAGCATACGAACTAAATGCACGGTCTCCAAAGGATTTAAGGTTTGTACGAGGTATTTCTAGACTGTTGGATTCCGAAAAGCGGGTGCTACGACGATGCTTGGCCTGATGGGGTAGTATATCTGACAGATAGGCTGGAGCCATAGAATGAAGGGACCTAAAAGTGAGCGACAAAACCTTGAAGTCAATCCGTTGCTTCACTGGTAGCCAGTGCAGGTCGGTGAGAAGTGGAGTAATGTGGCAACTGCGACGTTCACGACAGACAAGCTTAGCTGCAGAGTTTTGCACCAGCTGCAATCGCCTGATCGCACATGCTGGTAGGCCAGTAAGCAGTGAGTTGCAGAAGTCGAGATGGGATGTCACGAATGCATGGACCAACTTAGATGTGGTATCTTTATCTAAACAAGCCCGAATTTCAGCAATGTTATGAAGCTGAAAATAGGCGGATTTGACTGTGGAGCTGATATGGTCGTCTAACGAGAGGTCGCTTTGGAATATGACACCTAGATTTCGAGCTGATTCAACTGGAGATATGCTGGCAGAGCCAACTTTGAGAGCCAGCCTGTCCAATCTCTGGATCACACTGGGTTTGCCCATAACTAGTAAGTTAGTTTTATCATCGTTAAGTTTTAGAAAATTTGCTGCCATCCATGTGCAGATGTCATCAATGCATGCAGCTATTGAGTTTAGAGAATTTGAGGTGCTCGAAGGCTGGGAGGGATCAAAGCAAAGGTAAAACTGAGTGTCATCTGCATAGAAGTGAAAGCCTAGATTGTGCTTGGCAATCACATCAGCAAGAGGGAGAGTATAAACCGTGAAAAGAACCAGACCTAGCACTGAGCCCTGAGGTACTCCATATTTCAGCTAAGCTATTAACATGAGCATAGATAGTCGGAGCAACAGGAAGCCGGGCCAACAGCCCCAGTAACTTCTTTTAGGTAGAGACTTAGCGAGATGTCGATGCAGTCACAAGTTTATTTTGCAATAATATTCTCAGAAACAATTTTCTTCATACCACTGCTACTATGCAGATTTAAAAAATGAAGGCGTCCGTGCAAAGGGTATTATTTACAGGTATTTTTTCCCTTAGCACCGGGTGCTAAAAAGCGCGACTATCAGAGACGATGGACCAACCTCTAGCACCCCACACCCTCACCCCAAGATCAAACAGATACGGAGCTTTTATAGCCTCGATAGTCCTTACAAGCAAAGCAAATGGGGCTTAGCCCGACAATGAGGTGTGCAAGCTCCCAGCATGCAATGCCGCTACGACTCTTGTGCCTCTGCAAAGACGGGGTTGCTAAGTCTTTACTTTTCTTCTTTTTACACAAGCTAGGTTCTAGGGTCACTGATTCTTGGTTTAATATGATAGTTCTGCACCCTGGCTGCTCCTAACTCAATGCTGAGCAAATAGACACAAGCTCGGAAAAGGTCAGCCACGTGCAAGATGCTTAAACAAGGGAGACCAATTCGGACCGTCCACAGGAAGGCCTAACGGGATACGGTAGAGGCAGAGCCACCAGCTGCTGCTGCCCCTCGGCAGCATCCCAAGGCAGCCTGCCGAGGCCGCCAACCCAAGACCGAGGATCAAGGCATTTGATGGCAGAATTGGCCTCTGGTGGTGAGAAGATGGTGGGATACCAATGCCAGGTCTAGAGCAGTTGCCATAGAGCAGAACCAGCCATACCACTAGCATGACGAGGTCTATGCACGGTCTGGCATGAGTCCGAAGATAAACTGGCCACAAGTTAGCAAGTGCCAAGACTGGTGGTATTGGCTCACTTCAGTTCAGCTGAGATCACAGGAATGAGAGAGCATCTTACTGCTGAGAATGGGGTAGGGAAAGAGTTCAATTGGGACAACATCGCTGATTTTGTCAATCTTGCATACAACGAACTAGAAAAAAACAGTGATGATCGCTAGGTGAGATGCCAACCACCGTTAAGGATAGGGCTGATAGTTGAAATCAGCACTTAGATTGAGCATGGGAGATTCTAATAAGTCCTTACAGAAGCAAGGCCTTCCCTTTATACTACTACTGCTGCTGCTGCTACTGCTACGACTACTACCAAGTCTTCAGACCTCACGTGGACTGGAGATAATGCAACCGGCAAGATTGAGGAGACCAGTATAGCATTTAGTTGTTGCTGCTGCAGTCCGCCTTGCCAGCAGGATGCACAATGCACCGGAAGCGATCGATGACCATGCAGCATGACTTTTAACAGTTCGGTTCGGTCCACAGGTGATCGTCGTTCGCCCTGGGGCGCGCATCTTGCACAGTTCTACCAAGCACTGGCTTCCGGCTGAGCACAAGGCTATAGCTACAACTCGCAACACTGAAAATCCAAAGCCTAACCTGACGACACGGCCGTCCCGATTCGGCCAGCATGCCAAAGGTCAATGGGACTGAAGGTCAACGGGCGTGAAGGTCAAACGGGCTGAAGGTTGATTCTGCTCATGCATCCTTTACAGCAAATGTTAAGTACCTAGATCGAGTTCTCTGAGGGCGCTATAGAAAATGCATTACGATTATTATTAAGGTCAAAGGGGCTGAATGTCAAATGGGCCAAACTGACTGTTGGCATTCTTCTCATCATTGCTGCACTCTTCCCATTTATGAGAAATGTTCTCCCTTAAAACTCAGGACGGTTCAATGCACACTCAAATGTAATGACAAAAAGACCACTCTGAAGAGTTTACTGATGCCCTGCTGGTGGCCATCTCCCTCCTTCAACGGTGAAACACACATCTCCCATGCAGTGTTGTCAGACGTCATGTCAGTCTAGCCCAGGGAGCAAAAACCATCTTTCACGAGACCCGACCGGCGATATCGCTGAGCAGCTGTACCACGAGGTTCCGGAAAGACCAGATTTTTTCTGCAACTAGCCAAACCACGTGCACCAGTGCCTTGAGAGGGTTTACTCACGCCGAACACGCTGAGCGCTCGATTGATCAAAGGCAAGGCGCCTGAACTCGGCAAGCTGCTCTCGGCTTCTCGCACATCTTTCTCCAAGGCATCCAAGTTTGCCTTTATGATACCGATGAACCTCTGCTCGGTAAAAACGAAAAGAGCACGATAAAAGCCAGAGCCCGGCGCGGAGCGATCGCTTGCAGGCGGGCCGCCAGAGCTAGGCTGCCTGCCTCGGACAGCCATCGCCAGCACTCAGCTGCCGGGCCTGCTAGGGGGAGTCTCGCACCTCCAGCTTGTCGATCCTATCAAATACAACCTCGAGGTCGGCCGTTTTTGCTTGAATCTTGGGCACGGTCTTCGCGAGACTCAAGCTCATGTCCTGTCGGATCTGCGACACAGAGCGCCGCCGCGCGCACATGACGGATGGCTTCAGGGTGGAAGCTACAGGCCACTTGCTGCCGAGCTCGGCCATGGGCGACCAAGAGGCCTGCTGCTTCGCCAGGGCGCCGCCATACATACGGCATCGACGTCTTCGCAGAACTCGCCCAGCTTGACTAGGAGGTCTTCGGCACTTTCGCTGAGGGCCTTTTTCTGCAAGAGACACATAGCCGCTCCAGGCACATTCAAAGCAAAACGAACATGCAAAATGGGATAGCCTAATTAGCAGAAGCACTGAGGGAAGGGATATGACAGAGACGAGTGTACACAGCATGATGGGTGCAGACGACAAAGACGACCGACAACGGAAGAGCAACAGGAAGTATAACAACTTTTTTGCTGTTGGACAGATGCACAACGACCAAAGGCCATCTGCAGTGAGACTGAGTGCAAGGAAATGCTGCCTGCTGCAAGAAAAATCCTGCAACCTCTGCTTTTCCAGTCCAGTGCACAAATTGAGCTATCGAGACTACCGGTCTTCTGCACACAATGCCGGGCTTGGAATGATGGCCTTAAATGACCACTTAAGTGTTCAAGGAGAATCCTCATGTAATGCCTGAATGCCAGAGTGTGTTTTCGTAGCAATTGGGCACCAGGCTGCATACATCTGATAGGGTCGGTGACAGTTCAAGTGGTGTGATCCCTGCTATTGGCAAGTTATGTACAGCTCTGTTAGGTGTTCATCAAAATAAAATCAATGCTGCCGACACAATGCGCTCGGACGGCTTCAGGGTGCTAAGGCCTCACAAGTTTCCAGCCGGGCAAAAATGGCCCGCAGAACTTGAATTCACTGAATGCAGGTGTCTGATGAGGCAAATACTTGGTGTCTGGTGAGGCAAACTACTTGCTGACTGAGCAGGAGGGACCAATCTTGATCCCCTGCTCCCACGTATATGCATCTCTATGGAACAACAATTGGTCGGCTGACTAATATGGAAACCACTGCTGCAATCCGGCTCTCCACGAAGGGCATACTGCCAACAATGGCTATGAGAATGCAACGTTGGGATGCCATGCCGGCATACTCGTGTAACATTAAATTCAAGAGATCAGTGGAACGCGGAGATGCAGCAATGCCAAGGCTCGACTGGCTCAGCACATATACACCACAGAGCTCCTCCCGAATAAGGCATACACAATCTGTCGATGGCCTGAGCTGCACCACGAGTCATTAGACTTCAAGGCACATCCCAGGTTCGGCACGAGGCTCGGACACACGAAGGGTGCTTTCTAAGAAGCTCGATGCTGGCCATAGAGAATAACCTTCGATGTAAGGAATTTATATCCCAGCAAGCACGGTATCAAAGGACAGAATACCACTTGAGTCAGTGGTTACATATTCATTTCGACCTTGCTGGGGCTACAGGGAATCGACTCGTTGACTTTTCTTGACAGCGGTATATATTTTAAAGAAGTGACCCAAAGCATAGGCAGAAAGCTCAAACCAATGAGTTATAAGCGCCGAGCTTTACGACCGTCCTAATAAAGCCATATATGGATTCTTGCTGTGTGGCAATGTCAGAACTGGGCTGCTGCAACATCTCACAACTGAACATTTTCAAAAAAGGTTGCTCTGGCTGTAAAGCAAAGGACAAACCCTCTCAAGTTACACACACACACACAATATCTATATTTCTTGATAACCTTGTCTAGTCTTCATTTCTTTGCCGAAGAGGCTTTCGACCTTCCAGGACCAGCCGCTGTTGCCATTGTCAGTGTCAACAAACTACAGTTTTGCAAAGCTGACTTTGAGGTCTTTATGTGTACACAGTAATGTTATCAAGAATTTTTTCTACAGCTCAAGTCAGAAAGAAGAAGGTAAATTGACCACTTACTGGGTTGATGGCGTACATCTAGATTGCTGCTACTTGATTGTCAGCGATTAACAGCTTCGACAGTTGCATTGTATTTGTTGACAGTAACACATGCATAACAGACCTTGTGGCAAACCCTAACCCATCACGACTTTGAAGGGTCGGTTGCAGACAAATAGCATGATTATATCATTGCATGCAATTAAGCCAGGATCAGCTGGAACTCTTTCCATTTTCGTGCAGTTCAAAGGGCAGGTGTGGTAGTATGGTAAGCGAGTATTGCTAGCTTAGCATTGCTAATATAAAACAAATCTACCATTGAAAGTTGACCAACACACTAATTTTCCTTTAGAGTGGCTAGAAACAAAATATCACTATCAAACAACTTCAGCAAGTATCATCGACAGGAAATGCATCTTAAATTTGATGATCAGGCTCTTGTAATGACCACAAAGTACAGCACTAGAGTAACATCAGAAGATGTTTCAGCAGATGCACACAGGCTGATACTTTCAGCCATAGTGACAACCTATAACAAGGTACCACCGCTCCGTGTCGTTGAGGGTGAATACAGGCATTGAAAATACTGTGGCTTGGGTTGTCAACAATGTTTTGAGTGCATCAAAAACGTCAGGAGCACGACCACCCTCTTAACTCTCCCCCCTGCCCCATTTAGAAGCTGTGGTCAAGGCGATCCCACAGAGGCTCCGAGCTACACACAGGCAACGGTAGCTGCTGTCTACAAGCTCGACCTTTGGCCACATATCTCAGGCCCTATCTCAGCCTCTGCCCTGCATAGCAAAAGTGACGCAGAACAAGGATCGATCAATATTTGCATCCAGAGATACAGCTGCTAGTACCAATTCACACGCAGAGAATTCTAAGGGTCACAATCAGATCATGTCGTTCAATCTGGCAATATGAAGGCTTATCTAATCAGCACCTCATTAGGTGCAAGCCACTTACCAAGGCCAGGCGATAAAGCTTTGCTCAGCCACATGCCACCTCCCCCAGCCCCACTTCTCGCCAATCAAAGGGCAGTATCAACACCCACCATGCATAAGGTCAGCTGATTCAACAGCCTAATTCCTATGGAGACGTCTATAGAGATTCCTATAGACAAAGACGAGCATTAGAAGCTATCACCCTGCTTTGCAGTGCAGGATGCAAGCAGTTGGGCTCAAGTGTACTAGGGCACTTCCAAAAGATGAAAGATCAAGCCCGCCAGTCGACACGCAGGATAGAGGGCAGATATGACTGCCGCCGGGCAATCGAAGCTTTCACAGCAGTGCTACATGCATGCAGAGCCAGTGGTGCAAAAGTACAGTCCTTGAAGGGATTGTGGTCAGTAAGCTGGGAATTGCCCTTCTACCAGCAAACCTTTACAAGTTTATAGAGATCATGAAGTACCTGGGGCTGGATGTCAGATTTACAAGGGCAAGCCGAGTACAATCAGATCTGTTGGCACTGACTTAAAAAATGTGGGACAGATTTGTAGCAAACGTAAGGCTTGAAGTCGCTGGACACAATTTATGGCGACTAAATCTGCGCTCAAATTCTGGCTGGCAGTTGACGTAGAGATTAAATACCTGCTGCACCGGCTTCTTGTATCTGGGAGAAGACGAACCGAGGCCAGCAAACCTGAGTTTGCCAGAGAATGGGGTGCTGCGGCTCGTTCAACCACACTTTGGGACTGACCGTAAGTAATGTGCCAGCTTTTTTTTTTATTTTTACCTCACCGAGCCTGGCAAAAGAATGCCGAAAGAGAAGCTTCACTTGCTGGGTACAATGGCGGCCGATGCCCCGTGTGAGCTGCCGTATTCAGTAAAGGACATGGCAGCCGAGTTACCTGCAGCATCGCTGCTCGAGCACGACAGATGTAAAAAATGCGGCGGTACTCGGCTCTTTACACAGCTCCGTGACAGCAGGCAGTAACTGAAACCATTTGCCAGAGTCGATGACATATAATGACGACAAAATATCGGGTTGACATCTTCGAGCAGATGGTTAGGAAGTACTCGGCCAAAGCAGCTTCTTGTGGATGGCCAATCCACTTTTGCATACCGTAAGGTGCAACACTACTACAAACTCTTGGGTGCTATGCAGAAAGGTAACTGGTATAAGAATTTCCAGACGGATTTACATCGTGAAACTCACCGAAGATGGTGGCACCAGCCTGTCATCAGTTATGGAGGGAGTTTAGGTTTTGACAACGGGCACTGGGGAGGTGTGCAGGCATGATGATCAGCACCTTGCATGCCTCAAGCAACAATATTGCTCTTAAACACAAGTTACTGCCATGATTATCCTAATAAACCAAGGACTACGAGAATTATGCATGTTATTGTCGTGTAACATGTATCCAGTACTTCTCTCAGCCGAAGACCTTGGGCAGGAAAGCATGAAGGTCGATGCTCTGCATGCCTACGGAAATTTGGCCTTCTGCAGTGTCAAGTGAATGCCAGCATGTAAATGTTGTGCTTTGGTGAATGGAGCTAGCTGGGCATAAATGCAGCTGTTCTTGATGTCATCGGAAAGAATCAGCATTGCTTCGGGTGTACAACGACCTACTTAGAAATGCAGACATGGGTAGAGATTGCTTGTTTTACTTGATCTTTCGGCAGCTTTTGATACTATCGATCACCAAATCCTTCTTGAGCGCCTCTCATCTCGCCTGGGCATCACTGGCACTTCTCTGCAATGGTTCAGGTCCTATCTTAGTGGGAGACTCCAGAGTATTGATGTGAATGGACAAAGATCACCTGAGGTACCTCTGAAATATGAGGTACCTCAGGGCTCTGTGCTTGGTCTGGTTCTTTTCACGGTTTACACTCTCCCCCAAGCCGATGTGATTGCCAAGCACAATCTAGGCTTTCACTTCGATGCGGATGACATTCAGTTGTACCTTTGCTTTGATCCCTCCCAGCCATCCAGCAGGTCGAATTCTCTCAACTGCCTTGCTGCATGTATTGATGACATCCACACATGGATGGCAGCAAATTTTCATAAGTTGAATGATAATAAAATTAACTTGCTAGTTATGGGCAAACCAAGTGTGATTCAGAAATTGGAAAGGCTAACACTCAAACTCGGTTCTGCCAGAATATCTCCTGTTGAATCTGCACGAAATCTAGGTGTCATGTTCCAAAGCGACCTTTCGTTAGACGACCACATTAGCTCCACAATCAATGCTTTGGTGAATGGAGCTAGCTGGGCATAAGTCTGCCTACTTCCAGCTACATAACATTGCTAAAATTCGGGCTTGTTTAGACAGGGATACCACATCTAAATTGATCCATGCATTTGTGACATCCCGTCTTGACTTCTGTAACTCACTGCTTGCTGGCCTACCGGCATGTGCAATCAGGCGCCTTCAGCTGGTACACAACTCTGCAGCTAGGCTTGTCTGTCGTGAGTGTCGCAGATCTTGCCGACCTGCACTGGCTACCAGCCAAGCAACGTATCAATTTCAAGGTTTTGTTGCTCACTTTTAGGTCCCTTCATTATTTGGCTCCAGCCAACCTATCAGATCTACTCTCCCATCAGGCTAAGCATCGTACCACCCACTTTTCGGAATCTAACTGTTTACCTATACCTCATACAAACCTCAAATCCTTTGGAGACCTTGCATTTAGTTCGTATGCTCTCAAAGCCTGGAACTCACTCCCGACTTGCGTCACGACATCTCCTGACTTGTCCACATTAAAAAAACTAAAACACATCTATTTATGACAGCATTTAGTGAGTCCCTGCGATTCGTCCTTTATGTACTTATGCAATGCTGACACTGTTGCATGCTGCCACTAACCACACTTGCATGCTGACCCTGTGCATGTCACCCCTAACCATGCTATTCATGTTGTTTATCAAGCATGATACCCCTCACCATTCGATCTTGTTTCCTTCGCAGCAAATGTAATGCATCTAGAAAGAGATTGAGTTCTCTGAGGGTGCTTTATCAAGGGTATTATTACTATTACTATTATTAAGAAATTCTTAGAAAAGTCCGATACATTCATTTCACATGCCATCTCATGTTTGATAGCACGACGTTAAACTAGTCGGTGAGCTATGATGCAAGTCAATGAAGCATAGCAAGATCTTAAACTTTGGCAATGGAGAATGTAGCTTAGAACAAGCCACGAGGCCGTCGTTATGAGGTCGAAACTGCTGGCCACAAGAGGGCAACAGCCACCTACTATCTGGTATCAGGTCTCAGTAGAGTGATGCCGAACACATTTGCACTAAATGTAAGCACAGCTCATTGCATGAGACATCACTCTAGCTGCTGTCATATGGGTGAGGTGAGAACCAATATTGGTAAGGCCACAACAGAGGTTGACACCAACTTTAGCCAAGACTTTATAAGGAAAGGAACCAACCCACTTTCCTCCATCGGGCAATAAGGAGACCGGATCTATATCATGTTGGATGCATGCCGGATGCTAAAGGTAAACTTGCTGGAGGCTTTCAATCAGCTAACTGCTCCTGGAGGTCACATAATGATGCGTATAGGGTCCAGAAGGTGCACGAAAAGGCTTGGGTAAAACCAGTCAACAAGGTAGCAAACAGACGTGCTATTCGAACATAAAACTGAAGGTAGCATCGGCTGCCCAGACCTTGAGCAAAAGCGCTGCCAGGGCCATTCAGCTGCTGAAAGTCATGCATCCAGATAATGCAGACTGCAATGAAACAATACAACTTATGGAAGTAACTATAGGGCAAGGCTACCACAATTTAATCTCAATAGCCATGCTATGCATTACATAACGCAACTCCATCTCGTAGGCCACTGACAGGCTGTTTGACATATCTAAAAGCAGTGGCCCCATGGCCAAAGGATTGAATGGTCCTGTAACTACCGAGAACTATCCGAAACCCCAGATATCCAGAGAGTCTCAGAACGTACCTCTGCAGCATTAATCGACCTGCTCGCCCTAACTGAAACTTGGCTAAAATCGATAAACTGCCAGACAATAAAAGACGCGACCCCATCTGGTTTCTCGTTCTTTCACACTCCTAGATCAATCAAAACTCGAGGTGAAGTTGCGATTATCGTGCGCTCGAAATTCAACTTCAAGCCATTTGCAGTACCCTCGAAGCAGTCTTTTGAATCAATTGTCTTGGTCTCATCCGAAAAGAAGCTACCGATAGTGGCAGTAGTCTATCGACCACCAGGTACCAAATCCTCCTTTATCTCAGATTTCTCCGATCTCATTTCGATTCTGTGTGCAAGAAATCGATCCTTCCTCGTTATGGGTGATTTCAACGTTCACTTTGATAACTTATCTGACGCTTTCAGCACCGAATTTCGTGCATTGACTGACTCATTGTCTCTTGTGGCTCATGTGCATGGCCCTACTCACATCAGGGGTCACACACTCGACCAGATTTTCTCATACAACTGCACTTTGTCATCAATTATTACCAAATCCTGCTTATCTGACCACATGCAGATCTCATTCAATCTACAGTCTACAACAATAATACAATCTACAGTCATCAATCTACTGTGCCCACCTCCTCCTCTAAAATAAACTGTGAATTGCGAAACCTCAAGACCATTGACATCGATGCTGTCCGTGCTAGATTATCTGCTTCACCTCTGCTGCTCAGTCCTCCCTCCGATCTGTCATCATTGGTAGATAGCTACAACACGACATAAGCTGACACACTTGACGAGTTTGCACCTCTGACAAAGCACACTGTGCGCCCCCCCAGACGGCCTATGGTTTACCACAGACATTAAACTAGCCAAGTCTACTAAGCGAAAGCTTGAAAAAAAGCATACAAAAGATCTGGACTGACTGTCCATCGACAGGCATATGAAGACTACTGTAGGTCGTACCAATCGATCCTAGCAAAGGCTAAGTCTAGTTTTTATAAAAACATTGTTGAATCACAGATGCACAATCCAAAAATGCTGATGTCGACAATAAACCATCTCCTCAACCGTTCCCAGATTAGCTCCTTACCTGATGATCCTAATGATGATCTAGCCGATCGCTTCTCTCGATTCTTTGTGCAGAAGATAGACAAGATCAGGGAATCCATCCCGGCGATGACATCTCCACTAGAATGCTGTTCCTCGGTTCCTGGCTGAACTTCAATGTCTGCATTTAAGCAGGTCACTAGTGATCTAGTCCTAAAGTTCGTATCTCAATCAAAGAAGACAACAAGTCATCTGGACCGTATTCACACTGTCCTGCTCCTACGTTGCATTGATCTGCTGCTGCCATGTATAACTAACATCATTAACATGTCACTAGCCTCAGGTCATGTCCCAGCACCTTTCAAAAAAGCTGTAGTCAGGCCACTTCTCAAGAAATCGACACTAGACCAAGAGAACTTAAGCAACTACCGCCCAGTCTCCCTTCTACCATTCCTATCAAAGACACTGGAACGGGTCGTGGCGGACCAGCTGAACTCATATATCGAAACCTCACATCTTGCTAGTAAGTTCCAGTCTGGCTTTAGAGCTAATCACTCCACAGAGTCAGCATTGCTTAGGGTATACAACGACCTACTTAGGAATGCAGACATGGGTAGAGTGTCTCTGCTGTTTTGCTCGATCTTTCGGCAGCTTTTGATACCATCGATCACAAAGTTTTTCTAGAGCACCTCTCATCTCGCCTGGGCATCACTGGCACTGCTCTGCAGTGGTTCAGGTCCTATCTCAGTGGGAGACTCCAGAGTATTGACATGAATGGACAAAGATCATCTGAGGTACCTCTGAAATATGGGGTACCTCAGGGCTCCGTGCTCGGTCCGGTTCTTTTCACGGTTTATACTCTCCCTCTTGCTGATGTGATTGCCAAGCACAATCTAGGCTTTCACTTCTATGCGGATGACACTCAGTTTTACCTATGCTTTGATCCCTCCCAGCCTTCGAGCACCTCAAATTCTCTAAACTCACTTGCTGCATGTATTGATGACATCCGCACATGGCTGGCAGCAAATTTTCTAAAACTAAACGATGATAAAACTAACTTACTAGTTATGGGCAAACCCAGTGTGATTCACAATATGGAAAGGTTGACTCTTAAAATTGGCTCTGCCAGCATATCTCCAGTTGAATCAGCTCGAAATCTAGGTGTCATATTCCAAAGCGACCTCTCGTTAGACGACCATATCAGCTCCACAGTCAAATCCGCCTATTTTCAGCTTCATAACATTGCTGAAATTCGGGCTTGTTTAGATAAGGATACCACGTCTAAGTTGGTCCATGCATTCGTGACATCTCGTCTCGACTTTTGCAACTCACTGCTTACTGGCCTACCAGCATGTGCGATCAGGCGATTGCAGCTGGTGCAAAACTCTGCAGCTAGGCTTGTCTGTCGTGAGCGTCGCAGTTGCCTCATTACTCCACCTCTCGCCGACCTGCACTGGCTACCAGTCAAGCAACGGATCGATTTCAAAATTTTGTCGCTCGCTCTTAGGTCACTTCATTCTCTGGCTGCAGCCTATCTCTCAGATATACTCCTCCATCAGGCCAAGCATAGTACCACACGCTTTTCGGAATCCAACAGTCTACAAATACCTCGTACAAACCTTAAATCCTTTGGAGACCGTGCATTTAGTTCGTATGCTCCCAAGGCCTTGAACTCCCTCCCGACCTGCGTCAGAACATCCCCTGACCTGACCACATTTAAAAAAAACTTAAAAACACACCTATTTAGGACAGCATTTAGTGGGTCCCTGTGATTCGTCCTTTATGTGCTTATGTGTGCTAACATTGTGCATGCTGCCACTAACCACTTTTGCATGCTGACCCTGTGCATGTCACCCCTTACCATGTTATTCATTTTACTTGTTTATCAAGCATGATTTTACTCACCATTCAATTGCATTTCCCGTTGCAGCAAATGTAAAGTGCCTAGAGAGAGACTAAGTTCTCTGAGGGCGCTTTATCTAGGGCATTATTATTATTACTATCATTATTAATGCCAGTGCAGAGAAGCTAATGCACTGCACCAAACGGTATGGCATCGGCACCTGGAGGCAGCAAGAGACTTGTCGAATTATCAAAACCATCTGAAAGGAAGCCCATATTTTACAGGAGGATTGCAGTCATTGACTTCCATCATGGCAAATGATGCCTTATTGGAATTGCTGCAAGTTGGGCAGCCTAGACATAAATTCATCCTGAATTCGAAGCTGAGCAAGAATCAGCTGATCTCCAATACGATTCGATGGGCACAGACCGTACACTTTATGTACAGTGCAATCTCGGCTCAATCAAGTCTTATACAAAATTACTATTTCAGGTGAAGTGAAGAACAAACCCCACTGCAGCTCAATCGCTTAAAAAATACTTGAGCGCTGTGGCACAAGAACTGGAAGCACTAGGAAAATAACTTTTTCTTTTTAGCTGTGCACGACCTGCTAGACAGTCTGCAGGATGCCCATACAACCACTAGAGGACCACAATTATGATGTGCTAGATATTTCATTTGATGGTGCTGGGGATCTCATTCAATACTCTCTAGGAAGCCACACTTGGGTACATAACGGCTGGATTGTAGGATAGGCATCGCTTATGGTTCAATCCAGGACTTGCAGAGATGCCTTGATTACCACTGAACAAACCAAGCTATCACAGAGGTGTCGGTGTCTCATTAATATTAAGAGAAGATAATGGGCTTATAACACAATTATGTGGTGTCGTAAACACAGCAACTACATGTGAAACAAAAGCTACATTATGGGAAAAAGCATTCAGTAGCATCTGGTATAATGATTTGAACGATCTAGCAGGAAAAGATGATGCAGAAACAGGAGTAAGCAACAGTAAACATGGCAGTGCTCGACTAGTAAAGTCACCTATCACCAAATGACTGACCAGGTAGGTATCCTCCGAGCCCCCCAAAGCAGTGCAACTGCTAAGAGAAAGGCTTGAAGAGCTGTTGCACTGCAGGGGTGAGTGATTTCTCTGGAAGACGACAGGACAGATCTGTCGGGCTTGCCACTGGAATTTCTTCAATGTTTCGTAGGCAGATTGCCAAATACCGAGCTTTCAATGTGTATACCATAGACAAGATGGACTTACATTATCACCCGGCCCGGATTACACTACTACGGATTACACTACTGCTAGGCGGTCAACTAAAGGTCGCTACAGGGAAATAATCGGTTTGCCGGCGAGCCAGCTACAAACACTACAGAGATCAATAAACTGGATGTTTACTGGCCACGAACCAAAGCCCAGAGTATTCTATCGCACAATGGTGGGAAGAGGATGAACTTGGTCCTTTCTCTCTACACAACACGACGGCATAGTTGACAAAAATCACACTTAGCCAGTGGACAGAGATCATTGACAAGGAAACATGGCTAATCCCCATATATTGCTCGTGCTTAACAACACTCCATCCCATTCCACAGACTGCCTGTCACTGTCTCCCAATTCAACAGTGATAATGCAACCATTTGCTGCCGAAATAATTTATATTCAGCCATGGGCAAACAAAAGGTGTGGGTCTGCATTTATTTACAGTATGCCCTTGGTTGGCAAGAGGTTGAGAGGGTATTAATTATAAAGTAGACCACCATCATGCAATGCTTTGGTGCGCTTGGATTATGGCACTGTAAAACTCACAGTTTCCTAAGCCCCAATCGAATTGAGCATGCATGGCCAAATCAGGAAAGGTCTCTTGACTGCAATCGACATTTATCTCACTTGGCAGATCAAACAGCACCTACAACCTTTTTCTAATCAGTCAAAACTGAACACGACCTAAAAGTTGGAATCACCACTTCTTTGAAGAGCCTCGTGATCAGTAGTCAGCTATAAGTGAAGACTGCACGATTCTCCATTTCTCTCTTCTTCACCTTGACGTCTGTCTCCCAAAATCTCCTTCAATCTGTTTGTCATTACTTTCTCTCCAGTTCTCTCTACTAACATCAAAAGCCGCTTAGGCTTTGAATGCGTTATACAAAACTCTCCAGCACCTAACACTTTCCTAACACCCAGTTAGTCCATGTGGCTTTGTGGATTTACTGACAGATATACATTACAAGTCATTACATACCTAACCTACTTTAAGTAGATTGCTTTTGTATCACACCCTAAACAATAACAGGCACACTATGCGCAGAAAAGGTATAAGCCCCTGGTTGAAGAGGCCAGTGGTTTCGGCCAGCATCTCGATGTAAAAATAACAAATCAATAGCATACAAAATAACTAGACAAACTTAATAAGCTTGCAATAATTTCAGGTTGTTACACGACAAATTCGTCAAGCAATCAAATATGTTTGTTTCCCTACCAGCATCTTAAAGCTGGTAACTGAAATCCCTTTTGAGGAAACCTAGACGGACAGTAATTAACGTCAATACATAGGATGCAGAGGAAAAAAGGGGAACAGTTAATCTTGTAGTTACTTTAGTTCCAGTATATGCAATTAAGGCTCAGAAATCAATACATGAAAATCATTAACCATTCTCTTTTCAGCATATGTAAAGTGCCGAGAAAAGGATTTGGTTCTGTTTGAGTGCTTTACAAATGTCTTTGTATTATTATTATTCTAATGATAAACGATGACTCATGTAACATATAGAGCAAAACCTGTGCTTGTTACATGAGGCAGGAACAAATGATATCCCTGTAGCACTGATACAATTATACGGCTGAGGAAAAAGTTCGTGCACCAAGTTTTAAATCATAATTTGTTTAAATAATTTAATTAATTCAATAATGATAACCGAAAAACACGGCACACAGACTTTTTCCTCAACCTTATACATTTACATAACCACAGCACCATATTCGGCTGCTATTCTGCTAGTGATCGAAGAAGCGATGCACGAGGATGGCTTTGCTGCAGTACGGCCAGG
This sequence comes from Cristatella mucedo, assembly GCA_009760855.2. Taxonomy (NCBI): domain Eukaryota; kingdom Metazoa; phylum Bryozoa; class Phylactolaemata; family Cristatellidae; genus Cristatella; species Cristatella mucedo. The sequence continues at coordinate 3,864,239 of WPIO01000023.1, read as the reverse complement.
TCACAGTAGGGTGCATGGATTATAACAGGAGATATCCATACATGTTCTTTGCAAATAGGAGAGCCGCTCTTGAGTATTGGCCGAGTTGCAGGAATTTATACCACCATCAACACATTAGTAGCTGTCAGACTCATCATAATAGTTCTAGAGCAGTCATTGCTGCAGCCCAGAGTGGCCATACAGACATTCAACAATTGAATTGGGAGGAGATGGCTGGACACAAAGAAGCGTCCTGTTTAACTGTATTCAGCCACTATTTCGATACCATTCAGAGAAAAATGGGAGTTGGGACTGTTTTGTTAGCGATAAACAAACACCAAGCTGCCGTGCAATGTCGTGTAGCCAAGGCTGTAGCGCTGAATGACATATGCTCAATTAAGAAATGGCACCGACCAAAGTAGCATGCGACCAAAAGACCACTGTACACAGAGCAAGCAACGGTGGCTACAGTTGGTTAGCAGAAACAACAGTGCTGACTGCCGATGGTCTAATGATAAAAGTTAAAGAGGCACATACAGGTTTTTGCTAACATACCGATTCACATTTACAGGAGGATAGTGCACTCTGCTCCCGAGATCCGATGCCCACGTACATAGACGAAAACACTATTATTTGAAAAAACGTGTATCCCCATCTGACACTCAACAGCAGCAGCAGAGTGGGTGGACATGATGAGAGAGTGATGTATGTGGCATAGGTATGTGCATGTATTGAACAGGTAAAGCTCTGTTGGCTGGTATTTGAAAATATGTTCTATGCAGCAATCATCGTCAATCATTATCATTACTAAAAATCGGAAGCATACGACCCAAGAAGTGTCTAGCAAAGCCAAAGCATTCAATTACGGTCAAAGGAAAAACAGGTTTAGTGTTTAAGTGCAAGCCCAATTTGCTTTGACAGCAATTAGCTGATTACTATGAACTATGGTGAATAAAATCTTCCACCAAAATGCATTTAAGCAAAGGCATGTAGGAATAATGATAGCTTCAACCAACCCCTACTTCTTGCCTGAGTAATAAGATGCTTACAGTTGGCACAAATCTCTGTAGCTAGGCTTGTTTGACGTGACACCGAAACAGCCATATTACACCACTTCTCAATGACCTACACTGGGTTCCCATAAAGCAGTGTATCGACTTTAATGATTTGACGACATTTAAAAGATGATAAAAACACACCTTACCCTTGCTGCACGCACTATGTCAGAATGAAATTGTCCTTTGCGTGCTTAGGCACGATGCCATTGAGCTTGGGATCACCAAGAAATTTACATTCATTTACAGCATATGTTTAAGTGCCTAGAAAAAGATCTAGTTATCATAAGGTGCTATACAAATGCCTAGTTACTTAAATAAGTTTTCACTTAAAATGCAGAAACATGGCTAGAAAGAAACTAGAAAGTGAAGCATCAGTAGATAAGTTCTCTCTATCCGCAAAATTTAATTGGAAAGGCACGCTAGAAGAGTTAGAATACGTAGTTGTAACAACCACAGCAAAAGTAATATGTCAGTAGTCGTAACTTGGTACCAGGGTCCCGCAAATCGCATCGGAATATGTGCTATGAAGTCCACTGCACATTCTCAGCATAGGGTTCCAAATATGCATGAAGCAGAGGCTTAACAATATACAAGTTAATAACAAGCGCCGACAGAAAAAGGCAAGGAACTAAGCAAACAACGTCGGAATAGTAGCTAATAATCAGGCATACATACAGGGGCTCCCGTACCTCTTTTTGTGCATTCACTAAAAGGTAGCCAGCGTAGTCACGGGAGACTTTCTCAGCTAGATGCGAGGACGATGTCAGCGGCTGTGGCGGTAACCCGTCAGAACGTTCGTCGACGGTGGCCATCGATTACTTGCCGGTAAGAATGGCTAGCCTTCTTTCTGCACGCCCAATGATATGAAGATGCTAGGCACTGCAGGACAAGAGAAAGAGCAGAGATACTTAGCAGCTAAAAAGCGCATCCAATGCAAGTATGCAGATGCAATGGCGATTCCATTTTTAAGTGTCACCCTTGACCTTTAAACCGCAAGATAGATCACGTGAATTTTAATCCTTTGTCGGAGATAATAATATATTCCAAAATTACTTTCTAATTAATGAAGCCGATATATCTTACATTTAAAATAACCAGCAACCGTCGCACTGAATCCAAAGTGACCTCTCGTTAGACCACCACATCAGCTCCACAGTCAAAGCTGCCTACTTTCAGCTACACAACATTGCTAAAAGTCGGGCTTGTTTAGATAAGGATACCACGTCTAAATTGGTCCATGCATTTGTGACATCCCGACTTGATTTCTGTAACTCACTGCTTACTGGCCTACAGGCATGTGCAATCAGACGATTACAGCTTGTGCAAAACTCTGCAGCTAGGCTTGTCTGTCGTGAGCGTCGCAGTTGCCACATCATACCACTTCTCGCCGACCTGCACTGGCTACCAGTCAAGCAACGGATCGATTTCAAAATTTTGTTGCTTTATTTTAGGTCACTTCATTCTTTGGCTTCAGCCTATCTCTCAGATCTACTCCCCACCAGGCCAAGCATTGTACCACCTGCTTTTCGGAATCCAATAGTTTACCACTAACTCGTACAAACCTCAAATTCTTTGGAGACCGTGCATTTAGTTCGTATGCTCCCAAAGCCTGGAACTCCCTCCTGACCTGCGTCAGAACATCCCCTGACCTGACCACATTTAAAAAGAACCTAAAAACATACCTATTTAGGACAGTATTTAGTGGGTGCTTGTGATTCGTCCTTTATGTGCTTATGCGTGGTGAAACTGTGCATGCTGCCACTAACCACATTTGCATGCTGACCCTGTGCATGTCACCCCTAACACGTTGTTCATGTTGTTTATCAAGCATGATATTACTCACGATTCAATCGCGTTTTTCTTTGCATCAAATGTAAAGCGCCTAGAAAGAGATTGAGTTCTCTGAGGGCGCTTTATCGAGTGCATTATTATTATTATTGTTATTATGAGTGGCTGCTGAATCTTGTTTCTTAAAAGGCAGGGCTGGTAACCACGAGCAAAGAATCAAGATATGACAGGACAAACAAAATACACTTCGGAACGGAAAGTGTTATTCAATATGGCTGAAGAGTTCTGAAAGAATTTGATAAACGTAGAGACTTACCGGTCCATATTTTGCTCCAACCGTTTGATCGCTCTAAAAAGCCAAGTTGAGGCACTTCAATGGTGGGCTTTAAAATCAGTGTTATGTAGTGCAGTATTCTATTCTATAGAGAACGGGTGACGTTGTTACCCTCAGCTAGCTATTGCAGGATGTAGCAATTAATATAATAATAATAATAATAGTAATAATGTACTTGATAAGGCGCCCTCAGAGAACTTAATCTCTTTCTAGGCGCTTTACATTTGCTGCAAAGGGAAATGCAATTGAATGGTAAGTAAAATCATGCTTGAAAAACAAACAAAATGAATAACATGGTTAGGGGTGACATGCACAGGGTCGGCATGCAAATGTGGTTAGTGGCAGCATGCACAGTGTCAGCACGCATAAGCACGACATATAGAATAAGGAGTGATAGTGTTAGTGGCTGTAGGACATCCCCCCTGGAGTGTCATCCCGGACATTCTCCCCCCTCCGGTGGGGCCTAGGACATTTCCCCCTGGACATTTCCCCTGGGGTAGGACATTTCCCCTATGTTGATGAATGTATAACTAAGAATAAATAGATATATATATATATATATATACACGATTAAATGAAATTCTTGCTCTATTAAAATGAAATAACTCAGTATAATTAGAGGAATGGATGGATTGGAAGGATGGTTTCTAATGGAGCGAGCGGCGGCTGCGGCAGCGGCAGCGGCGAGCTATAGAGTTTGGTCCCGCGGAAGTTAGGTCCCACTCGACGCCGCCAGGCACGTGTTCGTACCCGTCAAAGCGAGCGCGGGCTACGGCGTGCCGCGCGTTCCTGAAAATGATCGCTACGCCTCAGAGGTCTACTGAGTATAACTCGACCTCAAGAGATCTAGTTATGCCCTAATACGCACTAATTAAAGCGCGGAGTTTAAGAAAGGGTGGATTTAGGCGGCGGTGGCGCAGACCGTCCTTAACCCTAAAACCTAAACCCTAAACGCTAAACGCTAAACCCTAAGTCTAAACTCTAAACCCTAAACGCTAAAGTAATTTAATTCGATGTCGAAATTATTATTCAGGCCAACCACGTTTTAGACAAGAGCTTCATTCAAGTTTATTACTCCAGTTTTAAGTTGGATAAGAATAGAGCCACAAACAAGTTAAGATATTTCAGCAATAGGGCGCCGCTAAGCTTAAAAAAAATCTTAGCTGATTAAACAGCCTCTTTTTGTATAGCGACAGAAGAACCTTTACGGCTATCACCACCGCTTGCAGTGGCGATAAAGAATCGCCCACCGCAGGAATCGAACCCACGACCTCGGGCCGATGTCGTGAAAAGCAACCGCCTTACCCAGTGAGCCATTACTATGAATACTAAGGTCATGCAAAGTGCTGGTCTCTAGACTATTATAAAGGAGCATTACCGTCGTTGTCGCACATTTTAATAGCTACTTAATATTTTTTGCATTCGGTCGCTCATATGACTGGAAACAATATTAATAAGATTAGGAAAATTCTGATAAAGCACATTCACTCGGTGAAGTAAAGTACCAACGGAATATCGTGATTTGGTTTTATGAAGCGAAGCAATATATTTCGTGATGAAGCTGGTTCTAAATGCCATTAGTTTGCACGGAACTTTAATGATCCCGTACAGCATCTAAATATATTTCATCTGAAATTAGGCACAGTTATCTCACCGATTTACCAAATAGACCAAATTAAAACCAAAACGATCTCAATCCAGGGACTGGATGCGCGCGCTTCACACCCTGGTGGATTGTGGGTTGTGGGTCCTGCAGCGGGGTATTCCTATAGAGTGACAAGGCTCTTCTGCTACTCTGAGATTAACGAGGTTATCGAATCAACTGACCGTTAATTTTTTTTAATCTTTTACTGTAGTTTAAAAAATGAGTTACTTAATTCATATGAGCTACCTCAAAATTTGTTCCCGTGGTGATCTAACCGTCTATCTTGTAATGAGCCGTGCATTGCCTACTTCGCGAGGAACTTAATAACAATGATTTGACAGCCGGTGAGCGTATTCACTCGATCGAGGGTGTGTATTGGCGTTTGTTCCGTTCGCAGGCGCGATCAGCCTCCGTGGCGAACGAACCTGCAGGGATTTGCAAATTTATACTGCCTTGACAAGCACAGTCATTTTAGAGCAAGTAAAGAATGCTTCAAAAAATTACTGTATAATAGCATTTAGCCGCATTGCTGCCTCTTGCTATATACCAGCAAGCAATTCAATAGAAAAATAGATAGATGAAAATTTGCACACCGAGTGTGGACTGTCTTTGCCCGTAATTTTTGATTACTTTCCAAGAAATTCTTTAACTCCTAAAAAGTAACGTTAATCTAGGATGACAGCCATTTATCGCAAAATTCATGTTACTCGTCAGTGGCTTCCAGTAGTGCATTTCACATAACCTTCAAAGGTTATCAATAATACCATCCAATACATTTCAAGTTGGCTAAAGTTTGGTGCGAAGCTTAAATATCGAGTGAATATTGTAGTTAAAAGCAGTTCTAATGTGCCCAAAACTAGTTCTAGCCATTGCGCTGGCGCGTTTTAATATGAATGGGCTGTAAAGACGCATGCTATTGCAGCAATCCATTTGAATCCACCACAATCCACGAGAAATCGGCTGCGCGAAGCTCCATTTTGATTTCAAACTACACTACTATATCATTTAAGTGTACCCGCACAATTTCGTACCGTTGTGCGTGCGCATTTCTCAAGCATTCAATTGCAGCCATGGGCGGGGCCAATACCGCCTAAATCCATCTACATGACACAGTACACTGTATGCCCTTTCCCAGATGGCCGATGGCTTACCGAAGACATTAAAATGGACAGAACTACTAAACAAAAGCTTAAGAAAGCGTAAACAGAATCAGGACTGACTGTCCATCGATCGGCATACCAAGACTACTGTAGTGTCGTACCTACCAATCCTAGCTTCAGCCGAGTCTAGCTTCTTTAAAAACAAAGTGGAGCCACTGACGCACTATTCAAAACTGCTGCTGATGTCGACCGTCGACAATCTCTTTAACCTTTACCAGGTCTAACCCTAATCTAGCGATACTTGTGGCAATCAAGCAGATAATTTGTTTTCTAGGATTTTTCTGCAAGTTAGGTAAGATCAAACAGTGAATCCACATGGTATCCACGCTGGACTCCTAATCCCTATCTTCCTTGTTCAATGTTCATCTTCAAGCCTGCCACCAGAGACCTCATCTGCAAGTTAATTTTCCAGTCTGATAATACTACTAGCCCTCCAGACCTATGTCTTCGGCTCTCCTTCTGAGAAGCGTTGATTTGCTCCTTCGCTGGATAGAACATATAATAAATGTCCCAAGCCGTAGGTCTTATCCCCTACATCCTTCAAAACGGCTGCTCTGCCACTCATTAGGAAGGCAACACTAGAGACACAGGAGACATTAAATAACTTCCACCAATAACTCTATATTGCCTTTCATATCAAAGACCCTAGAAAGAGTAGTAGCAGACTAGCTAAACTCTTGTAATTAACCTTTAAACCTTAGCAAGTCAGTTCCAGTCTGAGCTGATCACTCAGCAGAATCGGCAGTGTTTCAATTTTATACCAACATTTTCAGGAACGCTAACTTAGATGGAGTTTCTATGCTAGTTCTGTTGTTATATCTCTTCACTGCACTATAGCGCTAATCACCAAGTTTTTCTTAAGCTGAAATTCGTACTCTGTCGGCAAAAAACCTCAAACTGAATGATTTAAGATTGAATTATGTAAAACCAACTTGAAAGTTATCGGGAACGTAAAAGTTCAAAAGTTGGACAGCCTAACCCTCAAAAGGGTTTCTGCCAGCTTATCACCTGTTGCGTCGGCATGAAATCCGGGTGTTCTGTTCCAAAGTGACCTCAGATGACCATTATTGTAGCTTAGCTTGCTTCGATAAGGACACAACAAAGAGCCATGGTGGTCGTGCATTTGCGAAGTACAGACCAGAATTTTATATCTCACAACTTGAAGGTCTTCTTGCATGTGCAATTAGACGCTTACAGTTTAAGCAAAACTCAAAAGCTAGGCTTATCTCCCGTGAAGACAACAGCTTCCGAATTATACCTCCTTTCACTGACCTGTTATAGCTCCTCAGCAAGCAGCGCATCGACTTCAAGGTTCTGTCACTTAATTTGAGTTTTCTTCATTCGCTTTCTCTGATAAATATTGTGTGTGTCAGATTCTGTGTCTCAGCTTCTGTTATAATTAGCGAGACCAAAGGGCCAAAGGTGAGGCTATCGATGCTGTGTGTGCCTGCTGCTAACTCCAGTGCTATATTAAGCTCGTATCGCTTAGCACGCTTTGAGATGAAGACAGTCGAGTCTCTTTACCGCTTACGTCTACGCTTGCGCCTCCGCGAGACTCCCCTAGATCTGCCGCCGCTGGAGCCACGGTAGTGTTATACCCACATACCTGAAATTCTTCCTAATCAGGATACGACTCGTACCACCCTCTCTTCTGACTCAAGTCGTTTAGCTGTGCCAAAAAAGATCCTCCTGAGACCGTGCCTTCACTACTCGCGTGAGGTTATCCCCTAGCTTGACGACATTTAAAAAGAAGTCTTAAACCCAACGTTCTTCTCAAAATTTCGTATGTCAGCGAGAATCGCATTTTTTGTTTTTAAGCGTACTAAGATTGTTGACGTTAGCACTAAAAAACTGACGTGCTTCCTTTCCAGCATTTGTAAAGTGCCTAGAGATTTAATTTTCTCTGTGAGTATTATAGAAACGTCTTATTATTTTTATTATTATTACTTTCAGTAAGATCTGTATGTTACCGTAAGACAAGATCTCAATAACAAGTTTTGTAAGTTTACTTCTACGTTGCATGTGCTCCCAATGCCTGGAACTCACTCCCGACTTGCGTCATGACATCCCTTGACTTGTCCAAATTTAAAAAGAAACTAAAAAGCATCTATTTATCACAGCATTTAGCGGATCCCTGTGATTCGTTCTTTATGTGCTTATGGGTGCTGCCACTGTGCATGCAACCACCAACCGTACTTGCATGCTGCCCCTATAGATGTCACCCATAACCATGTTATTTTTGTTGTTTATTGAACATGCTGCTACTAACCGTTCGATCGCGCTTCCTTTGCATCAAATGTATAGTGCCTTGAAAGAGATTGAGTTATCTGAGGGCTCTATATAAAATGTTTTATTGTTGTTATTATTATTATTAGAGGAAAAGGCGGAAAATTTTGAGCGATTTCAATCTCCACTCGACTAAGGATTTAGAAATGGCGTCTGAAAAATATTCTAGGAATTTTTAGAAATATAGCTTCTTTCAAACGTCGTAATTAAATTTCTTTCAAACGCCGAAATCGATTCTTTGATTTCTAGTTTCTTGCTTAACTTGATATAAAAAGCTCCTGAATTGTGCTTAATTCCTAAATTTTGGTCTTAAAAGCCACTGGGCTTCTACTTAAGTTGTACTCTTTTATTAAAGCAAAGTGCGATGTATTTGGCATAAATCACCAAGAAAGAGCGAGATGCTAGCATAGGCTTAAATCAAACGTCATCTCCGATTTTTCGCCAGTCTGCAGATGACGTGGTTGAATTGACTATCCACAATTCCTAGATTACTTCAGGAAAGATTAGCGCAACATATGTTTACCTCGAGCCCCTGGTTTCTTGTGTTGCCTTCTCGGGGAGTCGGACTCAAAGCCATTGCTGCTTAACAGAAATTCTCAGAGCGTCTTTATAGCTTCAGTGTACAGCAAAAATATCAACTTCTATTGAGCGCAGAATGGCTAAAATCTAGTAGTAATATACTGCCTCAAGCGTTATGCACCAAACCCACATTCTTCATGCTAAAGGACTGTACAAAGCAGTCTTATACGTTGCGTTACAGTTCGTCGAACATTCTTAAAATCTATAAACAAACTAAAAGATTGTCCGATAATAAAAACTGACAAATTACTTATAAGATTCCGACAAGAACTGGCATCGTCAGCAAATGAAAGCAGACTAATCGAAGCATCATTTGAATTTAAAGGGAGCAAAGTAAAAAGAATCCTCAGACCCGAGTACGCTGCTGATCACTCATGAGTTGTCAAGGGTACTTATAAAATGCCCATATACGTAGCTATTGCATTTCAGCCATGACTGTGGTCTGGACTGACATAGCGGCAGCTGATCGAGTGTCCGCGACGATCCGAGCATCTGCAAGCTGTGGGGCTGCACACAGCCATGGCGTCACATCGTCGACTGTCTCTGCTGGCTGCTTGCCACACGAGTTCAATTTCGTCCTCCAGATGCCTGCGTTTGACAAACAAATGCAATCGATGTTACGCACAGTAGAGAAGCAGTCAAAAAGAGCATGCTACGCAAGACTTACTTAGTTAAGACGCCAGCACCCCCCTAACCGAGCGTGATGGAAGGCGCAGCAAGTGTTATTCGGCTGCAAACGAGGCCATTTAAAAGCAGGCACTTACTTCTTATCATTGGCTGCGTCTCCTAGCTCGAGATCCTTCTCTCTAAGAAGGAAGCGAAGGTGCCTTATTTCTCTTTCGTATTCATGTTGTCGAACACTGTACTCACGAGTTGACTCTTTCATCCTGCATGAGCGAGCATACCCATCGATTTTATACAGCGAGCTTACCCATCGATTTGATATAGCAACAGCAAGACAAACGTGCCAGGCTGGAGGATTATAGCATGCAAATACGGGCACACCTTTTGTAAAGGCTACTTGCGCCACGGAATATACACCGAGCAATTTACACCGCCGACCTTTTTTGGAAGACGAGCGCCGAGCAAAAATAAAAAAGAGTAAGAAGGAAGAGTTAGGAGGACAGACGGGCGAGCCTCCCTGGCCCCGAGCCTATTGCTTACAGGATGCAGGAATGAGCCACCGGAAGCCATTCGGAAGCTCCAGCGTCTGCTCCAAGCCTACCTGAGGTAGAGCATTCATTGCACTGGTGCCTCGAAAGCAATGATTTACATCACGCTTACCCATGGCTACTAACAAACTTTGGTAGAAATCCAACAACGACGTCTTCTCTCCTACCACTGACCTCTCTGGCACTTCCCTCTCATAAATTCTACGGCGCCGCGACTATGCTATTATTCCATTGATGGCCTCTACGACTTAAATTTGCTTCCCAGTTTTCTTTTATGTGCAAGATGAAAAAAGTTGTCGGCTACCTAATGTTCGGCAAAAGCCGTCCTAGGCTTTGTTTGGGTTAAGAAAACTCTCGAGCATTGTTGTACTCAAGTAATCTTAGTGGCCTTGTTGGAGCTTATAATAATAGAATTTTTTTAAACTCCTTGAAGGAACTAAATCACTCTCTAGGCACCCTCAACAGGTTGAAAAGGAAGCATATCAAGAGATATATGATGAAAATATAATGCATCATTGTTGAACGTGGTAGCACGTGTAAAAAGATTAGCATGGATAAAGCGTGTGATACGAGGAAAAGCTTGATTTATAGTTTATATTTAAATGCTGAAAGATATGGGGACAGAACTTAAGGCCAGAGGACCCGTATAAAGCATTAGCAACAGCAAATATAGGCACCTCATATGGAGAACAGTAGGTATAGTTTGTGGGAGTTATTTCTCTGAGAATGAGTGATTAACTTCGAGATGAGGTCGGAAGAGGTGCAATTAAAATTAGAAAGAGAAGAAGAGCTAGGATTAGAAAGAGCAGGGACATGAGTAAAAGAGAGCGAGAAAGCTAGAGACAGAGACTGAGAGAGAGGCAGAGAGAAGGAGGGAGAAGGCTTGAGGGTGAGAGATAAGAAAAAGAGAGAGAAGCAAAATTTGATAGGAAAGTAAAAGTCAGCTGATTTAATAGCTTCTTTTATCTAGCGCCAGAAGAGCCTTAGCTGTAATCATTCCAAGAGGGGACAGATACATTTTTTTTTACTTTTCCGGGCCTTACGTAGCCGAGTTCGTGTAAGTTAAATTTGAGTACGATAAGGATACAGTGCATGCATTTCGGCAATTAGTTGTGAATGCTACGGAAACTAAGCAAGCGGCGTGCAGGCATATACCGACCACACTCGCTGCGCACGCCACGAACTTCTCTTTTTCAGCAGCAAGCTGTTCTTCCAACTCTTTTCTGCTCATATTTATCTGCTCGGCGAGTTTCTCCTTGGCCTGCTCATTTTCTGCCACTTTATTCCAGATTTTCAGCTCTCCACGCTTTTGCTTCAACGCAAGCTTTACCAGGGCATCTCGCTCTGCCGCCGTCTGATTGGCCTGAAAACAAATAAGACGCCACCTTGGCCGATAGAGCTTGGCTTTAGGGGTGCGATAGCAAGAGAACAGGTTTCGATGGCTCCATCTCATGCTCCGCCGAATAACTTCGAGGTACAGACTATAAAATCAAAACAGATTACAACGCAGTTAGAGCAGCAAAAGACGCCACAGGTGATAAGACGACAATATCAGGTTCGCTATTGAAGATAAACATTTGCCGTCGTTGTGTACTCAACGAGAGCGGCCATTGAATGATGCACCACCTGCTACAGACGATGCCTCCACTTAAGAGAGTAATACTATAATGCCTACGTTGCCCCTGATACAACTAAAATTAAAAAAGAAATAGCACGGGCGTGAGCCATCCATCATAACTGTAACTGATAGATAGCTGTTTCATGCATGCGCTCCTTCATTTAGCGAGAAATAGTAGACGTGTACATGAGCCGCTCTATAGTAAGCTATGTGCTCAGCAACAGCTTTCACTAGAGGCGGCGCTTACAAAGAGTCAGTGACAGATAGAATCGGACGCGACGCATATGCGTGAGTGAAGAGTAGAACAATGTAAGCCACAAAGTTATAGTACCATCAGAGATCCAGCCATGTTTTGGTTCTGTGTCAAGCGAAGGATCGTGCATGTGCAGCTTGAACAGCATCGGAAGAAAGAGGCAAGTTCAAATAGGAAACTCAAGGAAAAGTCAGGTCTTCTCGGAAAGTCTTTCGCGCGGTACCGCTACCGAAAGAGCAGCTAAGAGTTCGAATAGTGCTTGTGTATTTAAACCCGTAACGGTCAAAACATACAATTGTGTTGTTGATTTCATCGGCATCCCGAGCTAAAAAACCGTCATGGATACAAAAGATGACAAAGCGCAGTGTCCCTTTTAAATTCAAAATAAATTACAATGCTAAATAAGAACAAGGTAAAGTTAGATACAGCTTCTTTCATACGTGTGAATGATTATTTATTGAAAAAAGGTAGGAGTAAATGCCTGCAAGCACAAATTTCTGAATACTTTACCATTATCGCATCCTGTTATCTATACTATACAAACAAGAATTCTGGGAGAGCGGGTAATCTGGCTCCGAGAAAGATTTCGCTAGCATCCTTTCGAGCATGCGTAAAATCTCTTGAAAAAACTTGGGCTCTCTCATGGTGCTATACAAAATGTCATTATTATTAAATTTTTTTATAGCATATCGACAGCTCCATTTTTTGCAGCATTTATTTTAGATTGGAGATAGCACTGCAGTTGAAACGTCGGAAGGAAACTTTCCCAAAAACCTGGGTAATCTCAAAATAGTTGAAGCTGGTCTTGAAGAGACGGCAGACAATCCTGAAGATATATCCTGAAGTCTAATTTTACAACTCAAATTTAAAAGTTACTCAAATTAAAACTCATAATTTTGAAAGTCAAATATTTAAAAAATATATAACTAAGCTTGTCAGCAACCGCAAATAATAAGAACACCTACTAACGATTCCGATCGAGAAACAAATGGGTGGCAAGACAAAGAAAAAAGAAGAGGAGGGAGGGAGTAGAAACTTACAGCTTTCAGCACATCTGAAAGTATCGCACTAGCCGATCTTCGCTTACTGTCCACATTCTGTAACGTGTGCTGCAGCTTTTCCGAGCCTTCCTGCAGTTTCCTATTAGCAAAATCGCACCGGAAGCAGGCTCAGCTTATTCCCACGACACGACTTGCGGGATATGAACTCGCACGATTTCAGACAGCGGTGAGGCGAACCCACAGCGCGGCCTGTCGGTAGGCGCATGCCGATCGTAGCAACGAGCGAATGAAAGATAGCACTCGCTGTTTCTGTCCGGCCAGGCGACTCTAACACGAGCGTCGAGGCTGCCGAAGCATCAGCCGGCTGCGTCCTCACCTGTTGGCCTTTTCCGAAAGGCCAAGCTCAAGTGACAGGCGCTTGTTGGCCGTTTCCAGGTCCGAAAGCTGCCGGCACAGGTCTGAGTAATCGGTGCTCTTGGCCTGCAATGCGGCCGACAGCGAGTCGATCTCCGAGCTTTTAGTTTCCCTGAGCGTCTCAATTCTCCTGGAAGGAGAAAGAGGCAGGAGGAGGAAGAGGAAGAGGCAGCACGAAGTTCGACGCGCCGCCGACGCCCGCTGCTCGCCGTCACAGGCAGAGTCACCTGTCGCACTCGCGACAGCACGCTTTGAAGCTCTGATAACGGACTGTGCAAGGCAGTGACTGCGAGGTATTTGCGTGGATCGTTTGCCGGTTTGAGGGGAGGCGTCAATCGCAGCCAATTGCTGCACATTGCATAACCATTGCCTCAGGCTTTTTGGCTGTGCTAGTTCATTTTACTCGCTAGCTTACTCGACGCCAGGAACGGTATTCTAAAAATGGCGGTACACTATCTAGAACTCACAAACTCAAATTACAGGTGATAGGTAATCATATTATAAGCGGTTCAGGAAGACGGTCTGAAACTTTTTAAAAGACAGCTTAGATTTATTAAGACTTGAACGAGAGCTCGCTTGCAAGGCATTCCTATTTTGTCCATCGACACGAAAACTATAACCGTGTATGTATGTAATGTATCTCCATCTGTAACTCCACAAGCCACAAAAACCAAGTGGGTGTTAAACATGAGAGCTTTCTATAGTGCACTCAAAGCCTAAGTGGCTTTTGGTAAAAATTCGGTAACCAACAGTCTTCATCTCACGCAACAAAGAGAAAGTGAGAAGCTGAGTCAAGTCAGCACAGCTGAGTCAAGAGGGCAGTTGAGGTAGTTAGCAACATGGAAGTAGCAGCCCAGGGCGGCTGGAAAGGATGTGCCATAGTCTGCAGCAGGAGAGTAGCTGTAACTGCGTAAGAATCGTGGAAGTGAGTTCCACAGTCTAGGACCTGCCGAGCAAAAGCTACTGTCGCCAACGGTATTATAGCGGAGGAATGGAATGGCTAATTTATTGTCCATACAGGACTTGAGGGCACGAGGAGGCTGAAATAGGTACAGCAGTTCAATATTCACCGTACCTTTCTCTCTGAACTAAACTAATTAACTTCGCAAGCAATTTTTAGCCGTATTATTTATTCTAACATAGATGATCTTGAAGCTGCGGATTTGCAAATTCGTTTTGACATTCGTTTCGACGACATTCGTTTCGTTTCGACGTATGCTTAGCCGAGCACGTTTTAACGTCCGCTCACTTTATGTATTTATGCATTTTATTTATGGAAAAATCAAGTTCCAAGAAATCAAGTACGCACGCTCGACTTAAATACACACACAACTCTTTAACACCCATTGTTTTGCGGTAGAAATGGTACCCTCTGTAGTTCAATGAGTAAGCCATTTATTGGTCAGGCAATTAAAAAGCTGCCGGCTCGTATCCCATCGGAAGTGATGCTTCTCCCCTCTTGTCTCCCAAAGCAGATAACTCTCTGGCACTGTATTTTCAAAAAGCAAGATACTTAATTTTTGTGTGGCGGTTTTTCGAAAGCGAACGCTGAAAATTCTCAAATGGAAGAAACCGCACAGTCGCTCAACGCGAAGTGGTCGTCAGCTGCAACTGAGAATTATTGAGCCGGCTTAGATAAGACAGCAGGTGCTCGACTCACTGATTGTAGTCTGCAATAAGCGTCTGATGGAGGACTCCGTCGACTTTTGTCTTGACTTGGGACGCAAGCGCTTCGTTTTGAGCTCTCGTGGTGTTGAGCTGCACGCGAAGCTGCCTAAGTTCACCCTCCAGGGAGCCGCTGCTGGCCTCGGACGAAGCGAGCTTCTTCGTCAGCGCCGTCACTGCGGCGACACAGAAACGGTCCGACGGCTGAGAAAAGCTATGGTCTCGAGGCAATCGAGCATCGCGTGGGTGCTTCATAATCCCGAGCTTCGAGATACGCCCCCTTCGCGATCGCAACTCGTCGGGATAAGCGAGAGTGCAGCGAGCGGGCGAAGCGGCGGAGTGCAGGCGGAGTGCAGCGAGCGGGCGGAGTGCAGCGAGCGGGCGGAGTGCAGCGAGCGGGCGGAGTGCAGCGAGCGGGCGGAGTGCAGCGAGCGGGCGGAGTGCAGCGAGCGGGCGGAGTGCAGCGAGCGGGCGGAGCGGCGGAGTGCTCTCTGCACGAGCGCCACCCGGCCGAAAGGCTAGGTCCCACTAAAGGCAAGCGTAAATCCCACGGTAGTTCCCTGCTGCAAGTGCTGTGGCATCGTGATAAATGGCTTCTTTCTTAGGAGTCGAGGAAATTTTGCAGCCAAAACAGCAATCAGATAGACACGTTCGTATCGTACAGGTCTTGGCCACGCCCGAGCCTCGAGTTCTCGCGAAAAACGAATGATATCAGCAAAGACTTGACCGAAGGCAGTTTACGCCGAGTTCGGCCCTTCGTAATGCTCTACTATTACTATAAAAACGAAGATAGATATTAAGTATGTTATAAGGTAAATATTTCTGTATCTAGTAGTAGATATTAAGCTCTAATCGTGAATGGGAATCCGCGGTTACGCTCTTCAAGTCGAAATGGCTAAGCTGGTGCGACTCTTGCTTCTAGTTTCGGCGGTCTTGCGTTAAGCGTCGGCGGATGCGGCGATATTTTCTATTTTTCTTAGGCCATATTAAATATCCCCTAAGGATGTGTAGTGCAATACAAAATAAATAAACCGGACGGTTCAGCTAATACTTACTTATTTGTGGACTAGCTCTTTCGGCGCCGAAAAACGCGACGACGTTCATAAGATGTAGTTTTTTTTAGAACTGGTCTAAAAGATACTGAATGCACGCCCTTGCTCTTCACATATTATGTCTAGAAAGGCACCAATAGAAGCCACTAGAAGCCACTGCCAGCTAGAATACTAAAGCAAGGTACTAAATGAGAAGCAAGAAGGCATTTACGTTTTTTCCTTTACGTTTGTTATAACAGAAATGTAACTATATTATTTCTAAAATCCCAACAACAAGAAACGTTCTTAGCTTATATTACTGAAGTTTTAACGGCAGGTCGCAATATTATCTTTAAAATAATGCCAGTAAAAGTTATCTAATACGCTGCCTAAACGCACTAATTAGAAAAAGCAAGTACACGAACTTGAAATAGACTTATATGCAGGCGTACTGAATGATAGTTAAACATGTTGTTTCCTTTCGTGCAGTATGTCTAACGAATAGATGCTTCTGGTTTGCATTCTTAAATGAAAAAATACAGTTGTATCATTTCATTGCAATATATCGTTAATTGAATAGTATCTGTCCGCCAAATGAGCCCGATGGCGGTAACCCGGGTTACCGTTGTAACCCGGGTGTTAGTGGACTGTGATAACTACCTGAATATTGGTCTAAATCATATGCAAATAGGCTAAAAAGGTCGGGCTCTTCTAGTTCTATTCGTCTGCAGAAAGGCAGAGATTTCGAAAGTGAAGATTTTAATTGAGTAAGTGCGCAGCGGCTGACCAGATCCAGGGCAAGGATCCAGGGCTCGATCACGAAAATTGAGCCTATTTTTTTGAGAAATAGCTCAAGATTGATGGCTGGTTTGGGACAGCCGCTGGTGCCTTCTTCGGGCGCCCCACAGAGCGTATCTGCACGCCCGGAGAAGCCTTCAGCGCCGATGCTCTTTTTTCCTGCCACGAGTCTTCGCCATTTCAGATGCCGCTGCCAATGGTGCGCCAATATTGTCAGATCTTCGTCCTCACTATCATCGATGCTACCTAGGCGAGCACTGGAGCCGTAATTACGGACATTCTGCATAATCTTCTGCATAATCTCCTGAATCAGGTCAACGGCGTTTTCGACTTCAAAACGCTATATTTTTTAGAGCAGCTATCCGCAAAATAAATGATTAATTGCGATTCTATTTGCGGAAATTTTCTAACCCGGGTTACCGCCATCGGGCTCAAATCTCGAATGCAAACAAAATAAGACCAGCCTTTCGCACCCGTATAGAATGGCTGGATTTAAATGGATGCTCACAAAGTTCTCAGCTTTTGCTTGCCGAGGGTTAGCCCGTGCGGTTAGCCAGTACCACGGACGTCGACGACCAGTTGTGGCATTCGGCGGGTACGTAATATGGAGTCTTCTAGAGTTTTCTGCGAATATACAAAATAATTCAACCTTCCCTTCCACTACAATCCGTAGAATCAGCATATTCTCCCTCACACACCGGGCCCTACTCCGTGCCACAGGCCGCAGGTTAAACTAAATTATATCTTATAAAAAGTTTGAAGATCACAACGCTAATGCTGCATTGAGCGGACACTCACGAAGGTTTTGAAATTAACTGTATTTGATGCTCTACCACCCGGATAACATTATGGTTCTGTAATATTTTTTTTATCTCACCAGCCCAACTCTATGCACAGTTGCTACGGATTTTGCCTTCAATTTTATGTGGCTTGATTCTCGGTTTATTTTACTGCCTCTTCCTATGGAAGTATCTAAAAAAGGCGAAATTTTAGAGCCGCATATGTCTCAAAACTATATCAAAAATTCATTCAGAGCTCACCCTCAGCAAGATGCAGCCTGCAGGCTTCCTTCAGTTTCTCATCCTGAACTCGCAGCTGTTCTAGGAGGACTCCATTTTCTTGCAGAACTAGCCGTGCTTGTTTCTGTAAAGGCAGCCATTCTGCTGCAGTGATTGATGGACCATCTCCAGTGGTGGGTCTACGCCGTCTGCTATCTTCTGCATCCACAGCGTCAGTCGAAAGCCGTGCCTTGAGAGAGCGATTCTCTTTTACCACAGCCTCAACCTGACTTTGAAACCTTGTCAGATCATTCTGAAAATGACAGCTATACAATATTATCTACCGTAGCTTCATAACTGATAAGAAAGTACATGTAATCCTGTAACTGAAAAATTGTTTAGGCTTGCCAAAAAGTGCATACCAACCTCATATTGCTTAATAATGCTGTCTTTCTCTTTTATCCTATCGTCGTATGCCAGAAATAGTGGTGCGAGATATTTGGTATTAATCTAAAAACCAAGAGCACTTGTGAAAAACACGAAATTTTATGGCACCTTTATCCATCACCAAAACCGTCGCGATCATTCACTCATTAAGTGAATGCCATCGCCAGAACAGTAGTTACTAATTGTTGAAATAATGTTGCAGTTTTCGGTAATATCCAGGTATTGAAAAAAAATTGCCCAGAACGTGCGTGAAAAGGCAATGCATAATTGTTTGCACCACTATAGAGTCGCTTAAACATTATTCTTTTTTGTTATGATCCGAAGCAGGAGCAAAGTGTTCCGATTATGTAAAGTAAAGGAATGCTGACGTAGCAGCCTCGTTTATATCGCGGCAGGAGAGCCTTGTAATTCATTTGTATATAGCGCCCCAAGAGAACTAAATCTCTATTCAGGCGCTTCACATATGCCTCAGGGCTTGAGCCCACGACCTCAGCCAGACCTTAGTCGGGGCGAGCACCCTGACCGCTGGACCAACCCAGCTCGGCCTTAGTGGATTTGACCTCCCACAGCTTGTACCGGGCGAAATAAAGAATTGCCTGCTACAGAACTAGAATCACATGCCTGGTCATGAGTTTGAACATCCTACCACTGCTCTAGGATCTATTGGCAATGTATACTTCCGAAACTGGTGACTAAAACAGCCTACAGGACTCTCCGAATAGCGCAGCGATTAATTAAAGTCGATACTTGATTATCTATCCCAAGCTGAAATTCTTGACTAGACCATAAACGACTAACATTAAATGATTAACTATGGCGAGAGTCTATTGCGAGACTATTTTGAGAAGACAGGGAATAGAGAGAGAGAGAGAGAGAGAGAGAGAGAGAGAGAGAGAGAGAGAGAGAGAGAGAGAGAGAGAGAGAGAGAGAGAGAGAGAGAGAGAGAGAGAGAGAGAGAGAGAGAGAGAGAGAGAGGAAAGGCGGTCGGGATCGGGAAAGGGATAATAATAAACACTTTTAGAGGGTGAAGAGAGGGAGGACAACGAATAATAATAATAATAATTCACTTGATAAAGCGCCCTCAAAGAACTTAATCTCTCTCTAGGCGCTTTACATTTGCTGTAAAGTGAAATGCAATTGAATGAATACATAGCAACGGATAGAGAAAATGAGCTGGCAGAGTGAGAGACTAATTATCATATCGATTGAGTTTTCAAGAAGAAGAATGATATCTCTGCGATCGTTACTAGCTAAACTGAGGCGGACATGCCGCCCTTTGACACCGAGACAGAATTGCGATATATGCACCTATAATAGAGAGATTTAGGTACACATCAGCAGCTGCTATTTCGGGAGTGGAGCGTCTAAATAATTAATTTGGGTCTCAATTAAAGATTGCAATCAACGTTAGTTAGCCCGAACCGTGCTCTGGCACGGTTCCTGGAATTGTGCTTACTAAAGTAAAAAGTTTCTCGGCAATTGGTAGACGCAGCGTTCGTGAAAGCTAGCTAGAGTAAAGAAAGCTAGCGTTCCACAGGCAACATCTGCGTACTCTCGGGCAGCTCACAGCTAGTATACAAGTCCAATAGATTATGGAGTAACGGATTCTTATTACGCCCTAAAGAGTCTCTATGGCTATCTGAGAGCTGTTGATGAAAGCTAACCGATCAATACAAATGGAAAAGGAATAAATAAATACTAGGCTGATTTAACAGCCTCTTTTCTATAGGGAGAGAAGAGCCTTTACGGCTATCAACACCTCTGGCAGCGGCGATAAAGGATCGCCTACCGAAGGATTCAAACCCACGACCTCGGGACCGAGTTGGTGAAAAGCAACCACCTTACCTAGTGTGCCATCGCGGCTCACCAACTGATTTAACCTCGCTCGAATCATAGCATAAGGCCATTTGTATTAGCTGTAACAATTAACTTTTTGCCTTTAATTTTTTATGAAAAGACGCATTTTTTCTTGTGAAAAAAACAAAGTTCTATCAGTATTTGCTTAATAAACATTTTTCTTGCGTGCCCAATAGTGAAGTGACACCTTTCTGAGGATTCATATTTATATCCTCGGCCTGGTCCAGAGATAAATCTTAGTTCCCCTAGGCAATGTCTACGAAAGTGCCTTCAAACTAATTTGAATGCTGTCAGCTTCTTAAGCCTAGATGCTTCGACGAGTTCAAAACTTTATCGGTAGTATTATAGGTAAAAGGTGCATTCTTGGGAGTCATGAGATCTTTGGCAAGGGCGGCCGGTGTTACAACATCTGGCAAATCTAGGTAAATATCCAGCATAGAATATTTTATGAGGTAAGCTAGCTAGATAATTGTTAAGAAAGCGACTCTATTGTTCCTGGAACTCACGTCTTTACCACATCAAACACAGCACTCACAACCGGTGCTAGTCCTTGCAGACGCGTGACAGATACCCGGGAAGATAACGTCTCGAAGCAAAGCTAGTGAGTCGTAGAAGTTGCACCGATCCGCGGCAGGTACGAAGACAATGACAGAGCACAACAATGCGTAATATCGTCAATACCTAAATAAAAAGTCCATGCCCATCATGTATAGCTGTAAATTTCACGGTTGAAAATGTTGTGTGCACGAGGAGCCATTAAATAGAACTCATACACTTTTACCTCAGATGGCCTTTATCAAGGTCTCAGCAATACATTATTATGACTTGCCAGTTTTCCAACGATAATGAATCAGGAATAATTGATTAGTTATAGACATTTTCATAACCTGGCCGTTTTAGCATCTAAACTTTTCTGTATGTAGGGACCTGATTCTTGCGACTGTTAGAGATCAATACAATTGTATTAAATTGAACTACATTCTTGACTTTGAACGAGTATTGGATTCAAACTGGCTGCTCAGGTTGACCAGCTGAGCAGTAGCGCATGCAGTGACTTTAGAGATTGCCACGAAGCACGCCACGTGACCAGCACGCGAGTTAAATTGCAGTGCAGCTTGCATTGAGAGCATGCACTCGAGCCGCTTCATCGCAGCCAGCGACAGTCGAGACACCTCGAGAAAACTGAAAGGCATTACACCTCTACCAAGGCCCTTGAGAAAGTGGCTTTCAAATAGATCACTCGATTCTAAGCTCCAAATAAAAAAAACTAGTCGAACTAGTTGTAACCAAATTCAGAATGTGTAGCAAGGCCACAAACCCCTTGGCGAGTAAGCACGAATCTAGCAAAAGTCCTAAGCCAACAAACGTACTTGCCCGATACTGAGCATGCGATTAGCTAACCGTTATGGCTTAACAGGTGACGGCTTGGATCGGTTGTGCAAGCTTAACATGTTTCTCCTGACGCGAGCAGCTGCTCTAGAAGATACGAGCAGCGAACATTATGGTCGCCTGCAGTTTGAGAAACTGTTCACGCCTTGCAGGTTCTCGAAGTATCGCTAATACAAGCGCAGCCAAAGTGGCTGTCAAATGTGGTGTGAGCGTCTATTGTCGCTGCAATATTCCAGTGAGTTCAGCTCGACTCAGACTCGATGCAGATGTCACGTGAAGGCGGTAGTGGGCATGGTCTGAATTCAGGGGCACGACGCACCGACGGGAAACCCGACATCACAGTGGCTATTAATGCGCAAAGCTTATGTAATGTAATGCATCTCCGTCTGTAACTCCACAAAGCCACAAAGACTAAGTGGGCTTTACGCAGGAGAGTTTCCTATAGTGTACTCAAACCCTACGTGGATTTTGATACGCATTCGGTAGCCAGCAGACTTCATGCCACGCAACAAAGAGAAAGTGCGAGGCATAGCTGAGTGAGGAGGGCGATTAAGATAATGAGTAACGTGCAATTAGAAGCTCAGGACGGCATAAATGTGCCCCAGGTCAGCTGTTAAGCCAGGCTGACAATGCGAATGACAAACAGCTTTTTTTGCGAGCGAAGTCTGAGAGAACAAAGGATATCATAGTTCAGCTAAATTACCCAATCGATCTTTCAAAATGAAATTAGATTCCGCTTGTTTGTCCACATCGTCCAAACGCAGTTGGAACCAGCCGTGGTAATAATCTGGCGACTTACCAGCCATGAAGGTGTAGGCCCTCTTGCCGGTAGCCCAAGTTCCTGACTGTCTTCTACCGTGGGTTGGCGGTACTTTGCCTGGTATTTGCTCAGCTCCACATTTAGCCGGTAGACAGTGTTCTTAAGTGTTTTATTTTCCTGTCTCAGTTCTGCGGTGGGCCTGCTCATGCTCTCACTGGGTTCTTCGAATTCAACTGTTGACGGTACTAAAATTGAAGCTCCATACGATAAAAGACACGACGATGCCCTCGCGCGCCCTGCCTGAGGTTCCGGTGATGAAAACGCACGCGGCTAGTGCAGTTCAACCCCTTACGTTTGTGCGAGCTCCACGAAAAAACGCCGTAGCTTTTTGAGAGTACCTGGAACGTACCTGGCTCTGCTCCGCGAGAAGTGAGCATGGGCGTCGATATGCGGCCCTCAAGAGAACCTTAAAGAAAGAAGAAGACTCAGTGTGAGCGGAGTATTTAAAGAGCATCAGACGTCTGTATATTCAGGTTACTGATCAGTAGCAAGGCGACTAACCTTGAAGAGGTCCACTCTGTTGCATACTTACTACCGTCTGTACGTGCGTCTCGTCATTATCCACTGAATTATTTAATGAACTTCTCATCGAAGATGGCGAAAGTAGGAGGACAGGACTCACCAAAGACGTTGCTGCAAAAAAAGGCGCGAATAATTTAAGGGAGACGAGCGTATTTAGTTGACGAAGGAGAAGGCAGAAGATTGAGACTCAAATGTGACAGCACTTCCACAATTCGAACATTCTAAGAGTTTGTTTCAGTCAAACCAAAGTTTGTACGCACACTGCCTTCGCCCAAAGGAAAAGCTCTAAATGGAGCCGGGTGAAGTATTTTTACACAATGGAGTGGTCGATCGTCGCGTATTCGCTGAAATTTAATGAACGACAGCCGCATCGTACAGTAGCTAAACATTTTAAAAAAGACCTTGCCTTTGGCCGACTAATCGTGTAGGAGACAGGCTGAGGAATGGACACGCCCTTTATGGGGACAGCGTTCGGATTGGGGGGGGCCGCCGCTCCTTAGACTCAGCTTGGTTACATCGCTTTAACTCAGCTCTTCAGAGATGTTTAATGCATGGATGGCGATAAGGATGGCTGCCACGGCACACACGGACGCACAAACACATACGCATACATATATAAGGCAGCCATCCGTGAGTCGAAGGCTTATTTCTGAAGAGCCGAGTCATTCGTATAGCGCCCTAAGAGAACTTAATCTCTATTCAGGCGTTTCACATATGATACGGAGATCATGCCCAAGACCTCGGTCATCAACAAAAACTATTTACCTTGAACGTGGCAAACACCCTAATCGCTGGGCTAAGGTCGATCTGAATAGCAACGTTTTGAATGATTGTTAGCGACACTTGGCAGCCCTTGTACAAGCACTAGCTTACTCTCAGCCAGTGTGTGGTAAGTATTTATGAAGGGGCTGGGAGTTGCAATTTGGCTTGTATTTTAAAAAATTGCGAGCACTTAGCATTCAAGTATGATTATGGAACCGGACTGCAACCATCCTTTCTCTGGGCAACAGTCTGGCCAGTGTACCGCAAATTAATGAGCTAGGTGACGGTGACTAAAATCACTGATTTAAGTAAAAGAAAACCTTAGTCTGATGGACAGGCTTGAATGAATATGCTAAATTATTAATTCCAACATATGCATATGAAAAGCTTCTGTCAATAGTAATCCAGCCAAAAATATGCGAGTAAGGAAATGTTTGATGTAGATATGAGCTTCCCAGAAAACAGGTATATCAAAAATGACAGTCGGCATATAACTATTAATCTTGGAAACACAAAGACGTGCACATACATACAGGTTTAGGACTCATTAGCTTGATTGTAAAAGCTTAGGATTGTTTGTTTTTGCTGTAAAATGCCGATAAATTATTAGTCTTGGGGCGCGTCTGGCAAGTATTTACCATTGCAGATTGAAGAAAAAGAAACTTCGGAATTCACTTCCCCAATTCTTTCGCGCAGCGACATAACGACTTTCCTGCTCTCGACTACGGTACATTCTTTCCAGAGGGTCCTGATCTGCTACTTTTATGCTATTCTCTACCTCAACTAACCTCCTGACTCAGCTATGCTTTTCACTCACTTTCTCATTGTTGCGTGAGATGAAGTCTATTGGCTACGGAACGTGTACCGGAAGCCGCTTAGGCTTTGAGTGCACTATCAACTTCAAGGTTCTGTCATACTTACTTTTAGGTCCTTCATCTCTTTCTCTGGCCAACATATTCGAACTACTTACTAATACTCCTTCAAATTGTACCAAACATTCTGCTGACTCCAGTATTTTAGCTGCGCCTCTAACCAACCCCGAATTCTGTGGAGATCATGCCTTCAGTTCATATGGTCCTAACGCCTGAAATGTACTCCTGACAGACGTCAGGATATCCCTAGACTTGAAGGCACTTGAAAAAGTTGTAAGCCAACCTGAAAATGGTATCGACCTGCTCGCCCTAACTGAAACTTGGCTGAAATCGATCAACTGTCCGACAATTAAGACGCAACTCTATCTGGTTTCTCGTTCTTTCACACCCCTAGATCAATCAAAACTCGAGGTGGAGTTGCTATTGTCGTGCGCTCGAAATTCAACTTCAAGCCATTTGCAGTACCCTCGAAGCAGTCTTTTGAATCAATTGTCTTGGTCTCATCCGAAAAGAAGCTACCGATAGTGGCAGTAGTCTATCGCCCACCAGGTACCAAATCCTCCTTTATCTCAGATTTCCCCGATCTCATTTCGATTCTGTGTGCAAGAAATCGATCCTTCCTCGTTATGGGTGATTTCAACGTTCACTTCGATAACTTATCTGACGCTTTCAGCACCGAATTTCGTGCATTGACTGACTCATTGTCTCTTGTGGCTCATGTGCATGGCCCTACCCACATTAAGGGTCACACACTCGACCAGATTTTCTCATACAACTGCACTTTGTCATCACCAATTATTACCAAATCATGCTTATCTGACCACATGCAGATCTCATTCAATCTACAGTGTGTGCCCACATCATCCTCTAAAATAACCTGCGAATCGCGAAACCTCAAGACCCTTGACATCGATGCTGTCCGTGCGAGAATATCTGCTTCACCTCTGCTGTTCAATCCTCCCTCAGATCTGTCATCATTGGTAGATAGCTTCAACACGACACTAACTGACACGCTAGACGAGTTTGCACCTCTGACGAAGCGCACTGTGCGCCCCCGCCCAGACGGCCTATGGTTTACCACAGACATTAAACTAGCCAAGTCTACCAAACGAAAGCTTGAAAAAGCATACAAAAGATCTGGACTAACTGTCCATCGACAGGCATATGAAGACTACTGTAGGTCGTACCAATCGATCCTAGCAAAGGCTAAGTCTAGTTTCTATAAAAACATCAAAAAAAAGACAACAAGTCCTCTGGACCCTATTCCCACTGTCCTGCTCCTACGTTGCATTGATCTGCTGCTGCCATGCATAACTAACATAATTAATATGTCATTAGCCTCAGGTCAGGTCCCAGCACCTTTCAAAAAAGCTGTAGTCAGGCCACTTCTCAAGAAAACTACACTTGACCAAGAGAACTTGAGCAACTACCGCCCAGTTTCCCTTCTACCATTCCTATCAAAGACACTCGAACGGGTCGTGGCGGACCAGCTGAACTCGTATATCGAAACCTCACACCTTGCTAGTAAGTTCCAGTCTGGCTTTAGAGCTAATCACTCTACAGAGTCAGCATTGCTTAGGGTATACAACGACCTACTTAGGAATGCAGACATGGGTAGAGCGTCTCTGCTTGTTTTGCTTGATCTTTCGGCAGCTTTTGATACCATCGATCACAAAGTTCTTCTAGAGTGCCTCTCATCTCGCCTGGGCATCACTGGCACTGCTCTGCAGTGGTTCAGGTCCTATCTCAGTGGGAGACTCCAGAGTATTGACGTGAATGGACAAAGATCATCTGCAGTACCTCTGAAATATGGAGTACCTCAGGGCTCAGTGCTAGGTCCGGTTCTTTTCACGGTTTATACTCTCCCTCTTGCTGATGTGATTGCCAAGCACAATCTAGGCTTTCAATTCTATGCAGATGACACTCAGTTGTACCTTTGCTTTGATCCCTCCCAGCCTTCGAGCACCTCAAATTCTCTAAACTCAATAGCTGCATGCATTGATGACATCCGCACATGGATGGCAGCAAATTTTCTAAAACTTAACGATGATAAAACTAACTTACTAGTTATGGGCAAACCCAGTGTGATCCAGAGATTGGAAAGGCTGACTCTCAAAATTGGCTCTGCCAGCATATCTCCAGTTGAATCAGCTCGAAATCTAGGTGTCATATTCCAAAGCGACCTCTCGTTAGACGACCATATCAGCTCCACAGTCAAATCCGCCTATTTTCAGCTTCATAACACTGCTAAAATTCGGGCTTGTTTAGATAAAGATACCACATCTAAGTTGGTCCATGCATTCGTGACATCTCGTCTCGACTTCTGCAACTCACTGCTTACTGGCCTACCAGCATGTGCGATCAGGCGATTGCAGCTGGTGCAAAACTCTGCAGCTAGGCTTGTCTGTCGTGAGCGTCGCAGTTACCACATTACTCCACTTCTCGCCGACCTGCACTGGCTACCAGTCAAGCAACAGATTGACTTCAAGGTTTTGTCGCTCACTTTTAGGTCCCTTCATTCTATGGCTCCAGCCTATCTGTCAGATATACTACCCCATCAGGCCAAACATCGTACCACTCGCTGTTCGGAATCCAACAGTCTAGAAATACCTCGTACAAACCTTAAATCCTTTGGAGACCGTGCATTTAGCTCGTATGCTCCCACAGCCTGGAACTTCCTCCCGACCTGCGTCAGAACATCCCCTGACCTGACCACATTTAAAAGGAACCTAAAAACACACCTATTTAGGACAGCATTTAGTGAGTCCCTGTGATTCGTCCTTCGTGTGCTTATGCGTGCTGACACTGTGCATGCTGCCACTAACCACATTTGCATGCTGACCCTGTGCATGTCACCCCTAACCATATTATTCATTATGCTTGTTTTTCAAGCATGATTTTACTTCCCATTCAATTGCATTTCCCTTTGCAGCAAATGTAAAGCGCCTAGAAAGAGATTAAGTTCCCTGAGGGCGCTTTATCAAGTGAATTATTATTATTATTATTATTATTATTAACCTAATCCTGACAGCATTTACTCCGTTCATGTGAATTACGCTTTGTATGCTTTTGGTTCTTATTGGGGAATGCTACCATTACTAACCAATTGCAACCTAGCTACAATGTCTCGTGGAGCGATCATGCCTGCGGGTGAATGTTAACTGTTTCTTGCTGCTAAGAGCCGGCAAGAGCGCAGTGGCAGCCAGAGCGAAGCGCGAGCTGTGCTCAGAGCCAGAGCGAAGCGATGCTCAGAGCCAGAGCGAAGCTCGAGCTGTGCTCAGATTTAGAGGCCACTCACTACCGAAGCCATCAGCTTCTAGATGTCTGTCATCGGTGTCAGAATCAATCTCACTTTCGGCTTCTTCGCCAGACCCAAACGTTTCTTCATTTTCGTCGTCCGTGCCTGCAAAGGGACCGCGGCGCCAGTAGCCACGAGCGGCATGGCTCAGGTTCGCGGACCTCTCTACACCGCCGACGAGACGCCCAAGTTCGGCTTCGGCTTCTGCTCGCACCGACGCCGCGCTGTGCCAGCCAGCGTAGTTCGACTTACGTTCGTACAGTCGTCGCCGCGGCTGCTCAATATCCCTGCGGGTGAAAGAGAATAGCCCGTCGTACAATCTGTCAACCGGCTGGCTCGCCGGCCTCGATGTAGCAATACTTAAAAGAAGAAACCAGCCATCGCACGCACGCACGCTCACCTGGCGCCCGAATAGTCGTACAGACTGGTGTCGGGATCGCTGCCCC
Organism: Cristatella mucedo; assembly: GCA_009760855.2. NCBI lineage: Eukaryota > Metazoa > Bryozoa > Phylactolaemata > Cristatellidae > Cristatella > Cristatella mucedo. The sequence continues at coordinate 3,836,047 of WPIO01000023.1, read as the reverse complement.
TCTCCTCGGGAGGCCGGCCCGCCTCTCTCAGCTGACGGTGCTCGTCGGGCTCGAGTCGGGCGAGCTGCCGGCTTCGTTCGCCAGACGGCGCTGCCGCCGCGTCGGACGAGTAGGCCGACGCGGCGGCCGCAGCGCTCAGGCGCGTGCGGTTCGGCGACGCCTCGTCGGCGCTGCTGCTGCCGTTATTGTTGTTGCTGCTTCGATGAGCCGGCGCCACGGCGCCGTCGCTCTGGCTGCGAGCCGCGAGCGGCGGCGGACTCGAGCGCCCGCCGCCGCCGCCGAGCGAGCGCGCCAGCAGGCTCGAGCCGACGATGGTGCCGGACAGACCGGTCGACAGTCGGTCTCGGGCTGCTTGCGGCAGCTGCGGCGGCGGAGTGCCGGGAACGGCGACGAACAGCACCGACGGCAGCAGGCCGCTCGATATGACGGGCTGAAAAAAACATTCCTCAAAAACAAAATACTCGGCAAAAAAAATGTCCACGGCACGCGTCGCTCGCGGGCTGCAGAGGCGGCACGAGAGCGACGCGAACTCTCTCGCCTCGATTCCGCGAGCGACGTCTGCGAGGCTAAGCAACGACCGACCGGTGGCGGCTCAGTCCCTGAGGAAGAGAAGACCAGCAGTTGGCGAACTGGCGCCAGGTGGCGCGCGCACCGCTAGGTGGCGCGCGGCGCAGGATCGCATTCGAAATCAATCTGTGAGCAGCAGCAGCACCGGAGCGCAACTTAAGGCTGTCAAAAATGAGGGAGGCCTGTCAATTTAATTTTGAATTCGTTTCCCCGAGTTGGTTATGGGTGATCAAAACCATTTTAGACAGCGATTCAAATTATCAGCGGAATGGTTTAAATGCTAAAAATATGGAAAATTCGCCAGCATAATTACAACAAGTCTTCATATCATCTCAGGAAAAAACGAGATAAAATATATTACACTGCTAGGTCCTAATTCATTAGATATACGTATAAGCACCGACATCGCAGTTGTGGCCACAGCATTCATTTTTTTTCACAGCATTCACAGCATTTGCTCACTCCTGGCGTCAGCCTGCATCGCGTGATTGCCGGCCAAGCGCTGTGTACTTGAATGTAGTGGGGTGCCTGTTGCTATAATGCTATCCCTGCTTGGTTCATACTTCAAACGCTATAGTGAAGGCAAAACACTAACCATGCTGCAGTTGTACGGTTGCGCTTTGCAGCTTAGCAGTCAAAACTCATTAAGTAGACGTGCAAGAATTCTCTGATTGATGAAAGGGTGAAATTAACCTAACTCTCCTAGTGGGTCAATGGCGAAATTTTAGCTGGCCTTTGACGCAATAGAGGCGACTGAACAACAAGGGCCCTTGAACGAACAGAATTTGGCTTAGCGTATGGTCTAGGTTTCGTGAGGAAACTGTCAACCATCTATACTCAGGTGCAGACTGCGCACACGGGTGGACCAAAATGATGCATATCTGATTACTGAAGAAATGTGTATACGTGGTACAACAAACTCGCTTAACCTACCAATCAGAAGGTTCATTATATGCCATTGAATTGACCAATGCGCAAGTTAGCGCCAAACATTTGGGTAGGTTTCACGGAAAAACTTACTGCATTTAAGCCATTTCAATGCTATGCTAAACGAAAGGGATTGAGTGACTCGATATTTCCAGAGGCTGCGTTAGTGTGCTTAATTTAGATGGAAACAGAGTATGCAAATAGGTAAGACCAATACTGCACTAATTAGAAGAGGGAGGTATATTAAGAGGAGGACGAAAAAGAGGACGAGGAGAAGGAGAAAGAGGAAGAAAGAGAAGGTGTAGCTAGGCTTGTCTACCGTGAATGTAAAAACCGCCATATTAAACCACGTCTAATCTCTGCTCTGGCTCTCCATCGAGCAGCGAATCGGACCCACATATCTGAATTACTTCCTAATCAGGTTTCCCATCGTATAAAATGCTCCTCTGACTCGGATTGGCTGTGCCTCTAACGAACCTTAAATCCTTTGGAGAACGTGACTTCAGTTCCTATGCTTCCAAAGCCCGAAAGTTACTCTCGACTGACATTGCTACGTCTCCTTAGCAGACGACATTTAAAAAAGAATCAAGCAACTTACATTTTCCTCATAGCCTTTGCTCTATCCGGTTGGATGGATTCTTCTATGCGGTTGCTTATGCGGGGCTGGAATTTTGCATAAACCAATAACCAAAAAAAATGCTACCTTCAAGAAATGTAAAACGCTAGTGAGACATGCAGTGCCATTAAGGCGCTATGCAACTAGTTTGCTAATATTAGTACGTGGGAGAAGAAGAAGAAGCAGGGGAGGCCTACAAGGCAGCGAGTTAGGAGAAAAAGGCTACTGAAGAGGTTAGGGGGTCCTAGAAGCGCCTAGATAGCTCTCCTCCGGCGATTAGTTCAACGCTTTGTTAGTGCGGTTTCGTCAATTTCTTGAAAGCAAAGTGGAATCGGGAACCCCGGAGGAGCACCGGGGGGGGGAGACAAAAGCATCGGATGAGGAGCAGGAGAGGAGAATTAGGAGCAGGGGAGAGCATCGCAGAAGAACTCCAGAACGCGTGAATTCTTCACTACGTATGAGTTACAGACATCCGAAAAAGGATTGTAGAACTTCGTGGGATAATAATACAATTATTAAAGTTTATATTACATTTAGTTATATCGAAATGGATTATCCTAACTCAGGTACGACTGCAAGTCTAACACGAGGTGAGGCACGCTTCTTCTGGAAGGACTCATGGATACGACGCATGCAATGAATACCGATTGGTGGGTATGACGAAGGAGAGCCGTTTCAGCGACTAGAGAGATTCAAAATGGGATACCGCACAGCTCTGTTCGATTGAACGCTGCATCAAAGTAAGCCCCAGAATAATTTTGACGTTCTCCGTGCCATTAGCAGGCACAATTAAAGTTAAAGGTGGCCGCTCGGCTGTTTGAGGCCTATCCTATTGCTGAGGCATACATGATTACGCATGCTCAATGAATTGGCTAATTTCTTTTGGTAGGCCATACAGTTGATTCTCATGCATTAGTGAACAAAAAATCCAATCATGACTTCAATGAAAGATTTCTTTTGGTACCAACAAAAGCTGTGGCAGCCAGTTTCCCAGTCCAGCCGCAGCCCTCTTTAAAAGTAGCAGCTAGCAGCATTGACGTTGCACTTGACACGTAGAAAATTTTAGACTGTAAGAAGTGTATCCTCAAGGAAGCTTAACGAACAAGTGTCTGCACCTCTCATTATGTAGTTCTTAGTCAGCCGACTGTCAGCTAAAATAGTATACGGAGTCTGAACCACTTCAAGCTCTCGGTCGAGCGAATACCGCTTCCTACGACAAATTATATGAGGTATACAAATTGGAACGGAAGCACAGAATTATCTGATCTCGGTGGTTTCTGGACCGGCCCAACAAGAGCTGAGGCACGTCTGCTCTGGAATGACTCATTCGTATGAAGCATGCATTAGGAGTTTTTAACTGCGTATTTTTAAGAGATCAATTTCACTGCAATCTGACGGTATGGAAGTACCGCACGTGAAGGATGAGAGTAGCCTACTTACCAGCGGGCTGTCTGCAGATAGAGACCTTGGTAGGCGCCGGGATGGCATGCTTACAGTCTGCTAGATTGTCAGATTTGCTTCCGAGAACATAGAAAAACCTAATATTCTGAACGCTCCTGCCTATCAAGAAGCTGCGGTCTTCTCTCGACTCGGCGCCGCGCTCAACCAGTCAACGTCCTTAAGCTACGCCTCGCCCCGCCGCTTGTCGCTATAGCGGCAGACGCTAAGCGCCATGATACCGGAAACAAAGTGCAGGGTCAAGGCTAATCATCATCGTACGTGCCGCGTAAGTGCCTGCGGGCCGAAGATATATTGTCGTTGGTCTATATATGAAAAAAATGAGTGCCATTGATAAAAATTGATCCTACAGAAAAAGAAAGTTATTGTTTTTCCTAGTTACATAAAGCAATAGACCAGTCCAGTGTGAACCACATCGAGGGAAGCGGTTAAGGTGGTCCGCCCGTGCCGTCCAAAGGTGGGTTTAGGCGGTCCCCCCTTATTTATACATTCTTCCAACCTATTTTTCTTCCTTTAAGCTTCAGGACGTTAGATCATGAGGCAGGACGTAATACCGCTTTGCCAAAAGCCCCGCCCACAGAGGTATCTCAGAAAGCAAGTTTTGATTGCGGGCAAAGATATACACGAGTTGGGCGTTACGATATTGTAGGCGCGGCAACCGATAGTGAGTGCGATTTTGCGCAATAATTGCTTTGGTACGCTATGACATGAACTGTCAATCGGAGCTGAGTGCATGCCATAGACATGGGCTTCCGTGGTATGCCTCCATCGAAGCCAGCTGCTGCTACGCCGTCATCGGCCATTCTTTTCTAAGAAGGCGTGCAAAATAGGTCCAGTTGGTCCTGAGGTTATCACTTCCTCATATCTTAGAAAAAAGTAGAAGGTTTGTGAAGCAGGAGCTTCCCGATCTGTTTCAAGGCTCCGCCATGCCACGCGGCTTCTGCCGATCTTGTCGAATTGGGCTCGGGACTCATGCGAAAAGGTAAGCCTTGGGAGTAAGCTACACCACTGTCAGAGGAACTCCACCTGTTACTCACCTGTAGAAAGCAGGAAAAGGAGCTGACCACTGGAATTTATAGGTAGGCACGGTAGAAATACACATTTTCGTTATATTTGTGACTTTATACGAGCCGATTTAACAGCCTCTTTTTGTAGAGCGGCAGAAGAGCCTTAAGGCTATCGCCACCGCTTGCAGCGACAATAAAGAGACGCCCACTGTAAGACTTGAACCCACGAGTTCGGGGCCGAGGTCATGGATTTGGTCTAAGGCTTAGTAAGATCTCTCTAAGAGCTTAGATCTAGCGGTGATTTAGGCTGGCTCTCCCACTCTTCGCACAGTTGGCGACAACTCTTTTAGGATCTTGGCTCTAATCTGGTGGAATTTCTATGCCGCCAGCTCTTTCAGCCGCTTCGTATGTATATGAATTTGCGGTGAGGTCAATGGTGTATATTTTATATTATCAGGGGAGATGGTAGATTTTGGATCGAGGCCTGAATCCATAGTTTCTTTTGTCCTTCCAGGCCCGAAATGATCGGCAACTGTTTTGAGCTTCTCTTGTGCGCTTTTTATAGGCAGTAAGTGTAGTTTTCTGACAAAAAGACGTAAGCGGTTGGCGTCGTTATGTGCTTGCCTCGGTTGTGATGTTCAGGTGGAGTGTTTCCCCAAATTTGCTGTCATAGAGTATATTGCAGCTCCCTCATCCATAAAAGACGCGACATGACTGCCAGAAACGACTGCGACACAAGTTAAGTGTCTTCTTTCCCTCAGTTCCTCTTATGATGATAACTTTGTTTTCGTATTCCGTCATTGACAGACTGCTGGTAACAGAAATTTCGTGCAGCGACATCTCTTCTGATGCTGATGGCATTTCATTTCCAGCGGTCACACGCTGCTATTTCTATGCTTCTGCGACCGCCGACTGCCTTCCCTATTCAGGAATGCTTCTCACTTCTGCTTTGCTGTTTGAGATAAACTCTGTTGGCCACAGTATGTGCATCGAAAGCTGCTTAGACCTTGATGCACTAAAAGAAATTCTCCCGCGTAACAGCCTCTTTATTTTGATGACTTTGTGGAGTTTAAGACGGAGACAACTGTATCGGGAAATTGAGTGTATTGAAGACTGTAATGTATCTCCGTCTGTAATTCCACAAAGTCATAAAGACTCTGTGGGTGTTACGCAGGAGAGTTTTGTATAGCACACTCACAGCCTAAGCGGCTTTCGGTACGCATTCGGTAGCCAACAGACTTCATCTCACACAACAAGGAGAAAGTGAGAAGCATAGCCGAGTCAGGAGAGTAGCTGAGGTAATGAGTAGTATGGAAGTAGCATCTCAGGACCGCTGGAAAGGATGTGCCATACTGGGCAGCAGGAGAGTGGTGGTCGTTGCGTAAGAATTGCGGAAATGAGTTCCACCGTCTAGGACCTGCAGAGCAAAAGCTTTTGCCTTCAACGGTTTTTAAGCAGAGGAATGGAACAGCCAATTTTTGTCCATATAGTACCTGAGGGCACGAGGAGGCTGAAACTGGTGCAGTAGTTCAGCTAGGTATGAAGGAGCCAAGCCGTGGTGACGTGAGCATCGCATTTGCCACATCACACCACTTCTCGCCGACCTGCTCTGGCTTCCAATCAAGCAGCGAATCGACTTCTAGGTTCTGTCACTCACTTTACGTCCCTTTAATTCTTTGGCTCCAGCCTATCAGACCTACTCGCATGCCAGGCTAGGCACCGTACCACTGAATTTTCTGAATCAAATCGAAAAGCTACACCTTATGTGAACCTCAAATCCTTTGGAGACCGTCCCATGAGTTAGTATGCTCCCAAAGCCTGGAAATCGCCCTCCAGGCTGAAGTTACAACATTCCCTGACTTGAAGATAATTTAAAAAAGCACTTATCAGAGAATCGAGTGAGTCCTCATGATACGTCATTTGTGTGCTTGTACGTGCCGAGACTGTGCATGTTGCCGCTGACCATATTTGCATGTTCACCCTGTGCATGTCACCTCTAATCATGTTATGCTTGTTGACATTGAGCATGCTACGACTAACCATTCGATCATGCTTCCTTTACAGCTTATGTAAAGTGCCTAGAAAGAGGTTACGTTTTCTGGGGCCATTATACAAATGCATTACTATTATTATTATAAATTGCAAATGTATGCGCGCCTATATATATCTATCATATTCGTGCCAGGCTCAGGCTCCGATTCAGGTAGTCAAACTTGGGTGTTAAGCACATGAAGAAGAAGAAGCAGCTGCGCACAAGTTTTCGACCATCGCGTCGAGGAGGTGAAGAGGATTCTCGTGAGTAGAACAAGTAGTAATTCAACGTATGGGTCACTCAGAGTGAGAAATCGAGGACGGGAGAAGACTAATTCGGAGATAGACGGTAAGAGGGCAAGAGAGACAGAGAAAGAGAAAGAGCAGTTGAAGAACGAACAAGAAGAATGAAATTTAGCGCATTGGGTATTAAAGTGCTTTAACGAATGTTTACAGATCGTATACATCAATTTGCTTAATTGTGACATTGACATGTATTCAGAGGCGGAGCCGGGATTTTCTTTGCTAGGGAGCAAGATTCGAAAGATTTTCGTCAAGGAACAAACCCGCAAGTAGTGAAAAAAGTTATAGCTCGCAATCGCGGTGTGGGTTCTTTGAAAAATCTTAATATTTTTCTGCGGTCGCACTCGGAGGTCGATCATCGAGTGGAAGTAGGACACAATTTCGTCGTTGGTGAAGGGTTGGGTTAGGAATAGGTGTTGCCCAGGTCGCCCCCTGGCTGTTTGGGGCGGGGCTCATGCCTCCTGCCCACACCCTGACTCAGCCACTCAAAGAAAATGTATATACAGTACACACACACACACACACACACACACACACACACACACACACACACACACACACACACACACACACACACACACACACACACACACGCATGCACGCACGCACGCATGCACGCACGCATGCACGCACGCATGCATGCACGCACGCATGCATGCACACACGCACGAACGCACGCACACACACACACACATATATATGTGTGCATAAATATATAAAGTATGTGTATAAGGATCTAAGAGAACTGCATCTGTCTTGGCGCTCCATTTATGCTGCAGGGCTGGAGCCTGCGACCTCGGTCATAAAGGTGAGCACCCCGACCTTGGTCATTACAGGCGAGCACCATAAGCCCTGGGCCAAACCAGGACGGCAGTACATACTTACAGTACATACAGTAGTTACAGCCTCCAGAGGTACTCGATTTGAGGTCTCGAGTTGAGGCCTCAAGCTCCATGCTGCAAGTAACAAGCCCCCTGTACACGAAATCGGGATTGATACGACTGCGCTTTCAAAACAGCAGCTTCTTCTACGTTTCTGGTTCCACTGTTCCTAATTTACTGACCACTAGTCTTTCTGTAGTTTGGGTGCACACCGGCGCTCGACTGCCGTACATTAGCCCGCCTTAGGTGGGCTGTTTCTTAGAAGCAGGAGCGGGGCAGCGGATCCAGACAAAGGAGTTGCAATGTGGACGCAGGATAGAGTAGCTGTACGGTGGTGCGCTGCGAGCGTCCGGAGACTATACGTACGTGTGCTGAAGCTCGCTGCGGTGTTTGCCTTGAATTGTCGCTGAGATCGAATTATTACGCCATCTTTGATATTTTTCGAGCAAATTCACACATGACCATCGCCCAGGCCTCTTGCTGAGGCGCATACAATGTTTCACGTTCGAAACTCTAGCAACAAAAAAGGTTAGCTGATTCAACAGCCTCATTTATATAGCGGTAGAAGAGCCTTGACGGCTATCGCCACCGCTTGCAGACAGAGGGCAGTACAGGATCGCCAACTGCAGGACTCTGAATCCACGACCTGGATCCATTAAGAGTGAGCACCTTACCTCTGGGCTAAGACCCCGAGGGTTAATGTAGGCTCACCTGCCAGTTAACTCGGAGGACGACTTTGAACCTGATCAGTTGAAAGCACTTTTTTCCCTCAGCAGCTCTTTGAGATTCTCTTTGAGATCAATTGAGAGCACTAACGCAGCCATTACTTCGAGCACGAGTAAGTGAGCTCTTGACCCACATAGCATAGCAGAATCAGGGGAGCAGTTGAGGTTGTGAGTAGCATGGAAGTAACAGCTCAGGACAGCGGGAAAGGATGTGCCATAGTCGGCAGCAGGAGAGTAGTTTTCGTTGCTTAAGAATCGTGGGAACGAGTTCCGCAGTCTAGGATCTGAAGAGCTAAAGCTTCTGTCACCAACAGTCTTTAGGTGGAGGAATGAAACAGCTAATTTATTGTCCATACAGGACCTGTGGGCACGAGGAGGCTGAAACTAGTGCAGCAGTTCAGCTAGATATGGAGGAGCTAGGCCGTGGCGGGCCTTCTAGGTCAGCGTACGAACTTTGCTCTGTATCCGTTGATCAACCGGCAGCCACCCTAACTCTTTTAGCAAAGGAGACACATGGTCAAACCTCTGGGATTTGAAAACTAGCCTTGCAGCCATATTCACAGCCATCTGCAGTGGCATAGTTGCTTGTCCGCATGTATCTATGGCTAGTGTTAACATCCACAGTGTCAGCATGTAACCATGGCTAGTGGTAGCATGCACATTGTTCACTTGTAACTACGGCTAGTGGTAACATGTACAGTGCCCGCACGCATAAAATCACAAAGGAAAAATCAAAAGGGCAGAAAATACTGTGAGGAATAGGTGCGTTTTTAGTTTTTTTTTAAAACTTCATCAAGTCAGGGGGTACGGACATTCCCCCCTGGAGTCCCCCTCGGACATTCCCCTCGGGACATTTCTCCGCCGGACATTCCCCTGGGGTAGGACATTTCCCCGGGCATATGGTTTAGGGTTTAGGTTTTCGGGTTTAATGTATGGGGTTTTAGGGTTTAGTGTTTTTAGAATTTAGATTTTATGATTTTTAGGGTTTAGTGTTTAGAGTGTAGGGTTTTTAGGGTTTAGCGTTTAGGGTTTTTAGGATTTAGGATTTAGGGTTTAGAGTTTACGGTTTTAAGGGTTTAGTGTTTAGGGCTTAAGGTTTTAGGTTTTAGCGTTTAGGGTTTAGGTTTTAGGGTTTAGGGCGGGCTGCGCCCCCGCCGCCTAAATCCATCCTTGTGCTCGTATTCCGCGCTTTAATTAGTGCGTATTAGGGCGTAACCAGATATCTTGAGCTCGAGGTATACTCAGTAGACCTCGGAGGCTTAGCGCTCATTTTCAGGAACGCGCGGCACGCCGTTTCGTGCTCCAGCTTTAACGGGTACGAACACGTGCCTGGTGGCGTCGAGCGGGACCGAACTCTCGCGGAACCGAACTGTATAGCTCGCCGCTGCCGCTGCAACCGCCGCCGCTGCTTGCTCCATTAGAAACCATCCTTCAATCAACCCATTCTTCTAATTATACTGAGTTGATATTATTTTAATAAAGCGTGAACTTCATTTATATATATATATATATGTTCTTAGTTATACATTCATTAACATAGGGGAAATATCCTACGGGGGGAGGAGATGTCGGGGGGGGGGAAATGTCCTAGGGTCCAGGGGGAGGGGAATGTCAGGGGGGAACGTCCAGGGGGGCAATGTCCTACAAACAGTCAGGGCACGTCGTGACGTCAGTCGGCAATGAGTTCCAGGCTTTGGGAGACTACCTTGATGCTGCGTATTGCCGGAGAGTTCCATGCATTGTCAGCATGTTCAAGACTAGCAGAAGTGACTTCGTGTTGAATTAAATCAAGCTTCTGACTCTTCAAGAGGATCAGTAAATTTAGATAACAATAGTCAAAGGTCACCATCGATCCAAAAAATGCTCATGCAGCCCGAAAACGCTACTATTGCTGTCGATAGGTATATAGCACGTAGGTATATAGGTAAAATATGTAATATAGGTAATAAGTATATAGATATAATAACCGAGAGTGGCCACGAGCCCGTCTCTCTCTTTAGCCACCCCTGTAAGCCAGCAGTGGGCTGCTTCGAAGGAACGAAGCTGCTAATCTGCTTATCGAAGCATTAAATCTTCATCAGACCCAAGGAAGCGGGAAATTTAAAAATCAAGCACCATACCATATCTTAAGATAAACGCCGCCTATTCACAAGAACTGGTTTCATTTCATTAATGGACTTTTCGGATACAGGTCGTCCTCATACAACAGCAGATCTGTGCAGATCGAGAACGTCGAAACTGCCACATTTCACAGCGTCTCATTGACTACTTCGCATCGGCCATCGAGCAGCGAATCGGCTTCAACGCTCTGTCGCTCACTTTCAGGTCCCTCCGTTCTCCGTTGTTGCGGCCCCTCCTATTTGAACTACTTCCTAATCCGGCTAGGCCTAGTACCACCCGCTCTTCTGACTGAATAAAAAATGTATATAACGCATTTGTATAACACCACAAAAGAACTCTATCTCTATTCAAGCGCTTCACGCATGCCTCGGGGGTTCTAGCCCCCGACCTCAGCCAGACCTTGGTCGGGGCGAGCACCTTAACCACTGGACCAAACCAGCTCGGCAAAGTAGTTTTTTGGTTCATTAAACCAATCTCAAATACTTAATAATAGTATTAATAATAATGATGCACTTGATAAAGCACCCTCAGAGAACTCAATCTCTTTCTAGGCGCTTTACACTTGCTGCAAAGAGAAACGCGATTGAATTGTGAGTAATATCATACTTGATAAACAAACTTTGGAGTCCGTGCCGTGCCGTAGACTGCTATGGTCTCAATGCCTGGAACTCACTCCCGACTGACGTCATGACAATCTCTAACTCGACTTGAAAAAGAAGCTAAAACCACACATTCACATTCCGTAAACACATGTTCCGTACAGCATTTACTGGGTCGCTTACTTTTTCCGGAATCAGAGCAAGAAACGCTCTACACGAGAGCGTGAAGATTTTTAATGATAGGGTGAGGCAAACGGAAATGCCCAGTGAGATCAAGTCGGTGTGGCGAGCACACAGTTTTCACTAAAGCACTCATCTTGAACCATGGAGCGACGGCCACTGCTGGAGTGAGCTCTTTCGGTTGCCCCGTACACTTCCGGGAGGCTGGTGCGTCTCGAGGCTGCTCCGTGCTGCGCCAGCACGGCGAGTCCCGCTCGGGTAGCAATAGCTGGCAGCATGCAGAGTGCGTGCCCCGTTGGAAGCGGCCGTTCTGGGTTTTGAGTTCACTCGGGTGGGTGAGCATGGTCGCGGCCAGCCGAGCTAATCCTGGGATCGCCGACTTCTGACGTCGGAAGCTTCGGCGTCGGAAGAATCGACGGAAGAATCGAGCGGGGCTCGCTTACCTAGCAGCAGCACACTGGCGCTTTGTCCGAGCATTCGCAGCGTTCTCTCGAATTTCACTCTCTCTCTCGTTTCTTTCTCTCGTTTCTTGTTCTCGCGAACGAGCTTTCGCCGCCGCAGCAGTTCGCGGCGGCGCGCATTCCAGGTCGACCGGACTAAGTCGACCGAATTATTCGGGCATGCTTCTTGGGAACGCTTCCCAGCATTCCCCTGGTCAGCACGCACGTGCGTCCGTAGCGAAGACGCCTCGATTTCGGCAGCCGCTCGAAGCTCGAAGTCGCGGTGGCTGTTTAGGCCACAGCTCCTACGAAAGGCGGGTGCCGATTGTTTTTTTTTTCGCCGACGCACGTGATCTAGCGTTTTTTGTCCAACGAGCCGACCAAAGAAGGTGCGGCGGCGGCGAGCGTCCGAGCAGTCGTCCCGTGGTTCATTACCAGCGGGAAACGAGCTTCACGTGCGTGGCACGGCGGCGGCGGCGGCCCGTCCGGCTACGGGCGGCGGCGGCGGCGGCCGCCAGCCCGGGCGCCGGCTTAGGTCAGGTCGTCCTTCTCGATCTCATCCTCGAAGCAGTCGCCGACGAAGCTCGCCAGCGTCCGGTAGTAATGTCGAGCCGCGCTGCTCGAGCTCAGATCGCTGCCCTGGTCGGGATAAATGAGCGACGAGTAGTCGGTGCCGAGCCCCTGGAGAACTCGCATCAGGCTCGCCGTGTTGTGGAAGTGCACTCGGTCTGCAAGCAGAAGCGAACGCGCTCGGAAAAAGCCGCTCCTCGCACCGAGGCGGCGGCGGCGGAAACCGCTGCGAAACTTCGAAAACCGCACACACACACACACACACACACGCACGCACGCACGCACGCATGCACGCACACACACACACACGCACACACACACACTGCACACGTGCCCCCCCCCCCCCCGCTGCGAAACCGCTAGCGCCTCCTCGCCCCCCCCCCGAGTGCCCTGCGGAGGCTCGAGAGCGGTTGGAAGGCGGTAGCGAAGCACCGCCTTCCAACCGCTCTCGAGGGCGACGGCAGCTTCGCTCTGGCTGGCGCGCTGCGAGCGAAGCGAGTGAGCGCCTAGGAAAGTGACGACGACAAAGTCAGAATTGACTCGAAGACGCACGAAAGGAGCGGGCGCGGAATGGAGTCTGAGCGAAAGAGGGAGAGGCAGCATCGCGGGGTTCTCGGCGGAGCGGCACTGGACGATCGCATTCATCTGACCCGGTGAGCGGTCAGCGTCTCCGCTGATTCTCGAAGCTGGACGTACCGTCGGCCATTCCGTGCAGCAACAGTAATCGGACCCGGCCGTCGCCAGACAGTGTCCGAGAGACATTGGCTTCCTACCAAAGCGGATAGTAGCGACAAGATATGACACGAGAGCGAGATTTCCCCTCCTCGAAATTTTGAAGCGTTTTTAGGCCCCGCGAGCCGAGCCGAGCGCATGCGCGAGACAATACCTGGTACGCTTGTACGGTTGCCGGATCCGACAGCGGTCCCACAAGTCTTTCCGAAAAGGCCGTGTCTGCAATGTCGAAGGCGCTACGGGCACGAAACACCATTGCGAATTCATGCCGGACGACAAGCTGGCGACTTGGCCTTTTACGGAACATCGTAGGGACCACTAGACTAGCTCTCAAATGCATCGCGCCCTCGAGCTCGAGCGAAATCGCCGAGGAGCCTTTCTCGCTGCGATTTGCAAAGGGCTCAGGTATATAAAATAGGTATGAATCATCTGCATTGCACCCTAAGAGAACCTAATCTCTATCCAGGCGTTTCACATATGCCGCACGGCTCGAGCCAACGACCTCGGTCGTCAAAGACGGTCGCCTGAGCCTAAACAGGGATTTGGTTCTCGCCTGGCGCCATTAAAAGGAATTATTACTTTTCTAGTAACTATTACTATCATTATCAAGCAGTGAGTACGATAGTCTGTGCATCGCCTAAAGTCTCGGGCTCAAAAAGAAATAACTGGCGAAGAAAAAAAGGGCCGTCCCAGGGAATGTATCGAATTTTCCACCGCCCTCACTAGATAAGGGGCGAGAATCGCTGGCGCTGCTCTTACAATAATGGCGCAGGTCCGTGATTGGCGACGTCATTGCTGCGCAAGTGAACGGTTGATCCCGGGTGCTCAACGAGTGGAGGCCGACGAACGCCGCGTACTCGCTTCCCACGAAAGCGACCCTGTCTTTGTCGATGTCGAGCTTTTCGTCGGAGACGATTCGCCTGGGGTAAGAGAAAGTCCGCCGCGCCGTCCGACGTCGCTCGTCGAGCACGCGCCGACCGCGGGGTTGCGGCTGCCTCCTTTCGCCCCCCCCTGAGGCGCCTCGAGGCGCGCCGAATCGATGGAGAGACGACGGCCGCTCACCGCGTCAGATGAATGAGATCGTCCGCTTCGACGCTCCCCGGCCGCCTGTACGTGCCGGCGGCGAACTTGAGTCCTTTATTGTCGCTTCCTCGCGTCTCGATTGTGGCGACAATTCTCCGTCTACCGCTGCTCGTCATGAAAGCGTCCCAGTCGAGCGAAAACCTTTTGGATACGCTGCTGCTCGCAGCAGACGTGCGGTAGCTGCCGTCCCTTCATTAAAAAAAGGACAACGAACGTGTCCACGAAGTCTGCAAGAATCTTTTTCCGATACCCTAAAGAATATTCCAGTTCGGGAATAAAATTTGCATACGTCGAACGCAGAGAATTTAATAAAATTACGTCGCCGTCGCCGCGCGAACTCTTGCATTGAACTAACGGTAGCAATCGCGGTTCACATTTGTTTAGTTGTCTCCGAATATTCGTGCGGGTAAGCGAGCGTTCACGTTCCGATAGGCAATTCTTCACTTTTTTTGATGGGCCAAAATTGTTCCGTTTTGGCTGGGCTGTCCGAAAAAGTTGTTAAGTCTCTGCAGCTGAGAATGTACATGGCTGCAAGGCTAGTCAACAAATCCCAGAGGTTCGGCCAGGCGGCCTTTCTTTGCTGAAGGTTGGCTCAATGGCTACCGATGGCTGACGGGTAGTATCGACGGACGGATACAGGGCATAACTCGCAGTCTGACCCACAAGGTCAGAGTTCGCTGCTCGGATGCTCCATACGTATCTGAACTGCTACACCAGCGTCAGCCTCATCTTGCCCTCAGGTCATCTATGGATAATAACTTAGCTGTTCCATTCCTAAGCTTAAAGATCATTGGTAAAAGAAGCTTTCGAAATGCAGGTCCTGGACTGTGGAACTCACTTCCACAGTTCTAAAAAATGCACTGGCATCTTATTTTTCGGCACGTGCGTGTCTCTGAGTCACTTTCCTTGTAACCTTTTCGTTGAATTCGGCACTGTTTCAACTTATTCTAATAACCTTTTATTCAGCCTTAATTTTACTTTAGCACCATTTACTGGCCATTTCCTTCTGAAAAAGAATGTCGTGCTGCGATTTATTTCCCATACTTGCACGTAGACAAAAAATGCGACGGCGATGGCAAAATGAAGTGGCAATGACGGCTCTGAGCTGAGGCTTAAGCCAAATAAATAGTTTTGCAATCGCTTCTGAGTGTCGCTGTCATCCGCAAAAAGAAGTCCACGTGGTCAAATATATCATGGCCTTTACAGCGGCTTGGTATTTTCTCATCGATCGCCTATCGTCGATGTAGCCACCGGCTAATTCACCCACGGAGCTCAATCATCCTAGCTCTCCTTTTCTCCCAGCATGCTCCGCTCTCCTCCCCTCTCGTTTCTCCTCCGCTTCTCGTATCTCTCTCATCTCCTCATCTCTCCTTTCCCCTTCACTTCTCGTCTCGCTCTCCTCTCCTTCTGCTATTCTCCTCTCTTTCACTTCTCGTCTCGCTCTCCTCGCTCTTTTCCTCTCTCTCCTCCACGTCTCGTCTCGCTTCCCTCTCCACATCTCTTCTCTTAGCGCACTCTCCTCTTAAGGTCGGCACGAGGACGCACAAACTGCTGCCATTTAGTGGAGTCGGCGGAGTGGAACGGGTTTCGGGCTCAAGCAAAGTTCGTCCTACATTTCCCGCGCTTCTTCGGGTGCAGCATCGGGCGCAAATGCAGTGGTGGAGCCAGCGGATGGGCAGGGGGATTTGTCTCCCTCCTTAAAGGGGCAGCGATCTGGGCCGCTCCTATACCTACCCTGACGGTCACCAACGATGAAATTGTGTCCTATTTCCACTCGATGAGAAACCACCGAGTTCGTGTCGAATAGACGCTATGATTGTGTGCTATAACTTTTCATCACTTGCGGGTTTTGCCCCAACGTAAAAATCTTGTGGGTCTTCCCCTCCCCGAACGACCCCCCTCCCCCCCCGAAGATGAACGTCATGGTATTCACGCATGCAAGCATACGGTACATTTCGCGCGCTCAGGAAATCTTTCACTAGACACGTCAGTATGCCGCCCTTAGTATTCTTCAAAACTAAATTCGGAGCAGGTAAGAAAAAATGGATATTACAAGCAGATCTTCGCAAGAAAGGCTTTAGGCCGGGTTTAGGGCCTGGAGATGGGAAGGTCAAGGTTTCGGAGCTCAAACAACCTACTGCACTCGGACGATGAGTCCATATTTGTAGACTTCAATGGCGTTGTGATGCGCCGGCTTGGCAAGTCGCACCCAGGCGCGCTGCCGCTCGCCGCCGCCGTCGCGGTCGGGCAGGTCCAGCTCGTGATAGGTAAGGTTGGGCATGGCTAGTTGCGACACGAACTCCTCCAGCACTCGGTTGTCCTCAAGCGCCTCTGAACAAGAGAAAATGATCTCCGCTGAAGAATCTCACAGGCAAAACCGAATGCTTCAGCAGCCGCCGCTGCTGCCACCGCTGCTGCCGCCACCGCTGAGGCAGTGCCTTCAACAATATCAAGCCGCCCTCCGAACGTAGCTAAAGGCTTAAAGGCCACGTACGCCAGCTATCCTCAATCTAACTGCTTAGCGGAAACGTCTTGAACTTGAGCCTCAAGGCTCGACCGAGGCCGCCGTCTCCTTTAGAAAGCCCGCTCGTTCCGAAGGGCGACGACTGGCGGCGAAAACTAGCCGCCAGTCGCGCAGCAGGCGGCAGCGCGTTGATTGGTCGGACTCGGCGGCGGGCTAATAGGCGCGCGACAGTCGCGAGGCGACCTTCGAACCCGAGAACGCCGATACTCGAGCTCGCCGTCGCCACCAACCACGGCAGGTGAGGTTTGTGTGTGGAATTTACAGGAGAATCCACAGGAGTTTGTGGAATTTACCCGGGATGGGGGAGGCCTCGAATGCTGCCGGCCCAGGGGCTGTTGAAGGTTATGTCCGATGGTAGCTGCAGCCGCCTGCATTCCTGCGCTCGCCTTTACTAATAGGACGTATGCATAGCGCACATTGACCTTGCGTCACGCTCCACAGGTAGGGTTTAGCCCTGTGACGAAATTCAGTCTACGCCCTGTTTCCATAGTAGCGCCACCTTCGTAGCAGCTCCTGTTACTAGCTCAGCCACTTAGCTGTCCCTGTTGCAAAGCTTGAATCCTTCGCAGATATTGCCTGCACTTTGTTCGCTCCCAGAGCCTACAACTAACGACTGAATAGCTTCGCGGCATCTCCTGAATTAACGGCATCTAAAATAAATATAAATTACTAACCCCTTCCTCAGTGCATTCGCAACATACACGCGAATTGCCACGTATCTGCTTAAGCTTGCTGAAATTGTGAATTGTATTACTAATAAATTGACATACATTCCTCCAGCATAGTTACAGTGCCAAGCAACAGATTTAATTCTCAAAGAGGGAAAAAACAAGTAATGTACTCTTAAAGCGACAGAAGAGCCTTACAGGTGGTTTTACCAAGCTCACAGAGGGCAATGAAGAATGCTGTTGAATGACCTACATCAAATCTGAGGCGTGAAGTGTTACGCGTAGAGGCTCTCAAACGCTGGTAGAGCAGGGCCCTATGGGCAACCACTTCGTGGAGATTTGATAACGGAGTCTGACGTAGATATTCACAATCGCTGCTACAGCAGGTCCCTACTAGCATCCATTCTTGGTGGTTTGCTATTGAGTCTTATTGGCTCTTTCAGAAACGCAAGTCCTCGAGCAAATGTAATCCTGCCAAGGCTGCGTCCACTTCGGGGAAGTCCCTTCAGCGTGGAAGGCGGGTCTCACGATCCTGGCCCACAAGAAGGGCGACCCCAGCCTACCTGGCAACTGCGACTGATCGCGTTGCGCTCGCTCAATAAGCTGCTCTCGGGCTGCCTGGCCGCAAGGCTGAGCAAGCTTGCCGCCGGCTGCGGGCTGCTGTCTCTCCAGCAGAAGGGCTTCGTGCCGGGCTCCGTGGAGGGCTGCCTCGAGCAGTCCTTCCTAGTGGAGAGCGCCTTCGAGGAGGCCGCGGATCGGCAAGCTCCCGGCGTGGTCTACTCGGCGCTCCTTGACCTGCAGAACGCCCGTGGCAGCATTCCTCACGTCTCTCTGCTCCGTGCGCTCCGGCACGCCGGGGCGCACGAGGACTTCTGCTGATTCGTGGAGCGTCTCCGCGCCGGTTCGCTCCTCGAGCTTCGGGTATGCGACGAATCGTTGACAGGTTTCCCGACGACGGCTCGTGTCCGACAAACGGTGACCCTCTCTCGACAATCTGATTTGATCTGGCGATGGAGCCGGTCATCAGGCTTTCCAGCACCAGCCTGGGGTCCAGCTTCATGCTGGGCGATACTTCTCTGTCTGTCTGCTCCCGCCCAATCAGACGACCTCGCTTTGTTCTCGGGCACTTTCACCGGGGCCTGCAGGCAGCAGGCCCCCGTGTGGGCTGCCGAACGGGCCGTCCTGGCTCTGGGCATGCAGTTACGGCCGGAAAAGTGCTGCGTGGTCACCCGCCGAGGTACAAAGGCCGTGCCTGCTTCCATCTTCTTTCACCGCTGACAGATTCCCGAGCTGCCTGAGAACGAGTCCGCGACCTACCTCGGAGCCCCGCAGGGTCTCAGGCAGCCATAACCGAGATTGAGCAGGCCTATTCATCCTTTGACAGGGACCTTCGCTTACTGCAGGCAAGCTTTCTCGCCCCCTGGCAAAAGTTCGATGCCGTGCGGACTTTCCTCCTGCCGCGGCTCGATCACCTCTGTCGGGCACGGCTAGCGCCTAAGGCTGCTATGCTTCCGGGGTAGAAGACTCTTGCCGAGCTCGGCCGGTCCGTGTGCGGCTTGCCGAACTTCAGCTCAACACACTTCCCGTTCTTACCGCGCTCAGCCGGAGGCCACGGTCTCGTACGCTTCGCGACCAACTTGGCGATCCTCCGAGTCGCTCAGGCCTGCCGCATTTTGTGCTCCCCCGACGTGTGCGTGCGACGCGTCGCACATCGCAGCCTCGACCGGACCGTTGACAGTGTGAGCATCGCCGATGCCTTAAGCGTTCTCTTGTCGCATCTCGCTGGCCGGCTCGGACGTCCTGGTGGTCTCAACTGACCCAGACGAGATGGAGCACTCGTTCGTGCCGCGTGTCGCCATCTCAAAACTGCGAGAGCTCGCCAGGTTGGCTGAAGACCGGGCTTGGGAGGTCCAGCCCGCTGGGGGCAGGGTCAGCCGTTTTGCCTGGCCACGGGCAGGTTTGCGACCCACAGCCACTTTCAGACCACGGGTCTCGGCCAGTCGTTCCCGGCGTGGCGGTTCGTTCACCGTGCTCGCCTGGATTCGCTGCTGGTGGGGGCCGCTGGGAGCCGGTCATACCCCGAAACGGTGACCAACTGCCGCCTTAGCCGAACCGAGACTGAGACCGTCTGCCACGTCCTAAGGCACTGCCGACCGATGCTGCAAGCAATAACGGCTCGCCACAACCTGGTTCTGGGTCTCCTAATCGGGGTTTTTCCGGCCACCT
Source organism: Cristatella mucedo (assembly GCA_009760855.2). Taxonomy (NCBI): domain Eukaryota; kingdom Metazoa; phylum Bryozoa; class Phylactolaemata; family Cristatellidae; genus Cristatella; species Cristatella mucedo. The sequence continues at coordinate 3,816,389 of WPIO01000023.1, read as the reverse complement.
CGCTCTCCTGCCTCTCGGCAGGTCTCGCCTTCCCGCTCGCCGGGGGGGGGGGGGGGTTCGGCTTGATAGCCGGACCTGGTCATCGACGACGGCAACGACGTGGCCATAGTCGACATAGCGGTGCCGTTTGGCGGCAGCACGGATGCCCTGGTGGTAGCGCCCGGATAAAGGCTGATAAGTACGAGCCCAACGACATATACTCTCCAACTGCCGACTATGGCACATCTTTTTCAGCGGTCCTGAACTGCTACTTCTATGCTACTCACTACCTCAACTGCTCTCCTAACTCTGCTATGCTTCCCACTTTCTCTCTGTTGCGTGAGACTAAGTCTGTTGGCTACCGAATGCGTACCGAAAGCCGCTTAGGCTGTGAGTGCGCTATACAAAACTCTCCTGCGTAACACCCACATGGTCTTTATGACTTTGTGGAGTTACTGACGGAGATACATTACATTACATAGCCCAGTCTTTCCTGACCGCTGGCTACCGGTCGGCAGTGGTGAGGCCCTTCTTGGTCGGTGCTCTGGGTGGGTGGTGGCCGGATACTGAAGCCTGCCTGGCGGACCTCGGCATTTCGCGAAAGAAACGGGCGCCGTTTCGGGGGGGGGGGGGGGCTGTGCGTCTCGGACGCCATTTCTGGCTCGGAAGCCGTGTGGTCCCTGTTTCTGAACCTGGAGGCTCGGGTAGCTCCCGCGGCCCCGGCAGGGCAGGGCAGGGCAGGGCTTCTCCGGCTAAGGTATAGGGATTTGTTAAAATATTTAAAATGTGATTTTATATACCGCCAATCTATGGCACTAATATTTATTTAGTGTTGATCAAATTTCATTTATCTATGTTATTATTTATTTTTTTGACATAATTAAGTTGTAAGTTAGCGCTCTGTTACTGAGCGATAGTTTCAGAGGCTGAGGAGTGCATTAATTTAATCTCACAAGCCTAGTTCATCAGCTGCGACATTGTCGGTTCTCATGCTTTTTGTTTGGTACTCCTACGTTTGTGTCTCTCGCTACCAAAAACTCGGAAACTCGTTTAATTAAATGCACCATTTAGAATTTATCGAGACAAAAATGACTCTTTCCCCGTATTACCAACAGACAAATTCAAATAAAAAATGTAGGTATCTTAATAGGCACGATTCGTTCACGAAAGGCTTGACGAGATTTGAAGCAGACAGTGTAACGCAACGTAACCCAGTAACGCACATCCGTCTGCATCTCCGCCCGCTACGCTAGATAAGCAAGTGATGTCACGTTTGCGCCATCTTGCACTCGTGCTGCTCACGTGGCGGCCAAAGCATCATGTCGGCCGCGATTTCTGTCGGCGTCGGCGACAGCGAGAGCAGCTGCCGATGAGGCCGCGGCAGGTGTCAACCTCTTGGCCACCAGCCACTAACCCGCTCGACCTAGTCGACCCTCGCGTTCAGCGTCCTGGCTCTACCGACGAGCGCCGGCTACAAAGTCGGCCGCCTACTTTGCCCGATTTGTCGCATCGAGAAAAGTCGGCCGCTCGAGCGCTGAGTGTTCGCGGCGGGCTCTCGCTCTCGCCCTCTCCAACGTAGGCTTCGCGAAACGCTCTCTTACCCGCGGGCCGGTCTTCCGCTGTGCGCCTCACGCTGTACTTCGGCACGCCGGGCCCCAGGCAGGCGAGCATGTACAGGCTCGCGTCTGCGTTGAAGTCTGCAGCGACGTACTCGCAGCTCGGGTTCCCGCAGGACAGACAGCTGCGAGGCTGATCCGGCGAGTCCGCGTGAAGGCTGAGTAAGAAAAGGCCGGCGTTTCGCTCGGCGAGGCCGGCGGCGGCGGCTTCGAAGCGGCGGCGGCTGCGAAGCGGCGGCGGCCGCCGAGTGGCCGACCGACGGTGACGCGGTACGGGGCAAAGCGGCGGTGACGACGGCTTCTCGCCATTCATCTCCCATCCAGTTTGGAGAAGGCGCACTCGCGACGCAAGAGTCCCGGATGCCGACAGGCTGCCGGCAAGAGTCCCGGATGCCGATAGGCAGCCGGCCGAAGCGGGCGGCGGCGACGCTGGAGAGCGCTGCGTCTAGGCCGACGAACGTTTGGTTCGTTTGAGCTAGCCGCGCTTGAACGGCGTTTGTCCAAACTGTTCCGAGTCGGAGCTAGCTTTGCTGGCTACTCGGGCGACGGGTGCTTACCGCGTGGCGAAGCTCGGAGAGATCTCAGAAGTGGAGATCGTAAAGCTCCGAAGACGGCAGGCAAGTGGTGCGGCCTCCTTCCGCAGACCAGTGCGCTTGTGCGCAGCTACTCGAGATGACCTGCTATGTACTAAAGAGCAGCCAGTTGAAGGCTGCTCGAGGTGCGGACGCAGTAGTTGTGGGAGAAATAAAAAAAGTAGCGAACGATAGAGAGCTCAAACGCCACACGGCGGCGTCACGAAGAGGCAGACGCTTCGCAGGGTTGTTGTATGCGGCCATTGTTTCGTCTCCCGTTGCTTCCGACCACCTCAAGCCAAGAGCAGAGATTCCCTCCAAGGTGACTCCTCCACTGGCTTACGACAGTCAGCTAACGTCCACGTACCAACCTCTGAAAGGTTAGCCCCATCCATCTATGCGCGTGCAGCTTTCAGCCACAAATCATATCTGCGAGCTGTGATTTACATGTCATTTTTGTCATCGGTCATCGGTTATTAATTTGTTATGCTTTTCCATTAGGCGGCACACAAGTTTTTCCGCTTCATGTATCATGCTCGCAACAACTCTTACTCATGTACTCACGGGGGACAATAATAACGAGACGAGTCTGGCTGGTGGTCTATCGTTAAAAATAAATAATAATAATAAACTTATACAGCTCCATAGGGGAGATAATTCTTTTCATAGGCACTTTACACATGCTAGAAAGGAAGCATGTCAATTGGTCAAGGATAAACTGCACAACATTCTTAGCTTCTGCTGTAATGTCTTCAAGTCAGGGATTGCCATGACGTCAGTCGGGAGTGTGTTACATGCTTTGGGAGCACAGTAATTAAAGGCGCGTTCTTATAGGATTTTGGGGTTTTTAGAGGCACAGCTAAATGACCTGAGTCAAAAGAGCAAATGGTACAATGGGAAATCTGATTGGGAAATAATGAAGATATTCCGGAGCAAAAGAATGAAGGGACCTAAAAGTAAGTGACAGATCCTTGAAGTTTGTGTGTTACTCTGTGCCGGTCAGTGAGCGGCGGTGTAATGTGGTAGTTTTTTCTGTACAGAGGCATACGGATTTCCGTGCTTGTGTATCGCGACATACAAACATGCCAAAAGCTGTAGTAGTTAAATATGATGATTTTATCACACAAGTGGCAAAATCCTTGCTGCTGTTTTGTTCAGCTTGTGGTGGCTGGACCCCTGGCAATATTTATCTATGCCTGCGATCTTCTGTCAAGAAGTAGGCCGCTCTGCTGCTTATTTCCAGAATCCTGTCCGTAAAAATCTTATCCAAACCGTTGGCCACCGTTCCCTCATCCCGTAATTGTCGTCTCAACTGATGTGAGCATGCAGGCTCGTCACTTACGATAACTCTGCAACCGAGAGGGCATTCGCCGGACGGCAGCGGGCGCGTTACGGCTCACGATTTTTGGGAGCAAGCTGGCATCTCAACTCAACGTAGACAAGCAGTGCGGAGATCCTCGCAGTGATCGGAGGACTTGCATCGCCGCTTTCTCAGCAGCGAGGCAAAGGTGTCCGCCGAAATTCGCCGCAGCGTCGAGGATTTCATGAGGGCCTCAGCCAAGCAAGCCACTTGTAAAATCGTGCTTAGCGTTGCTAATGGCATTGAAAGTCCTTAAATGACGAATACTTTAATATATGAATATGCTACAATGACTGATAAACTGAATGCTTGCCTTGCAGACATTGGATCCCGGATGTTGGAAAACTCCCTTAGACCAAGCGAAGATAAAACAGAACTGCTACTCATAGAACAACCCAAGCGTATGGCTAGACTAGAAGACTTTGCACTTCTAATAGGTGATGCTGTTGTGCGACCATCACCTAGTGCTCGGAATTGAGGTGTCGTCTTCTACAGCTGCCTAAATATTTTGAAAGCTTGGTTAAGAAGACTGCTTCCACAGCTAGCCATCACGTCCGATCTTTATCTAATAATAGGAACTGTCCTCCACGGTGGCTCGCAAAGAAATTAACTAGCTCCTGATTTTGTCTCGGCTAGATAATCGCAATTCTCTTTTGGCTGGGCCACCGCAAAAAGCCACTAGGCCACTGCAGCTAGCGATGAATATGGCTTCAAGGCTATTTGAAAAATCTCAGAAGCTTGACCGCGTGTCTCCTTTTCCGAAAGAGCTAGGATGGCTGTCCGTTGATCGACGGATATAGAGCAAAGTTCTCACGCTGATCCACGAGGCCCGCCACTGCTTGGCTCCTCCATACCTAACCGAACTGTTCCGAGTGTGTTTATGCCAGTCTTTTTCTGCCTCTTTTTTATTGGCGAGGCAGAATTTTTGTCAGGTATGTCCCGCAGAGGTACCATCAAGGTCCAGCTCTGCCGCCGTATTCGAATCAAATCCAAGCCCGAGGTTCGGTCGTGTTCGGTTGGCGTTACCTGCCTCCAGAGGACCAGCGGGAACGTGCTTTGCTTTTAGAGGGATGTATCTAGCTATTGGCAGTGGTGGAAACCGCCCCAGTGCTTTCGACTGTACGAACCTAATAAACGGATCGCCTACAAAATCCGGTTAGACGTTTCGAAAGGCTGTGCTACTTGAAGACAAACCTTCGTCGACCCTCGATGGGAGGCCTTGTTTAGCTCCCGCGGTAGAGAAGCAGCCATGACTTGTGCAGGCAAAGGAAGCCGGCTCTTCGCTCCTAGGATATTAATGGTGGGAGGGTCCTGAGGGCTTGAATATGTAGCGGCCAAGTTAGTTCTTGGAACAACTTCCGGTAAAGTGTGATCCTCAATCTGTAGGAGCTCATCAGGTACCCCCACCGAGAAAAGATCTCCAAGAGCTCTTTTAGCACTATTGACCGTGTCAATCCTTCGATTCGGCGCTTTGATTAAACTGAAGCGGAGGGGCATCACTAGGGAACGACGCTGGCCTGGCATGGGCCTGGCTAGACTCAGAGGCGACATTTAGCAATCGATCGAAGAGCGCGTCGAAGAGTGAAAGCTACAGTGGGAAACTTGATACGAACTAGAAATATACCGAAGGAGCAAAATTAATCAGAATATGCATTATGCTGAAGAGTTGGAGGAAAAGACTCTTCCCTGGGCTGCCTACCTGGTCTGCCCATTAGAAATAGGCTCGAAAAACAGCGCTGGTGCCTTAACCTGGAAAACGTGTATGCGACTGCTACCCACACATACGCAGCTGCTCATTATGCTACGCCTGTCCGCCGTAGCCACTATGACACTGGCTGCAATGTCTATAAAGCAAATACAATTGTTTCCTGCTGTATACAGTTCCTCCTATGAAAATCTCTGCTAAGAAAAACTTAGCAGCTCAGCGACGTGGTTTGTACGAGCCGAAATAGTTAACAACCCGCTGAAATCCAGAATCGCCAGTCTTTATAAAAATTGCTATGCAGCGCAGTTTCACGCATGGGCAGCATAATAGCGAGTCGACAGCCTTCATGGGATTACAGTCAGTAGTAATGACCCTTCTTGCAAAACTCCTTAATGCAGTTTCTTATTCAACAAATTATTCGGATTGATACAGCATGGAGATAGCGTTTGACGCTGGACGGTGGCGAAGCCAAGGATTGGCTGGGATGGCAGCTGCCACTCCTGGCCTGGTAGGTGGAAGCCGAGTCTGAAACCGGTGGCCGCTTTTTCGGTCGCTGGTTTCTTGGTGATTTCGGCGTCATTTCGGTCAACGTTCGCTTGCCGAAGGCCCTGGCGGAACGCCCCTGAGACCACCCGCCCCTCCTTTACAGGCCGGTTCCGCCCAGTTCAGAGCCCCGTGCTCAGACCTCGGCGCTCCAATCCTAATGGGAGCCCCTGGAGCTCGAGTGGGGGAGCCGTCGCTCTTCCCCTCCTTCGCTGCAGCTGCGGCTGCGACTCGGCGACTCTGTCGATGCATGATGTGTGTGACATTTATGTGGAGGGATTTTTTGAGATACGGCCGAGACACGCCCACATCAGGACAACAAAGCGTTCACAAGTCTGGGCATCTTTTTGTATGCACGAGGTCTCGGCGTAGCGAAAAGAGTGAGACGCCGAAACGCATACTGCGCAGACCGATCGCAGGCAGACCGCAGCTACGTCCAATCGAGCGATGACTGGCTCACTCAGCACACAAGAAAACATGGTGGCTTGCTCGCTCCTACGGACCGGGCGCGTTCGCAATCCAGCCAATGAATTTCATTTCGATGATGGCATGGACAAGACGCGTACAGCAAATCCAAGGAAGGATTGGAAGGGCTCTTCTCGAGCCCATAGGCCAGGCAGCCAACAATAGTTCAGTTAATCAGGTTGGAGAGCTTACATTACAAGGTAATTATTCTGGCAATTAGCTAGTCGAGGGGGGGCTCCGCAAAGGCTTACAGTGGTCAGCCCCAAGAGAACGATTCGGAAATGGAAATTTGAGGGGAAGCTGCCGTCCAGACAACGGCCCTTTAAAGCTGCCCCCTAAGCCCGGTGCCACCTCAGAAGATCGAGCCTGAAACATGCGAGCCGCAGGTCGCGAGAACTTCGAGTGGAAAGCCTTTTTACTCCTAATAAATTAGCGTATCTTCTAAAAGACGCGACGGCGTCCACGAACAACCAGTCCCCGCCGCCGACAGGGGCTCTTTTGATCAGAAATCGACAGCCTCCATTTTTGGAAAGCCCTACGCTGCGATGAACCATTAGGCGGCGTAATTTGAAAAGCCCGAAGCCGAGCCCCGACCGAACTCGCGCCGTCCGAAGGCAGATTGCTTGTATAAGCTCGCGTCTGAGAACAGCTACCGGCCTACCCTCCTCTGTAAATGCGATAGCGTCATCTAAAAGAAGACAAAAAAGGTCCCCGATACCGAAAAGCTGCACACAAGAAAGCGCCATCCACAGGTCGTTCTCAGGCCGCATCTAAAGCAAGCTGATAGTGTCCTCTGTAGAAGCGAGCTCCATTCACTTTCGCGTCGAAAGTGCGTCTAGGTGGCAAGCCTCTGGAGCACCCCTCACACGGAAGCCTGGCTGACCCTCGCAGGAAGCCCGGTGGCCATTGGGAAGGGGCTTGTAGAGCGAGCCGGGCGGCATGAATGATGTGCAAAACTTCCGCTTTGCCTACCACTTGGGGTGAAGCTCTCTAGCCCCTCTTGCGTGAAGGTCTGCTGTTCTATTTTCTTAAGCCTACCGTTAAGCCAAATCTAACCCGAGTTTTGGAATGAGGAGTAAAGTTTTTTTTTAATCGATTTGGATATGTGGATGCGCATGGTGGTATAATTCTGACCTCTTCATGCTACAGGCTGGGCGGAACAGTTACGATCACCTAACAGTCGAGCCGGAAAGCATTATGCGGTTCGAAGTGGCTACGAATTTTCCAAGATCTCGTATCTATAGATGCCGGTTGCTAAAAGACGAACGGTCTAGCAGGAAAAGGCTGGGCGTGACGCTAAGCAGTCACACTAGAAGTCCAATCGCTGTGAAATACGGCAACCTAAGGTTACGAGTTCCTGTGGCGATAAAGAATCGGTCAGACTCAGCCAGTAAGAAATGCAAAAAAATGTGCTACCATCCTTCAAAGTTTCCTGCTCAAAAGTAATCCAGCGAAAAGTTAAGCTTTCCTCGAATCACGCTTCCACGAAACGGTTAGGTGATTCTACAGCCTCGTAGCGGCAGCAGAGCCTTAGTGGCAATTACCGCAACTCTCAGTGGACAATACACACACACACACACACACACACACATATATATATATATATATAAGTTTCGGCATCAGCTCACCGATCGCGGTTCGCCGGACCACTTCGCATTCGCCCGTGGTTGCCCAGCAACGACACTCCACAATGCTGGCGTAGTCTCTGGCCAGCCACGACGAGAAAATCCTTATCTCGTCGATACATAACTGTAACTGGCTACTTTCTGGTCTTCTTACCTCTATGACAGTATGCTTGTAGTAGGCGCAAAACTCAGCCGTTGGGCTAGTCAGTTGTGAATGTCGTAGCTGCCACATTGCACCACTTCTCGCTAATCCACAGTGGCTACCCACTGAATATATATATATATATATATATATATATATATATATATATATATATAATATATATTCAGTGGACAATATATATAATATAGCTTCGCACCCACACTCACAGGGTAGCACCTCATATCCGTACAGAATGAAAATATCCGCCAAGCGCCCGTACCTGTACAGATGGCGATCTCTGCTGTCTCCGCCAGTGCTAATGTAGTAGAGTAATCCGCTCATGTCATCGTATGCCAATACCTCCACGTCGTCCCACTGTCCGAATGTCAGAAATTCGTATCTGCCCTGGTAAACGAATCAAGCGTAGCTTCAATTCAAAGAGAGACACACGACAGGATAAATACGACAAGACAACAGTGGATGACCAAAAGAAACGTGAAGAGAGCAAGAGAGAGAGAGAGAGAGAGCGAGGGCGAGAGAGAGAGAGAGAGAGAGAGAGAGAGAGAGAGAGAGAGAGAGAGAGAGAGAGAGAGCGAGGGTGATGGATGGTTGGATGCGTGGGCGGGTGGGCCGGCGGACGTACAAACAGACGGACGGACGAACAGACGGAGGGACGAACAGGCGGACGGACAGAGGACAGAGAGAGGGGAGAGAGAGAGGGAGAGAGAGAGGGAGAGAGAGAGGGAGAGAGAGAGAGAGGAGAGAGAGAGAGAGAGAGAGAGAGAGAGAGGGGAGTGAGAGAGAGAGAGAGAGGGGAGAGAGAGAGAGCGAGAGAGAGAGAGAGCGAGAGAGAGAGAGAGAGAGAGAGAGAGAGAGAGAGAGAGAGAGAGAGAGAGAGAGAGAGAGAGAGAGAGAGAGAGAGAGAGAGAGAGGGAGAATCAAGAGAAGAACAAGCAGGCTGAAAGGTACGACGGAGGTTGTGCCCACTTGTAAGCCAACAGTTTTTTCAAGTTGGCAGAGCCCGTCGAGGTCAACTAAACGGCATTCGTCCAGTGGAATCGCCTGCGACAGCAGTGCTTTTTTGTACCGCCGCATGAGCCATGCTTCGCCCGTCGGCCGCACTCTGTCGGCACCGCCGAGAAGCCGCCACCGCAGCTCCCCGATCCGCTCCGATCCGCCACAAAGCCTCAGCAGCGACGACGCAACAAGAGCGACGACGCGTCGACAGCTATCGCTCAAGGCGCCCTCGGCAATTTTGAAATGGCACCTTGCCGAGCGACAGCGCGAGTGAAGACGAGCCGCGTCGCAGACGAGGACGGACGCCGGACGTAACGCCGTGCACTCACGTCGATGGAGACCGACAAGACGCGGCGGAAGTGCTCCCCGTTCGCGTTCGCCTTGGCGCGAGACGTGACGAAGTAGCGAGACCCGTCGGGAGCGAACACGGGCTCGGTGAGCGCTCCTCGAATCTCCAGCTCTCCGAGCGCACCGCTCGCGGTTCGCCGGATCACTTCGCATTCGCCCGTGGTCGCCCAGCAACGGCACTCCACGCTGCTGGCGTAGTCTCTCGCCAGCCACGACGAGAAAATCCTTATCCCGTCGATCCACTTGACGGCCGTCAGGTAGTGGTCGCTGGCGAGCGAGCAAAGGAGACCCCGGCGCTGCGGCTGAGAGAGCTCGGCACCGCCGGAAGCGGCTCGCGTGGGCGCCCGACCGGCCAACGGCGGCCCGGACTCTCGCGCGGCACCGTGAAAGAAGAGGCTCGTCCCGCGAGCGAGCGAGCGAGCGCGGCAGCTGCCGCCGCTTACTGAGTGCTGACTTCGGTGGGCAGGTTGAAAGTCCTCGGCTTGTAGGAGCGAGGCGCCGAGCTCCTCCGGTCGCCGCTGCCGCCGCCGCGTAGGTCCACCAGCCAGAGCTTCACGGCAGGGTTCGGTGAATTCAGGCCGGCCTTCAATCGGCAAAGTCGCACAAGCGCAGGCCGTTGGCGCGATGACGACCGAACCTCGAGCCGAACGAAGCTGGACAAGTATCGACCCGACTAGCTCTCCAGCCCCGCAGCCGCCGAAGCTCCAAGTCTCGGCTCTAGGTGTCGGCGACAGGGAGTCGGCCCGAGTCGGCGGCGTTAGAGCGGGTCGAGCGTGAGCGACTGTCTCTAGCGGCTCACTGCCGTCACGGGTCGGGCGGCAGCCGGACGGACGGACGGGCGGGAGGGGGAGAGAGAGAGCGGCCAGTCTCTCGTATCGCGACGCGTTCGCCAACCTTGGGATACGGCTGGCTGTGCAGCTGCGGGTTGTACTGGTCGTCGGGTGAGTAGCGCGAGTACTCGTGCCGCGGCAGCAGCGTGTCGTTGAATGAGGCATAGGCGAGGAAGTCGTCTCCCTCAGCTGGCCAGACTGCTTGACCGACTCGAAGGATTTCGTCTGCAAAGATGAGAGCCAGTGAAGCAAACGTTGATTGGACAAGACTGTCAGCCGGAGACTGGGCGAAACTGGTGAAGAAGCTCAGTGACCTATTATAGATACACGCTAACTGGGGCGTTTGTTCTATAGCTTCGAGTGTCGCGTCGGCGGCAGGAGGAGATAACTCGGTTTCGAGAGCTCCCAACCATTTTCGTGTATGCAGATACGTCGCCGGTGGCTTTAGCCATAACAGCTGCGACGGATGCCGGCCATTACTTAATGCGAAACGCACAATGAATGCTTCCGCGGTCCCACGTTCCGCCTCGTGCAGCCCTCTGAACTCGTTGGCAGCTGTAAAAAAGCAGCCGAAGAGCGGCCGCCGCCGAAGCACCGCCACCGCCCGCAACGCCCCCATCACTCGATGCTCGCGTCGCCGGCGTTCGCCGACCCGTCTAGCGTTCAGGTAGCGGGTAGCGGGGCGCTCCGAAGAAGAAGCTGGCCGGTGGCGCGTGCCGCTGCAGTGTTGCAGGCCACCTGTGGCAGCGTGAAAGAACACGCGTGGAGCTGAGACGGTGCTAGGCGGGCGGTGTGGCGGGCGCGGCCGCCCTTTGGGCGCTCGCCGTGAGATCGCCGCTGCACTTCTCACTTTGGACGCTCGCCGTCGGATCGCCGCTTCACCTCTCACTTTGGGCGCTCGCCGTCGGATCGCCGCTGCACCTCTCACCTTCGTACATGGGATCTGGAATGCCGTTGTAAAGCAGCGACGGCGCACCTCCGCTCGAGACCTTCGTCGCCGCGTCACCCGGCCGCCACGAAATGTACACATCGTTCTGGGCCACGAAGACCTAAGCGTGCGGGCGAGTGAAAGGTAGCGCTACGGCTTGTACGGGTTGTATAGCAAGTCGGAAAGGAGCGGCGGATTTGCCGGCGGACCGCGGCATATCGCCTTCGAAGCACGAGCCGCCGCCGGGCCAGCTTAGGTCCGCGGAAAGGTGCTCGCACTTCACGACTCGGATCGCGGGTTCGAGTCATACTGCGGGAATTCCTAGTTTCCCGTTAAGAGCGGGGCTAAAGCCGCCGACGGCGTTCTGCGTCCTCTGGTTTAATTTATCCAAGCGAGCTCACCAGGGAATCGTTCGATGCCAGCCAGCCGGCGTACTGCAGAAGCTTGATGCCCGAGGTCTTCAGCGTGCTAAAAAACCTGCAGCGAAAGCACGCCATCTAGCGGTCAGATTTTTTCGGTGAATGTGCGTCGCCGGAACGCCAGCTGCCTGGAACTCGTTTAATCTGCAGAGTGCCTCGGAGGTGCCGCCGCTGCCACAGTGAGGCGTCCTGGAGGGTTTAGGTTATATCAACGTTAGGTTAGGTTAAGTAACTCGCAATTTGAGAGGCTTTTTTTAAGACGCGGACAGCTGCTGCTTGCTGCCGACCACTCGCTTCGTGCAGTCATTCCGTCGCCTCGCCCGCAGCGCCTCTCTCGCGAGCTCGTGAGAGGCTCTGACCGCACGCCGGCCGGGAATTTCGAGGCGACGAGCATTCCGCCGGAGAACACGTTAGGTTGAGGACGTCCAAAAAGAATGACGACGATGCGTTCAATAGTCGACGGAGCTGGAGTACCAAACGCTGAGCAACAGCCGCAAGCAACGCGCCCGTTCGCACGTTCCCATTCGGAATCAGGACCCGTTCCCATTCGCACCGAGCACGTGTTCGCGAACCTATTCGCGAACCTGCGCCCAGAGAGGCGTCGAAACGGCGGCAGCCTCGCGGGTGGCGACGCGAGCGCCAGCGAGCCATTGCGTGCTTAGCTCGGCGATATATCGATTATGTCCCACTCGGTAGGATTAAAAGAAAATTGCGAAGCGCCCAGTGAAGTGCCTAGCGCGACGCGCCCATCTGCCCAGCTAGCCAGCTGTGAGACGTGAGCTGGAGTGAATAAGTGTACACGCTTGAACGAACGAAACTGTTGCTACGGCCCCGCCACTCCGCCACCACCTCGAAGGCTACTGCCTTCGCTTTTGCACCTACCGCGAGCGGCATGGTAGGCTTGCCGCCGGGTCTTGGCCCAGTGGCAAGGTTCGCGCGCTTTACGAGCCAGGTCATGGGTTCGATTCCTGCAGCCAGCAAATCTTCGTGACCAGCTGCGAGTTGTGTCGCGCCGCTGCCGCCGCCGCCGCAGCGGCACGTCTGCCGCAAAGATAACAAGTAAAGTTAAGGCCGGCTGCTTCCGCGTAACATTTGTGCAGCGGAAGCTGAGCCTTAGCGACGACCACTTCGCTTGTGACGGGTAATACAGGATGGCCTGCTGCAGGACTCGAACCCGCGACGCGGGTCTCAAAGAGATGGTGGTGTTACCTTACCGCTAAGCTAAGACCCTGGGCCAACTATATAATGAGGCAGCCACGTATGCTATTCTGCAGTAATGATTAATTAATTTAACGTTGATATTGTTAAACTTATTTTGGAATTTAATATTTTTAATTACTTTTTCAGTAATGCATTAACGCACCGCCGCAATTATGGCCCAGCTGCGGCTGGTTCAAGCGAATAGCCTGCCCCAGCCTGCCAATGGCAGGACCGGAAATCGCCGTCTAACGCCACAGCGGCCGCTGCGTTGGCGATTAAACTAAAACCAAGTGATGCCCGATATCCGGCGAGAGTAGTTGAGAGCGTTGCGCGCGCGAGCAGCACTCGCCTCGTTTTCAAGTCGTAGACGACGTACTCAGCCAGAGTGGTGTGCGTCCGAATCCGTTCGACTTTGGTCCTTAACAGCACGTAGCGCTCCGACGGCGATATCCAAGCCTTGTCGGCCCACATGCTGATCTGAAATGCCAGCGTGAGAGCGCTCGAGCTGCCGTAGTCTTCGTCATCGTTTACGAAGGTGACGAGGCGACTCACTCCTGCGCGACTCGCAGCTGCCTTGTCAATCGTCCACTGGCGCGTCAACCTCCGCGGACCAACTTCCGCCGAGACTAGCGCCAACGCTAAGCGTCACGCAGGCCGCCACCGGTTCCAGAAAGGGACTTCGCAAACGCACCCGGGCGACGGAGTGAGACGCCCGCCTGTTACTAGTCTAATTAATAATGATAATAATAATAATAACACACTTGATAAAGTACCCTCAGAGAACTCAATCTCTTCCTAGGCGCTTTGATTTTTCTCAGGCATGAACGTTTCGTGCACGCGCCAGTCATAGGTTGTGTGAATTACGAACTACAATTGCGAGACTTTTTTTAATCTCTAGGCAAATGCAGTGCAAGTGAAAGTCAAGTGCAGTCGGAGTCAAAATTTCTGCATGCCGTTTGAATCTTTACCTCGCCGGTAGCCGAGACTCGACTGACTAATAGATTACGAGAGCTACGAGAGATGGGCTCTCTTGGAGAGTTTTTAAGGAGGGCTTTAATACTTTCAGAGGTGCTGGATTTTTCAGAGTCTGTGGATTCTTTATATACGTGCCTAAAAGGGCCCGCCTAAAAGCGGTAAGCATGAGTGTACAGCTCCGGGCTCGCAAATTAGGCGTGTAAATATATTTTAGAGAACATTCATGTTATAATAATAATAATAATAATTCACTTGATAAAGCGCCCTCAGAGAACTCAATCTCTCTCTAGGCGCTTTACATTTGCTGTAAAGTGAAATGCAATTGAATGGTAAGTAAAATCATGCTTGAAAAACAAACGAGATGAATAATATGGTTAGGGGTGACATGCACAGGGTCAGCATGCAAATGTGGTTAGTGGCAGCATGCACAGTGTCAGCACGCATAAGCACATCAAAGACGAATCACAGGGACCCACTAAATGCTGTCCTAAATAGGTGTGTTTTTAGGTTCCTTTTAAATGTGGTCAGGTCAGGGGATGTTTTGACGCAGGTCGGGAGGGTTGTTTATCAAGCAAGATATTACTCACCATTCAATTGCGTTTCGCTTTGCAGCAAATGTAAAGCGCCTAGAAAGAGATTGAGTTCTCTGAGGGCGCTTTATCAAGTGCATTATAATTATTAGTAGTATTTCCAGGAGGAAGCGAAATTGTAAGCGACAAGCTCCCATCTCCGGCGAAATGATTACATAGCCAAACTCAAGATTAAAGTAAACAGTCAGAATTACGATAATAAATAAAACAATTGCTTTCTAAGAAGTTCGAACAGCCTTCCTGGAAATATAGCGGGCTTTCGTGACCGCCAGAGTCAGCCGAGAACCGCGAATTGATTCCCTTCGTGATCGCCACTACCACCCGTCGCCAAGCGCCGGCAAGAGCGCCACAGCCGCCGCCTCGGCCGCCGCCGCCGTTACGGTAACGTTACGCCGTCTTCTCATAGCGGCGCCGCGGCCTCTTATCAGTGGCCGCTTGTGCACGAGCGTGCATGCAGAACAAGAGGGCACCGGGCAGAGGAGAAAGAATTCTCATGCGCGAGACCAAAACAGGGAGAATAAAAAAGAAATATATATATATATTTCGTTTATATAGCGCCCCAAGAGAACTTTATCTCTATTCAGGCGCTTCACATATGCCTCGGGGCTCGAGCCCAAGACCTCAGCAAGACCTTGGTCGAGGCGAGCACTTTCACCGCTGGACCAAAGCAGGGAGAATATATTGCTCGCACGACTTGGACGCCGCCGCTCGAACGTCGCAGCTCGAGCGCGACGCTATCCGCCGAAAGCCACGCAGCTCTCTTGCTCACCAGCGTTTCTTTGCTCAGGATGGTTTCCAGAAGGCCACTGACGCTGTTCCGTCTCAGAACAAAATTTCCGAGTCCGTCGATGAACGCGTAGTCTTGCATGCCTAGAAAAGAAGTTTCAGCTCAAATATCAAAAGGAGCTCGTTCTTTCGCTCCGAACGTCCGCCTTCGGCCGGCCCGTCGCGCGTCGGCGCCGACCGAAGCAGCGCAGTGGACCGAGCAGTTCGGCGCGCTCTCCTCGACCTCCGTTCGACCTCCGTTCGACCTCCGTTCGACCTCCGTTCGACCTCCGCTCGACCTCCGCTCGACCTCCGCTCGACCTCCGCTCGACCTCCGCTCGACCTCCGCTCGACCTCCGCTCGACCTCCGCTCGACCTCCGCTCGACCTCCGCTCGACCTCCGCTCGACCTCCGCTCGACCTCCGCTCGACCTCCGCTCGACCTCCGCTCGACCTCCGCTCGACCTCCGCTCGACCTCCGCTCGACCTCCGCTCGACCTCCGCTCGCTCGACCTCCGCTCGACCTCCGCTCGCTCGACCTCCGCTCGACCTCCGCTCGCTCGACCTCCGCTCGCTCGACCCCCGCTCGCTCGACCTCCTCTCGCTCGACCTCCTCTCGCTCGACCTCCTCTCGCTCGACCTCCTCTCGCCTGACCACCGCCGCGTCTCGTCCGTTGCACGCTTCGCAGCCGCGCAGCGATGCTCACTCGTTTTTAGCCATTGGATTTCGACAGCCCGCGGTGCGAGGCTGCTGTCGAAGAGGTCTTCGAACTGCAGGTTCCGCCTGTGGTCCACCGGATCGTCCGCTAAATAATAACTGGTTCGTCAAACTTCAGCGCCGGCCATTTCGACGTCCTCAGCCCGGCCGCGGTGCCAGGTCGGGCGCGCGCGCGAGCGCACCCCGCTTGCCGGTATATTCGGACAAGGCGTGCTTTGCGAGCGTCTTCGCTCAGCCGCTCGGCGTCGGCCACCGCGACTCGCTGTTGTGCGTCCGGTACGAGCTACTCCGCTTTCTCTGCCTGCTGCTCGACGAAGGGGGCAGAATGCGAACGACTCGCCTGCGCCTCAGCTGCTTAGTCGCGAGCGGCGGACTGGCGGACGGCCAAAGGTCGCCGCTGCGACCTGCGACCACTGCGAACCATGACCTTTGACCCACGACCGCCGGCGGCAGTCGACGGTCACCGCGCGGGCGTGCAGCCGGCCGGCGAAGTTCGTCTCGAAGCCGACCGTCTACCGCAAGACGAGCGGTGGCCTCCGACTGGCTCGCGAGCGGCATCGTCGCGCCCGCTACGAGCGCCTAGCTGCCGACGCCATGGCGGCGTCATCTGCCCGCCCACGACTGGGTTCGGCGGCGGCGCTTGCTGCACTTACGCTCCCTGAATGCCACAATGGCGCCGATTATGGCCCCGCAGATGGCGGCGATGACAAGCAGCGCAATCGCTATGCCCTTCCAGTTCTTCTGCTCCGGTGGATCGCCGACCAGCTCCTGCTCAACACAAAGATGACCGCCGCGCGATGTGCATGCAGCCTCGTCACGAACGGCGGTGCTCTGCCGGCGCGAAGCATGACTCGCCATAGAGGAAGCAGCTCGTGAGAGAGCGGCAAAGTAATTGAGAAGGAGAGAGAGCTAGAGAGCGAGAGATCGCGAGAAAAGAGCGTAAACGTTGTGCGAACTCTGAAAGGAGATATGCACGGGCGGGAGTCGGTGGCAACTAACTACGCTCTTGAAAGCGCGCGACGGACAAGGTCTACTCGAATGCTCGAGCCAGACGATCGGCGAACACCTGGCGCGCGTGAGCTGCAGCGGCCGTGGCGGCGGGGACGGGGCCCGCGCGAATCCGTACTGCGACAGCTGCCCGGCGAAGCACGGGAGGCCGCTCTAAGCGTCGAGTGTCGGCGACATCCAAGACAGTAAAGCGAGAACCAGCCTGAACGGCCTGCAAGAGAGCCCGGCAATCGCCGGCTCCTGCCCACTCGTTGCGCCGACCCGAGGCCGCCGCGGCGAGATCACTGCCGATCGACGGTCGCCCGCTGCCGCTGGGCGGGTTCGCGCGGCAACGTCGACGCACAGCCCGCGAATGCGTGCGCCGACTAATGCAAGCGCACTCTGCGGATGGGGCCGCATAGGTCGCGGCGGCGACTGATCGCGCTGCTTCAGTGAAGCGCGATCCTGGACCGGATCCTGGAGGAGCCTGGACCGAGCTCTGAGCGCACGTGCGCTCGCTGAGCGCCCCGATAGTCGGACTGCCTGCGGGCAACTGCCGAGCAGTTGTGGCATGTTAGACCGAGGCGTGAGAAGAATACCCGCCACCATCCGTCGCCGTACCACTGTGGCCATGCGCCAGCCAGCCAACAAGCGGCGAAGGGCGGCGTGAGCGCACGCGAGCGCACCGTGGCTGTCAACGAGCAGGGCATTTTTCGCGTTGAGCGAAGCACCGGGGGGGGGGGATTGAGGAAGGCAGCTAGCCAGAAGAGCAGCCGAGAGAGGAGAAAGAGAAAGAAAATAAGAGGGCGAGAGCGAGCGGTTACACTCACGGCACTTGAGCTCGCAGAACTCGAAGCAGATATCCAGCTGCGGCACAGCACCGGCGGCGGCGGCGGCAGCGGCAGCGGCAGCGGCGAACGACAGAGGATGAGGAGACGCGCTACGGCCCGCCGCTCGCCAGTAACCGTAGAGGCGGCGGCGAGGCAAGCGCTGCAGCGACTGAGGCTGAGACGACGCCGGATGGGACGCCGCGCTGCTCGCCTTCACGACTGCCCCACCCAGGGAGGAGTACCTGAAACCAATTCCCTTCGTGCTCTTCACTCTCGCCCGTCAGCAACTCGCGCCGCCAGTTCGGGCGCCGCGCCGCCGCCGCCGCCGCAGCAGCAGCGAAGCGCAGCCTCCTCGAAGCGGCCGCTGCTTCTGCTTCGGCGCTCGCGGCCGCGCGCGGCCCAGGCGAGGTCACCATTTGCTCCACGCACACCTGCACCTGCCGCCGCCGCCACCGCAGTTTGCTCGTAGTCCGAACGACGGAGCTCGCGCGCGCTGGAGTCGCGACTTGCTGCCCGCGCAGCACGGCGGCGCGCCGCCACGCCTGTAGCGGCGCCGCGCGCGTCCGAAACGGCGGCTGCGTCGGAGGCGGTCGCTGGTGGCGCCGCCGCTTGTCTCGCGCCTCTGCACGCGCGTCGCCGGAGCTTATTGCCAATCAACTTCGGAATTGGACCGCTTCGCACGGAGGATGAGTGAAATTGCAATTGCCAGCTCGCGCTGCCCGCCTCGTGGCGAGTCGCGACCGCAATTATTGCGAGCCAAGAAAGAGGCGGGCCTCTGACGGCGTTCATTAGCGTCGTCTAAATAGAGCGGCCGCGAGGCGAGTCCAGCTTCCTCGCCGAACTCGGCCGGCCGGCTCGGCGCATCGACCGAGCAGGAGGAGGACGCAGGAGGAGGAGGAGGAGGAGGAGGAGGAGGAGGAGGAGGAGGAGGAGGAGGAGGAGGAGGAGGAGGAGGAGGAGGCCGCGACGAGCGGCCGACTAGCGGCGCCGCGAGGCGAAGCACGAGCGCCGCCGCAGCTGCGCCGCCGCCGTTTAGCCCGGATGAACGACGGCCCGTCGTCGACGGCCGGCCGGCCGTCGACGCCCCTGCGGAGCGCACGACGCCTCTTCGCGGCACTCGGCGCCCAGTGGCGGGCGCGGCGCTCAGCGGTCCGATTCGCTCAGCGGCGGCGCCGACAGCAATGTCCTACCGGGCGTCCGGTCTCGCGCCCGCGAGTCGGTTTTTCGCTCAGCAGGCCGACGCGAAGCCGTCGCGGACAGCGGCCGATTGCAGTCTAGGTGCTTCGCGATTTGTCCGATTTCGCCGTCCGCTGCGCGCGCGGGCCCGCAGTGTTGCGCCAGCTCGTTTCCGCGCGACTGGCCGGTTCGCCTAGGGCGCCTTGCGAGCACCCGATTTTTATTTGTAAATGTCGTAGCATTTCTTTCGCAATCCATATATAAATATATACGGATCTTAACTTTCGCCTCAACACATCTGCGGCTATGTACAAGGTTATTCTATTCGCTGTGCAGCATAATTTTTGTTCCGAGTTAGTGAGCGTTATTTCCTAATTGCTTACGCGTCTGAAGTTTATAAGATGGCCATTAGACCCTAAACAATTTGCTTTTATAACTTGGACAGTAATTAATTTCGAATTAACCTATTGGTGAGGAGTGAGAAAACTGCCAGATGCGCATCTTGTGGTTCACGTTTAGCCATGAACAACGGCCAACCGATTGAAATTAGCATGTATTTACTCTGAGGTAATACAAAATTTGACAACTCAAAATGATTCAGAAATGAGCAGATATTCTATACTTTCAGCTACACTGCAAATCGCTCTATCGAGCAGGCCCTCAAGCAAATATGTTCCGTATCGTGTTTTCACTATAGTCTCCTAGGTAGTGACGTTTTAAGTCCACAATATATCCTGGTGACAGTGCTCGCCTTGCTCCTGGTGACAGTGCTCGCCTTGCTCCTGGTGACAGTGTTCGCCTTGCTCTTGGTGACAGTGCTCGCCTTGCTCCTGGTGACAGTACTCGCCTTGCTCCAACGTGTAAGGTCCCAAGTTCTCCTTGAATCTATCAAAATCGAGGATGTGGACTTTGAGAGGCAAATTCTGCAGATCAAACGGGTGTAGCTCATTGTGAGAGCCTGCACCAACCGATCGGAGTGAGATTCTCCTGAAGCAGTAAACCACGGCCACCACGAAATAGCTTCAAGCCGCTTTCTCCGTCCTTCTTATTCAGCTTCTCAAAAGTTATCAATTTGTGCAAATTCTTCATCAAACTTGATGATGTCCTGTGAAGGTAGCAGCTTTGACCGTTGCATTGGACAGATGCGGAAAGACACATTGAAGTTTCTTGAAGCTGCTTGGCCGGCGAAGGAAGCGCGAGCTGTTGGTGCCAGAGCCAGAGCCAGAGCCAGAGCCAGAGCCAGAGCCAGAGCCAGAGCCAGAGCCAGAGCCAGAGCCAGAGCCAGAGCCAGAGCCAGAGCCAGAGCCAGAGCCAGAGCCAGAGCCAGAGCCAGAGCCAGAGCCAGAGCCAGAGCCAGAGCCAGAGCCAGAGCCAGAGCCAGAGCCAGAGCCAGAGCCAGAGCCAGAGCCAGAGTCAGAGTCAGAGCCAGAGCCAGAGCCAGAGCCAGAGCCAGAGCCAGAGCCAGAGTCAGAGTCAGAGCCAGAGCCAGAGCCAGAGTCAGAGCCAGAGTCAGAGCCAGAGCCAGAGCCAGAGTCAGAGCCAGAGCCAGAGCCAGAGCCAGAGCCAGAGCCAGAGCCAGAGTCAGAGTCAGAGTCAGAGCCAGAGCCAGAGCCAGAGCCAGAGCCAGAGCCAGAGCCAGAGTCAGAGCCAGAGCCAGATCCAGAGCCAGAGCCAGAGCCAGAGCCAGAGTCAGAGCCAGAGCCGAGGATGGCGTTAAAAGCTGCAGCTGCCTCTGCGCCGATGTCCTCGAGGCCGACGCTCAGCGCTCGTAGCGGCGCCTAGTCATCGCAGCTGGATCGCCGCCGCCGCGGGCGACTGCGACTACGGGTGCAGCCAGTGCCGCTGTGCTGTGCCCCTGCACGTCGATAGAAAATATCAGCTGACTTAACAGCTCATTTTTATGGCGGCAGAAGTGCCTTGATGGCTATCGCCACCACTT
Source organism: Cristatella mucedo (assembly GCA_009760855.2). Lineage (NCBI taxonomy): Eukaryota > Metazoa > Bryozoa > Phylactolaemata > Cristatellidae > Cristatella > Cristatella mucedo. The sequence goes on along the minus strand of WPIO01000023.1, from coordinate 3,795,661 downwards.
GCATTTGGCCATAAAGGATCGCCTGACAGTGGGATTCGATCCCAGGAGCTCGGTCGTGAAGAGCAAGCAGCGCCTTCTGGGCTGTCACGGCCCACTTTGATAGTAACGGAACGAGAGCGGCAGCAAGAGCGTACAGTAATTACATATTCATAGCGCAGAGCGGTCCGCTTTCGATCCGAGTTCTTCGTCGGGTTTTTCCGTCGTCTGCGTCATCACTTCTAGTAGGCCGTGGGTTTTAAGACAGAAAACCGCAGCCCGGCGGCATGCCTCTACTTCTCTGGGAAAACTGAAGGAAGCGTAGACCAGTCGACCAATCAGATTTTCCTTACAGAGCCCGCCTCCTTGGCGTCGATAGAAATGGCGGGACGCGGCACGACTTCGCTTATTAAGGAGTATTGTGGCACACTCGGTTCCGAATACTTGTAGCTCAGGAGCCACGAATATCTCGGCACACATTATCTGACTGACCTTGAACACTGACTCCTCAAAAGGTAGCACGCGGCGAGCGACTTTCTTTTTCGCTAGCTCCTGCCGGTCTACGCCACGACGCGGAGCTGGCTCCGCTGGAGCGAGAGTAATCCTCAGTAGCAGCGAAATCGATCGACGGAGCTCGGAGTCCTCGAGCGAAGGCGCCGCTGGCCACTTTGTGGCCCCACGCCACGCACCGGCTGGCACAAGACGTCCCCGAGCAGCGGGACGACCGCGCAGCCAGCGCTCCCGCCGCTCGGGAGCGAACGCGACGTCGACTCTCGACGTCGCGTTCGCTAAGTGACGCGCCGGGGACGGCGTCTCGCGTCGCAGCTTGGCCCCAGTCGACGTGCGCGTGCGGCTGGCCCTTTCGCGCGAGCGAGCGACAAGCAAGCGGATGTCGCCGACAGCTGCCGCGTCACTTCCGGTCGATGCGCTCGCGAAGAGAGCGCGACGGCGCTTAATTATGCTGCGAACGAGCCGCTGAGAAGGCTCGGCCGCTCGGTCGAGCTAGACGGACGGCCGCCTCGAGCTCGCCGGTCGGCCCGCGAGAGAGTCGGCCCGCGAGAGACCGCGAGAGACGGCCCGCGAGAGACGGCCCGCGAGAGAGACGGCCCGCGAGAGCGAGCGGATGCTTCCGCGCTGCGGGAGCGCGAGGCGCTCGAGCTCGCCTTCGCTCAGCCCGAACTCTTTTCGCGAGTAAAGGGCAATCGTTAGCTGCTGGCACCGCTGCTAGTCGCTCATTAATGTCTCGGCGGCGGCGGCGGGCGGGCGGCTGCTGCAGAACCGCTCGTCGGCCACAACGGCGAACGCCAGCGAGAGCGCATTCCAGAGCCGCGGCCGAGGCAGGTGCGACTCGCGGAGAACTTTGGAGAGATCCGCTGGACTCAGCGGCAGCACGCAGGCAGCGAGCGAAAGCAATGTCTGCCGCGCAGGGCGAGTCGTCGGCGAATGCAAGTAGATGCGATGGCGAGGCAGTGAGTGGCGAGCGCTGGAGCGCGCTAGTAAGCGACGCTGACAAGCATCCACGTAACCAGGTCGGGCGCGGAGGAGAGGTCGGGCAGGAGGAGAGGTCGGACGAGGTCGAGCAGGAGGAGATCGGCGGCTGCGCTTCGAGCCCGCTCTGCTCCGCTTCGGCGGGCGAGCGGCCAGGGCGAGAGCCCGCGGCTGCTTCCGAGGCATCCCACGCAGCGGCTACCGTTCCCTGGGGCTTCCGTCTCCAGCCACGAGACTCTTGTCGGCGAGAGGAAGTTTTTAAAATTCTTCCTTCGCCGCGCTCGCTCTTAACGTTTGAAACACCGCCCCGTCCAACCCGCCAATCGGTTTCGATTGACGGAACTGCAACAAATGACTCGAAAATGGCTCCACTCGGGAACTTGCAGCAGCAGCAGCAGCAGCGGGCTCGCACAGCATTCGAGTGCCGCCTCTACTTCACGAGCGCGAATCGCTGACGGAACTCGGAGAAAGGAGAAGTCGCTAGGCTCGGAGAAGTCGCTTCGGCAACCATAGCAGCGGCTTCCGTCCGATGCGCTTCCGTCGGATCGATTCTGCGAGGGCCTCTCTCGCAGCGAGCATTCAGCGGCTGCGGTCGGAATCAGGACCCATTTCGGAATCAAGCCCATTGATAAACATGGACCGACCGTCCGACGTCGCAGGGCTGGCGGAGCTCGCTGGGCAGGAGGCGGGGTGGAAAGAAGGGGCGGCGGCTGCTGGCGGTCTCGAGACTCGCCGTCTCTAGCGAATCGACGTGCGGTTCGCGTAAGGGCCGCGACGGCACCGAGCTCGTACCCGCCCGAATGACTTCCGGCGACCCGCGAGCTCGAAGCTCGCCGCTCGCGGCGGGCGTGCCATCGAAATAGCTGCCCAGATGCCGACGCGCCTCGGTCGACCTCTGGCGACGATCGACGCCGCAGCACAGCGAGACGAGTGCGACCACGTCAACCCCTCGAGCGAGCGCTCGTTGGCGACGATGCCAAGATCGCGACTCCAGATCCCACGCTCCCGACTTACTTGGACTTCCGGCTTACGGCGGAAAGCCTCGGCGGCAGGCTAGCTAGCCAAGCCGGCGCCACCCACCGACTATCAGGGCAACTCCTGCGCCGCCACCGCCTCCCCTCCAGACGCCGTTGTTAGGCGTGCCGTGCGCCGCCGGGGACCGGCTACCGGGCAGAGCTCCACGCACCCGAAGCCAGCGGTGGTCGTCGCTGAGCCGCCACCGTGGGCGCCGTCGGTGGCGGCGGCGTAGGATTGTCGCGAGCCGCTCTCGCGAATCTCGACGCTGTCACTCGTCTCGCGGCCAGCCGCGGACGCAGGACGCGTGGCGAGCAACTCGCGACGGCCCGAGCGCGAACGCGACCACTGGGGCGCTACTGACTTGCAGATCGTCCTCGTCGCCGGCGTTGGAGCCCTCGCCGGTTAGCCTCCTGCCCTTCGCCATGTTCGGGCGTCGGGCGAGGCGACGCAGCGGGGCCGCCGCCGCGGCTTCGGAAAGGTGGCTAGCAGAGGCGGCTGCGGCGGCGGCGGCAGCGAACTCGCTCGGTCGACGTCGGGCAGATAAAGAGATGCGGCAGCGGCTAATGAGCCTGGCGCGGCAGGCTGGGGCGGAAGTAGCGGAGGTGCGCGAGCCGGCCCGCCTCGCACGATCCTCGCATTGGGCCGCCCGAGCGCCGATCAATGTCGACGCTCTTTTGAATTACACCGGCGGGCGCACCGCCGCCGCTCAGCGGAATCAATAGAGGTCAGGTGTGTGCACTCCTACTTCCGAATCGAGTTGCAGCGAAAGTTAATACACCTCCGCCCGAGCATTGATCCTGACGCAAAGGGAAATCATTACTCTCGACCTGGCGATGCTGCTCGCAGCGCCGGATTCGCCCGCACTATGTCGCACCTGTCGGCGAAGCGTCCGACATGTCATCAGCCACGGTCCCCTCTCTAAATGCTGGCTGGCGAGACTGGCTGAAGCGACGCCGCCGAGAGGGGAGCTCTTAGGACGCTTTAAGGAGCTCGCGCTCAGATTCCACCGTTTCGCTGCTTTCGCTGGTTCGTCGCCACCGCCAGCGCGGCGGCGGCGACCAGTACGCGGGACGCGGGACGCGGGACGGCGGCAGTCCTGGGGGCGGCGGCGGCGGCGGCGGCGTGGGGCAGGAGGCGTCGGGCGCGGCTACTAACCGAAGCGGCAGCGGCTGCTAACAAACACGCGTTTTTACGCGTTTTCGCCAGCAGCGCGAATCAACCGAAGTGCGGCGGAAGGCGAAAGTCGGGTGAAAGGTGAAGAAAGGTGAAAGTAGGTGAAAGGTGAAAGTCGGCGGCGGCTGACGTGGCGGCGAGCGGCTCTCGAGCCTCCGGCGTCGCCCGGGCGCAGGACGGAGCGGCATTTCGCGGCGCCGCTCTTTTCGTCACCTGGACGGCTGGACGCCGCGTGTCCGCGAAAATGAACCGCTAGCGAGCCGCTCGACGCCAGCGGAGCGAGCCATGCCTAAAGCGAAAATACCGGCCGGCTACTGTTGCGCCGTTCATTAGCGGCTGCGGGTGCGTGCGCGCTCCACTGCGGATCGATCGCCCTTATCTGTCTGTCGAGCGCATTTCGGCAAAAATTTTTCAAAACGCGTCAGCATCCACAGGCACTGTCGACACCAAGATTCTATCTAGGGAAAAGTCCTTGAGCTTGACCGACCGTCGGTGCTGCCAGCGTTGAGGCTGCCAGCTAGCCAGCCGACTGCGGCCTCTTCGTGTCTCGAGCGCCTTCGTCCTCGCGATGGCATTGACACCTTGCGTCGGAATTGACGGAGCCTTTTCCTCAGTCAGTCGAAATTTGAATTGAAGCTTTCCTAATTCTACTCTTTGACTCGGTGAATTTCATTCGTACGCGGGCAAAAGACCGACGAGATGAGAAGGAAAACGCCACTTTTGTGATGGTGCAAATGAATTATATTTTATACATTTTACTAGTCAACTTGCTCCTGCCAGCGTCCGAAGGTCGTCGAGGTTTAACAGCCTACGGAGCTTACTTTTAAAAAGGGAAATGCTCCAGCAATTTCTTGACCGTAGTTTCGGCCCAGCACACTACAACATTCCCCTCACACACACCATACCGATGCCGGAACTGAAGCTCTGTCGAGGCACCTTACTCTAAATGCCTCTTTAGCATCCCTCCAGTCTGAATGGCCTGTTGACAGACCGCTCGCGACGCTCTGGGTCAAAGGTGGGCCACACGCTCTGGGTCAAAGGTGCACCATCCGGCGGCAGGCCTCGCTAGGCTTTCCGTAAAGAAATCTGCAGATTCTTTGGGAATAGGAATGGTCGCATTTTTTGGTGCACTCTCTGATTCTGCGCGCCGAAGAAGCGGGCATTTCCGCCTCTTGAGAAATACTCGCGAATAGCCCATCTTTTTCACTTTTGACAAGTCTGAATAGCCGCACGAACGGAGCGCTGGGGGAAGCCTTTTCAGACACGACTAAAAAGAATTGGCTCCTCAGCAACTCACAATATACGATTTCCTTCATGCAAACTACTGATATCTCTTCTGGAAACCGGTCGTGCGCATCGTATGCCCGCCGCGCTAGCGTCTTTTTTATTACCTCAACTAAGAAAAAATGGCAGATCTCTCCGGAGAACCACTTTTAATCTGCTCGCCAAAAGCACGCACTGCCCGACGAACTCTAGAGCAGCTCTTTAAGCCTTATAGTCCCGCGCTGCAAGGCTGTTAATCCCTCGGTCTTAGTCCTGGGGTTATGTGCTTGCTCGTCGCTACCCAGGTCGCGGGTTCGAGTCCTGCAACAGACGATCACTGATTGGCTGCTGCAAGCTCGGTGACAGTGATAGAGGCTTTTCTGCTGCGATATAGCTGAGACTGTTGGACCAGCTGACATTAGCGTTACTTTTTGTACTTAACTACAGTCACTCGAAAAGCCCCGTCCACTCAGTCTGATCTGGGATGAGTGGAGGCTATAGTTGCATTTCTAGCCTCTCTTCTAGCCCTCCCCTTTAGCCCATCGCCATTGGATGCTGACCGCAAAAGCTGACGTTCACTGCGAACGAACGCGGAGCTTCATCCGATGACGCCAGGGTGCCAAATAATAAATGCCAGATGTCCACTAGGAGGCGCTGCCAAAGGAAGCACTAGCGACTTAGCAGCAATACATACGGACGGGGCAGTCTTTGCCATGCAGTGGTCTCCGTGCCCTCGGCTTTCATGCCGGCGGCGAGCCCTGGTAAAATGTCCACGGCCGAGTTCAAAGACGCTGCCAACGTTTCTCCGAGGGAGAGGCTCTCTTGCAAACGAGCCGCCGACGGCGGTCCGATCCGGGCAGAACGGCGCCACCCATCGAGCTCCCATCGAGCTCCCTCGAGCTCCCTCGCCACCGCGACTTCGCTCGCTCCCCAAAACCCCTTCAAATGCGCTCCTCTGCCACCGCTTAAATTAGCGCCCGATGTAGCGAAACGGCGCTCGAGGGCGGGCGCGCGTCCAGCTGCGATATGGCGAGATGACAGTTGCTCTCAACGCAGTCACTGACGAAGCAGCTGTAGGACAAGCTAGCCACTTTTTGTATGTCCAGCCGTTTGAGCTCTCCTTCCCTCTCTCTCTCTCTCTCTCTCTCTCTCTCTCTCTCCCTCTCTCTCTCCCTCTCTCTCTCTCTCTCTCTCTCTCTCTCTCCCTTGACGGCCTATGGTTTACCACAGACATTAAACTAGATAGGTCTACTAAGCGCAAGCTTGAAAAAGCATGCGAAAAGATTAGGACTGACTGTCCCTCGACAGGCATACGAGGACTACTGTGGATTGTACCAATCGATCCTAGCAAAGGCTAAGTCTTAGCTTCCGTTAAACATTGTTGAATTACAGGTGCACAATCCAAAAATGCTAATGTCGAAGATCAACCATCTCCTCAACCGCTCGCAGGCTAGCTCCTTACCAAACGATCCCTTTGATGATCTAGCGGATCGCTTCTCTAGCTTTTTAGTCGAGAAGATAGACAAGGTCAGAGAGTCATCCCCAAGATGGCAGCACCTCCCCTGGAATGCGGTCGTTCAATTCCATGCAGCACCTCGATGCTTACATTCAAGCAGGTCACTCGTGACCTCGTCCTGAAGTTCATATCCTAATCAAAGAAGACAACTAGTCCTTTAGACCTTATTCCCATTGTCCTGCTTCTACGATGCAGGGATCTGCTGATGCCATGCATAACTAACATCATAAATATTTCGTTAGCCTCAGGTCATGTCCCAGCATCTTTCAAAAAGGCTGTAGTCATGTCACTATTCAAGAAAGCAGCACTAGACCGGGAGGACTTAAGCAACTTCCAGCCAGTCTCCCATCAAATGCACTGGAACGACTTATTGCAGACCAGCTGAACTTATTTATTGAAACTTCAAACTTTACTAGTAAGTTCCAGTCTGGTTTTAGAGCTAATCCCTCTACAGAGTCAGCACTGCATCGGGTGTATAATAGCATACTTAGGAATGCTGACAAAGATAGAGTATCTCTGCTGTTTTGCTCGATCTTTCGGAAGCTTTTGATACTATCGATTCAAGTCCTTTTTGAACGCCTCTCATCTCGCCTGGGCATCACCGGCACTACTCTTCATTGCTTCAGGTCCTATTTCAGTGAGAGACTCCAGAGTATTGATGTAAATGAACAAAGATCATCCAAGAAACCCCTAAAATATGAGGTACCTCACGGCTCCATGCTTGGTCCAGTTTTTTCACGGTTTATACTCTCCCTCTTGCCGATGGGATCGCCGAGCACAATCTAGGCTTTCACTTCTATGCAGATGACACTCATTTGTACCTTTGCTATGATCTCTCCCAGCCCTCCAGCACGTCAAATTCTCTCAGCTCCCTTGCTGCATGTATTGAGGACATCCGCACGTGGATGGCAGAAAACTTTCTTAAATTGAATTATGATAAAAACCAGCCTACTAGTTATGGGCAAACCAAGCGTAATTCAGAAATTGGAAAGGCTAACGCTCAAAATTGGCTCTGCCAGCATATCTCCTGTTGAATCTGCACGAAATCAAGGTGTCATGTTCTAAAACGACCTTTCATTGAACGACCACGTCAGTTCCACAGTCAAGTCTGCCTACTTTCAGCTACATGACATTGCTAAAATTCGGGCTTGTTTAGACAGGGATACCACATCTTAATTGGTCTATGCATTTGTGACATCTCGTCTTGACTTCTGTAACTCGCTGCTTGCTGGCCTACCGGTCTGTGTACTCAGGCGCTTACATCCGGTGCACAATTCTGCAGCAGGTTTGTCTGTCGTGAGCATCGCCGTTGCCACATTATACCACTACCCACCGACCTGCACTGACTCCCAGTCAACCAACGGATCGACTTCAAGGTTGTCACTCACTTTCAGGTCTCTTCATTCTTTGGCTCCAGCCAACCTATCAGATCTACTGCCCCAACCAGAATAAGCATCATACCACCCACTTTTCGAAATCTAACTGTTTAACTATAGCTCACACAAACCTCAAATCCTTTGGGGACCGTGCCTTTAGTTCAAATGCTCCCAAATCCTGGGACTCACTCCCGACTTGCGTCACGACATCCCTGACTTGACCACATTTAAAAAGAAACTAAAAACGCACCTATTTATCACATCATGAAGTGGGTCCCCGCGATTCGTCCTTCACGAGCTTGTGCGTGCTGACACTGCATGCTGCCACAAACCACACTTGCATGCTGACCCTGTGCATGTCACCGCTGAAAATGTTTTTCTTGCTGCTTATCGAGCATGCTACCACTAACCATTCGATCGTGCTTCCTTTACAACAATTGTAAAGTGCCTAGAAAGAGATTGAGTCCTCTGACGGAGCTTTACCAAGTGTATTACTATTATTATTATTATCCCTCTCTCTCTCTCCCTTTTTATTTCTCCGTCTTCTCTCTCTCCCTCTCTCTCTCTCTCTCTCTCTCTCTCTCTCTCTCTCTCTCTCTCTCTCTCTCTCTCTGTCTCTGTCTCTGTCTCTGTCTCTCTCTCTCTCTCTGTCTCTCTCTCTCTCTCTATCTCTCTATCTCTCTATCTCTCTCTCCTTTCTCCGTAGCGCACACATGCTCGCGACTCGGCTCCTACGTGGGCATCAGTTTGAGTCCATTTCTAACGCGACGATCAGCGCCAATATTTCATTTTTTTGATCAGCATGCTTATACTGCCGCCGCTATATATACCGCCTGCATCAACGATTACAACCCAAGCGCGTTCGGCGCGTCGAGTGGAAGGCTTACTCCGCGAGAGGGGCCATACGGCGTCTACATCAGCCTACCGCATCTAGAAGTAAATCAGAAGCTACTCCATTTTCGAAACGTACGGCCGACCAAGTTAGCTATACGTTGCGTAATTTTCGCGAAGCAACTACAGCACACGCGAATAAGAAATATCCGCATCTTTTTTCAAAGCCATCTCGTGGCACGATAAGATTAATCAGAGGCGAAGTATAATTTAGAAGCTTATGTTCCGTACTCTTTACAATTGGTGCAAGAGTACGAGCATCGCGCTCGCTACGTCCGCGTGTTCTCTATGGAAAAAAGCTTCCGTAAGACCAAAGCAACAAGTTTCAGCAACTAGCAATAGCTCCATGACGACGTCAAAAGGACTAGCGCTCTCGTCGCCGGTTAGGAGACAGCGACAGGCTTGGACGCCAGCCGTGGCCGTCGCTTTGCAGTTCGTTGCGACACCGGCCCGACTCCATCTGCTGCAGCCGGTGCTCGAGCGTTGCGAACCTGACTAGTTTCGAAATATGCAGAAACAGCGAGCTGAGCTTTGAGCGCGCTCGCGCCTGAAACTATCGCTGATTCCGGACGCCAGAGAGCCATGCGAGCCGAAACGGCGGCGCATCGCATTACGGCTTTGCCGAAAGTTGTAACTCAGTAACTGTTGCGGGCTGTTAGCGTCCACCATCCTATTTTTAACCAGGGCTCTTGGCCTATAGCCGCTGCCAAAAGTCAGACCAGGTCTGTAGCCGCTGTCAAAAGTTTACTTAGAACGCGACCCGTTGCACAGACGATGCTCAGCGCAGGCTAAAAAGAAAAACTAAAAGAAAAAGCCCATCATTCATCGCGGGGTGCCGAGCTGGTCTGGTCCGGCGGTCAAGGTGCTCGCCCCGACCAAGGTCTGGCTGAGGTCGTGGGCTCGAGCCCCGAGGCATGAATGGCGAAGCGCCTGAATTGAGATTAAGTTCTCTTGGGGCGCTATGTAAATGAATTATATTTATGGGAAGGCAGGAAGTTCGAGCCCAGCGGCGGCGTTTCGGCGACTGAAAATTTTGCCTTTTTATGATGGCAAGCACACACCGAGCCTTGCATTCGCAGCAACTGGCTAGGCGGAAAAAAGTCTCGGTGACCAGGGGGCAAGGTCGGTGACTAGGAGGAAAAAAGTCTCGGTGACCATTGGGCAAGGTCGGTGACTAGGAGGAAAAAAGTCTCGGTGACCAGGGGCGCGAGACTTCGGCGTTGCCCGAAGGCTCGCGCTTCGTCGCAGGCGAGAGCGCGAGCCTCATTCGAACGTGGGCGCGACACGGGTCCGACTACATCCAGGCTCGCTCCTGAGCTCTGTCGCAGAGGACCTAGTTTTGACGAGACCGGCGTGTATCTGACCGAACCCGATAGCGGTTCTGTTCGGCCCCCCGACGTCTCCTTGTCCGCGTCCTGGGCCGTCTTTGCTCGGACATCGAGTGCCGCTTACAGGGCGTCGGAGCCGGCGCTTGGCTTGAGAGATTGAAGTCGCACGTTTCACGTGTGCGCTGCGTTTGTCGTTGGTTATCGCTCGTCTATTAGTTGCAACTTGCCATCGTGCAGCCCATTGATTCTTCCAGTGCGAATTTCATGCTAGCTACAGTTCCTACGCCGGCTGGCCAGTACTAGGAACGCGTCCGGCGTCTCTCGGCAACGCCCCAAACGCTGCTAAATTCCGAGGAGCAACTCCGAGGGGGGCAGACCGCCGGCGTTGCCATTACTCTAATTAGTTATTTTCCCCAATCTCTAATTAGTAGTTATCAGCACTCTCTAGTTAGAAATTGGAGACGAAAAGAGGGCGCCCGTGCGTTGCCTGCAGCGGTAGTAGTATGAAGGCCGTGGAAAAATATTTACGTGGCAAGCGGGACCGTGACCATTATTTCACGAAATTCAATATTTCAGAGCTTTCGCGTGGCTTTTTCAATTAATGTAACAGGAAATCTAGGGAGGATCGGATCGTCAGCTGCAGATCCTCAATGAGTTTGCGCACGGATGTCGTAAACGCGGGTGCGCAGCCGCTCTGCATGCTCTGCACACTCTGCACGCTCTGCATGCGCTGCGAATCGGAGGTTGTTCAGCAACTATTCGAAAAAGCACGCCTCCAAGGAGACAGTTGAACTGCCGAGTTCAAGCCCGCGAGTCTGGCTCGCTCGTGAACAGCCTTGAACAGCCTTGAACAGTCTTGAACAGTACGAACTGGGTACGTAAGAATCTTCTGGAAGATTCTGCGAGGTCAGAAAATGTTTCGCCATCGCCACGAGGCTCGTTCGCTCCATGAGTGTTTGACCGACTCCCAGTCGGCGCTGGCGCAGAGCCGGTCAGAGGTCAGAACGCGTACGCTTAGCCTTGACCTCAATAAATTGAGGAGCACGGCGTCTGGTGGGAACCGATCAGCAGCGACTCGCTAGCGAGTGCGAACTAGATCTTGGCCAGTCTAGCCATGGAAATGAGCTTTATCTCGAGCGAATTATGATCAGACCTCGGTCTCAGTCCGGCGGTGGTAGTGCGGTGCTGGCGCTTTTCACGAGTAAAGTCGTTGGGTCGAGTCCTCCTGCTGGCCAATCTGTTTTCGCCCGCTCGCGGCAAGAGCCGCCAAGGCAATGCGTCAATGCGAATGTGGCTGTTGAAGCAGCCGACGTTTACTTTTTTTTTACCCGCCCCAGAGCGCTTTCCTCCCGAAACCTGCAAGCCGCCCGAGTCCACCCCTCCCCGCCCCATCGCGCCAAGCAAAAGCAGCCGACGTCTCTCGCGCTCTTATTAGGAAATACTAGCTCATTTAACAGCCTCTCTTTGTGCAGCGACAGAAGAGCCTTTACGGCCAACACCACCGCTTGCAGCGGCAATAGAGGATCGCCCACCGCAGGATTCGAACCCACGACCGAGGTACCGAGGTCGTGAAAAGCAACCGCCTTACCTAGTGCCGTAACGGCTCGCGCTCTTCTGCTCCGATGTACCGAGGGGAGAGCCGCTTGCATCGCGTCGCTCACTGTCGCTCGCTCGACGCTGCCCTCCTCATCCCGATGCGATTTCGCGAGCCTCGATGGAGCGCCCGCGCGTTCCAAGCACGGCGCCGCGAGGCGCGTCGGAAAAGCATTTCTATCGGTTAGCTGATTCGACGGCCTCGTTTTCATAGCGACAGAAGGGTCTCCTAGACGGCCGTCATCGCCGCTTGCAGTGGGCGATGTAAAGGAGCAGACCACTGCAGGACTCGAACACACGACCTGGATCGGGAAAAGCGAGCGCCTCACCCCTGAGCTGACCACTGCAGGACTCGAACACACGACCTGGATAGGGAAAAGCGAGCGCCTCACCCCTGAGCTAAGACCCAGGAGCCGGTCCATTGCGATGGGCAGTGGCGACGGCGTGCGCCGCGACCTCGCCGGCGACCTCACCCTCAAGAAAAAAAACTGCCCTGCGACTGTCAGCTCCGCCGGCGCCGCCGGGCGCCGCCCGGAGCTACCTGGGTTCGGGGAGGCGGGTGGGGGGAGGAGCCGGGCGCCTGGCTCGCCGAGCGTGCCAGGGGCGAGCCAGGGGCTCGCGGCTCGACAGCGAACGCCGATCGGCTGACGCAGCAGCACCAGCGGAGAGCAGAGCGAGCTGCTGGCGCTGGCGGCATCCGCCGGTGGCGGCCGCCGGCAGGCGGCACGCTCCGACGCCCGCGAACCATGGCTGACGCGCCCTGACGCCCGAGAACAATGGCGGACCCTCGCAGCGACTCTGCGAAAGCGAGCCGACCGCAGTCCGCCGCGAACAGCAGCGCGCCTCCCACCAGCACACCGCCAGCACCCGCCACCGACCTGTGAATCCCCACGCACCTGCTCGCTCGCACTCGCGTCGACTTGCCCCGCTGCTGCTGCAGGTGGGACACCAAATGCAGCGAAGCGGAGCGAAAGAGGAGAGTCATCGGCTCGCCAGGCCAGGTCCGCCACCGTCTGCTGCAGCGCCTCCAAGCAGTGCGCTCTCGCACAGCAGACGGTGGCAGCGGCGGCGGCACCTGGGGTACCTGGCACCAAGCCGAAAGCTGCGAGCAAGTGCGTGCTCGCTCCGGGCGATGGCACTCCGACTTGCAGCTGCTCCGACTCAGAGAATAACTTTTGGCGAGACAGCCAGCTCGAGCCGACTCTCAACATGATTAGCTATCCGCTCCAGCGCCTGAAAGGCGCCCCGACCCTCTTGCAGCCCCCCCCCCCCCCGCGGAGAGAGGGCGCGGTCGTGCCCTCCCCGGCGGGCGTCGGCCGGAGCGCTCCGGCCGTACAGGATCGGCCGGCCGCCTCGTTGCGAGCAACGCGTGCGCTGGCTGCGTACCTGCTGCACGTCCGGAATGAGGAAGGGCTGCGAGTCTCTAAGCACGATCGCCATGCCCGCAGCAGCAGCAGCAGCTCGCCTTCGCCGGGGCGACTGGGACGGGGACGCCTGGACGACGTGTTGCTGCCTCAGCGGCAGCGGAGCGCACGGCCGCCTCTCCTCCTCCGTCAGAGGCAGTCGGGCCGCGTCTCGCAGGAGTCGCAGCTGCCTGGCAGCGGCCTTCTAATTGCCCCCAGGAGGCCCATTGCCATTAGCGATCATAGCCGAGCGCCGCACAGTTTACACAGTTACACTGCTAACAATGGCGCATGCGCCGGCGATAGGCGAAACTTAGGCGACCGTGCACGACCGTTCGAACTCGGCTTTGTCGATCAACTTCCTGAAAACAACGCTGTCGCGGTTTAAGAGAAAGCCAGCTAGTCCCGTCCATGGCGCTAGCGAAAATATAAACACGGCTCTCGGCTTACTCGATTCAGAGGTCAGACCTCGCTGTCGTCGCGATAGCGAAACCCGGCGCGAGAAACGGCCTCGCCGAACTCCCGATGCAGCAGCGCGCCACGAAAAGGGGCGGCGCCGGCGACGTGCAGCGGTCGCCAGAGCCTCGAGGCGCAGCGCGGCGCCACGCAGCAGTCGCGACCGGATAAGTGACGAGTATCGAAATGTCTTCCGGATCGCACGAGTATTTAAATGTCGCAGTGGAGTCCCAGAGTGCAGCGGAAGATCGTGCGAGACCTGCAGCGGGGAGAGTTCGCGACGTCATGTTCCTGATACGGAGCATCTGATGTGCGAGTTGAAGGGTCTCCTTGGGTTTCCTTTTTCTACTTTTATTAGGCGACCTCTTCCTCTTCCTCCTCCCTATCCATTCTTCCTCCTCCTCCTCCTCCTACCCCTTCTCTTTCCTTTTTTCTTCTCGCCTACTTCTTCGCCTCCTGCTCCTTCTCCTGCTCCTTCTCCTGCTCCTTCTCCTGCTCCTTCTCCTGCCCACTTTCTCCCTTCTGCCTACCTCCTCCCCTCCTCCCTACTCATTTTTCCTCCCCATCCTCCCCTATTCCTTCTTCCTTGTTCCTCCCTCCTCCTCCCTCCTTCTTCGCCTCCTCCTTCGCCCTCTCCTGCTTCTTCTTCTGCTGCTCCTCCTTTTCAGCACTTTCCAGCTCTGGCTCTTGGCCCAGTAGTAAGGTGCTCGCTCTACACAGCCCCGGTCGTGGGTTCAGGTCCTGTAGCAGTCGATTCTTCATTGATTCTTCATTGCAAACGGCGGTGAGAGCCGCAAAGGCTATATACAATATATTCCCCATCACGCCGCTTCTCGCCGACCTGCACTGGCTACCAGTCAAGCAACCGGTCGACTTCAAAGTTTTGTCGCTCACTTTTAGGTCACTTCATTCTTTGCCTCCAGCCTATCTCTCTGATCTACTCCCCAGCAGGCCAAGCATCGTGCCACCCGCTTTTCGGAATCCAACAGTCTAGAAATACCTCATACAAACCTTAAATCCTTTGGAGACCGTCCATTTAGTTCATATGCTCCCAAAGCCTGGAACTCCCTCCCGACCTGCGTCAGAACATCCCCTGACCTGACCACATTTAAAAGGAACCTAAAAACACACCTATTTAGGACAGCATTTAGTGGGTCCTTGTGATTCGTCCTTGATGTGCTTGTGCGTGCTGACACTGTGCATGCTGCCACTAACCACATTTGCATGCTGACCCTGTGCATGTCACCCTTAACCACGTTGTTCATGTTGTTTATCAAGCATGATATTACTCACGATTCAATCGCGTTTTTCTTTGCATCAAATGTAAAGCGCCTAGAAAGAGATTGAATTATCTGAGGGCGCTTTATCAAGTGCATTATTATTATTATTTTTATATAAGCGATTAAATCAGCTTATTCTCCTTATATGCGTTGCTCATCTTTGCTCTTCATTATTCCTATCTAGCTCTGTTTCTAGTCAATGTCTCTGGTCTGTATCACTCTATCACACTATTTCTCATCCCTGTCTCCACTGGCCAATCCGCGATTCAGACTAAGCGCAAAGTGAGGCCTCGCACGCCGTAGAAGCGGATCGCTCGTCGCATTCGCAGCCACAGATATAGAGTTTCCGCCGCACCCCAGCACTGCATTGTGGGGTGGTGGGGGGCGTAGCGCACAGCTACGGCTGGCGCATCTACGACCGCTGTAGCGCGGCATTGCTCCCGTATGCGGTCCTTCACCGGCGGCCTCGCGTGCTCGCCTCTTGGGTCTCGGTGTAATCACGCGCTCTCGCATATGGCAGGTACAGAAATAGGACCCGGACACCAGGCCGATTCTAATAACGATTATGTACACTTACTTTGCGGACTCGATCGCGGTCAAGGTCAGGGACTGAATGCTAATCGCTCGGCTGACGCTGAGAATAGCACGGTCGTAGCTGCTCGAGAATAGGAGGTGGGTCATTGACTGGAGACGAACGAGGAAGTGGCGGCAATGGATGCGACCGTAGATATCGAACATCGAGTTCGATATCTACAAACGATAGACGCGTAAGCGAGCGAGAAATAACTTGCATTGCTCGCGTAGCAAAGCGAGACCGCGTGAAATGTATCGGATTAGAATTTCCGACTGCTCGCCTGGAATCTTACAGCCTGAGCCTCGAACTGCTGCTAGCGACTAGTACGCGCAGCGCCAGTAAATGCGTAGGTAGCGAAAAGGGCCTCAATGACGACCCTCCCTTACCTTAGCACGACCGGTCCGTTTTCGTGGCGCAGAGCAGACTAATGGCCAGCCACAGGCCTCCGGCGTACAATAACTCTCGCACGACACACAAACCACGACTCGACAGCTTAGACGTCACGTCGCGATGCCCCCTGTCTTGACGACATTTAAAAAGAAGCTAAAAACGGAACCTTTCCACACAGCATTTGCTGGGTGCTCGCGAATGGTCCTTTGCGTGCGTGCTTGCGCGCACTCACACCGCGCATGTTGTCACTAACCAGTGCGACACGCTTCGTTAACAGGATGCGTAAATTGCCTCGAAAGATTAAGTTCCGTGCGGGCGCTTTACAAATGTACCAGTAACGTTATACTGCGACCCGGTAGTGACGTAATAAAAAAGGAAAAGGGATTCATTACTTGCATTAACGTTATGCGGTAGGCTCATCTTCGCCGCGCCGCTTGGCTAGATTGACGGACTCGCGACGCCGCAGCATGAGCTAACAGGGATATAGACGTTTGACTCTATTTAAGCGGAAGCGCACGATCGCACGGCGTTTTGCTCGGGCGGCGCGCAATCCGACCTGGCAGCATCGGCGTAGCCTTGACCTTTCGGCGCCTCGCTCGAGACCACGACAAGTACGCAGCCGAAGTGGTTCGTCAATACGCAACACTAACCCCGTTAGCTCTCACGTAAACTGTAGTAATTACCTTGTCATTCCGCGAACAAGGCGCCTCGCTTGGATTCCTCCGGCGAGGTGGCGCTGGTTAATTGGCTTTAGATCCGGGGATGGTGGCAGCGCTCCTTGCGGCTGACCTTCTGGCTCCTTGCGGCTGTTTTCGTCCTTGCGCCTCTTCTTTAGCTCAACTACTTACACGTGGCACTTAAGGGCCTCTCCTCCCGGAAGTCCATTACAGCAGAGCGGAGCCCGCTGGCCGTCGGCCGGCGAAGCCGCAGCGAGCGACAGACCGTCGCTCCCTGCGGACAGACAGACGCCGGGCGGTGGCGCGCGGAGCGGGAGCTTTAGACGCGACGCCGCGAACGACTAGGCCGCTCAGATTCGCTCGGTGCGCTGTCGCCTCGGCGCGAACCGCGACAGCGGCCGCGCGATCGGCCGGCAGCTTCCGCTTCTCGCAGCCCGCGAGGCGACGCGGCGAAGTGGCCAACGATGCTGCCGATGGCCTCTGCATCAACAGCTGGAGTGTTTAAGTCTCTCTCTCTCTCTCTCTCTCTCTCTCTCTCTCTCTCTCTCTCTCTCCCTCTCTCTCTCTCTCTCGCTCGCACTATCACTAACTCTCTTGCTCTCGCTCGTTCTCTCGCTATCTCTCTCTCTCCCTTTCTCTCTCTCTCTCTCTCTCTCTCTCGCTCTCTCTCTCTCTCTCTCTCTCTCTCTCTCGCTCTCTCGCTCTCTCTCTCTCCGTCTCTCCCCTCTCTCTGTCTCTCTGTTTCTCTCCCTGTCTTCCTTAACTCTCAGTCTCTCTCTCGCTCGCTCGCTCGCTCTCTCACTCTCTCCCCCTCTCTCTTTATCTCCCTCTCTCTCTCTCTCTCAGTCTCTCTCCCCTCTCTGTCTCTCCCCCTCTCTGTCTCTCCCCCTCTCTGTCTCTCCCCTCTCTCTCTCTCTCTCTCTCTCTGTCTCTGTCTCTGTCTCTGTCTCTCTTTCCCCTCTCTCTCACTGTCACCCTCTCTCCCCCTCTCTCCCACTCTCACTCTCTCGCGCGCGTGCGACTCTTGCTCGACGCGTGGCGCTAGCCTGTCGCCATCCAGGTGAAATCGCGGCGAGTTACGAGCCGTTACATCTCTGTAGGCCACCAAAGGCTTAGCTGGATTATCAAAGGCGGGACTAAATTGCAACCTCGAGTGACATGGCGCAGGATCGGGATTCTTTTAAAATCTTCTCGGGAAAGCTTCTAAGCCCCTCTAAAATCTTGCAAGCTTAGCTCTTCCAAGTTTTTGACAGCCAATAGCGTTTCTTGAACGAGGCGCGCCACCCGAAAGGTGCCTCTTTCGACGCACTAAAGGAAATTTGAATCCCGATTCGGAGAGCCTTCGGAAGCACGTCTATGGCGCGCCGCTCGGCAGGCTTTTTCGAGAGCCTATGCAGATTTTCCAAGTTGTCAATTCTAATGGTACGATCCACTTAAAAAAAAAAAATAATGAGAGCCCCTCTGGGAACCGACGCTGGACATTCGCGTCGCTCTGGCAGCCTTTCTAGCCCGCCAGAGAAAAAGTAGTTACCCCACTGGAGAATTAACTTGCACCTTCAATACCAGCAAACGTCTGAAGCCGCTATGTACATTATATTCTATAATTTAATTACACCATTATTAAGCCTAGTACACCCTGCCTAGAATCACGGTGGCCCCCTTTCGGGAGAGTCCGTTGGGCTTCCGGGGGGTGGGGGGCAAAGGCACAACTAATACCGCTCACTCATTTGGCTACATTTCGCTTCCATGCTAGAACAACCAGGAACAACAAGGCTGAACGTTTACGACATTAGGCTACTCGTTATGGACAACACCCGTATTTCTCCGCTGCTCCGCAGCCCATAATGGTGAGTTAAAAATGTTTAAAATTCCCTAGCGACTCCTTAGCTGGAAGGTAGCATCCAGAGACCGAGTTGGTGGAACAAGAGCTCTGAAGGGGAGCAGCACGAACTGTTTGCCGCTTTAGCATCCTTCCGGTGACCCGGTGACCCTCGTCTATAGTTACACAGCCTGACCATAGCATCAATGGAGCTCCACCCGGTAAGTCTCGTAAGCGTAATTCTCGTCTCGTAAGCGCCGTAGGCTTCGTGCCGCCTAGACTGAGTGACCTCCTTGTGGCCTCTAAGAAAATCCGTCGCTGCACACGTTTTAGCGGCCTCGAGCTCGGTACGGCGTTCGCACCACCTGAATGCCGTCTAAGCTTCCCTATTTAAGTCTCCCTTCTACCATTCCAATCAAAGACACTGGAACGGGTCGTGGCGGATCAGCTGAACACATATATCGAAGCCTCACACCTTGCTAGTAAGTTCCAGTCTGGCTTTAGAGCTAATCACTCCACAGAGTCAGCATTGCTTAGGGTATACAACGACCTACTTAGGAATGCGGACATGGGTAGAGTGTCTCGGCTTGTTTTGGGCAGCTTTTGATACCATCGATCACAAAGTTCTTCTAGAGCGCCTCTCATCTCGCCTGGGCATCACTGGCACTGCTCTGCAGTGGTTCAGGTCCTATCTCAGTGGCAGACTCCAGAGTATTGACGTGAATGGACAAAGATCATCTGAAGTACCTCTGAAATATGGAGTACCTCAGGGCTCCGTGCTAGGTCCGGTTCTTTTCACGCTTTATACTCTCCCTCTTGCTGATGTGATTGCCAAACACAATCTAGGCTTTCACTTCTATGCGGTTGACACTCAGTTGTACCTTTGCTTTCATCCTTCTCAGCCTTCGAGCACCTCAAATTCTTTCAACTCACTTGCTGCATGTATTGATGACATCCACACATGGATGGCAGCAAATTTTGGCAGCTGGCAGCTGCATCAAACCTTGAAACCAGCAGCACAAAGTTGTGTCATATTGAGGCTAAGTATTTGATCGCAAAAAATTTGAAATAGCAATGGATTGCCTCATCTAGAATTAAATAGAAATTAATGTGAGCCCGACAACCTAAATCACTGAGAAACTGAGAACGCAGTTGTATGTACGTATCGCTATTTGCGCTGCTATTATTATTAGCGCTGTGCTCAGGTGCTATAGTAGGCTTGACCTCTGCCCCACCCCCTGTAGACTCTATTGCAGGTCACTATTTTGGCGGGACACGAGATAACCTACATCCAGCTCATTCTACGCACAGTCAGCACCTCTACCACCGCTACGCGCTTCTCAACTAAATCGCGCTTGGCACTAGTTATAATTTTATTCTGAAAATTGAGATAGCGACTCTTGTTGGTGAACTGAAAGATTCGCTGTACTGAATGCGCTCCAAGCTTTCACGTCACGTGCCCTGCAAGTTATCGCTCTTTCAGAAATGCCTGCATCTGCACACAGACGTGTGTGAATGATAAGTCTTTGGAAAACCAATACAGTTTGCAAATTGAAACCTCTTAAGGATGTTCAATGCTGAGTATAAAAGGCACAGCTCTATAAGTGGTCGCTGTAGATTAGATCCTAGTAGCGCAATAATGACATTAATTAATAAAAACAATATGACTATGCATTTGAATGGCACCCCAAAAGAACTAAATCTTTTAAAGGCACTTTACCTAGTCTAGAAAGGAAGCGTATTGGCTAGTTAATTATATTATTATGCACAGCTCCGACACACATTCCGAGCGTTCGAGAGAGAGAGTGTTCACGCTAAAAAATGCTGCGAGAAGTATGAGGCTTTTTAGCTTTGCGTGAAGCTTCAAGTCTAAAAATTTCGTGAGAATCTCCCTTTAAGACAGGTAAGCCGGAGAAATAGACTGGAGGGACGTGAATGCGAGCGGCAGGCTCTTGGCAGGAGTTAGACGCTCTGCTACATCGGTGGCCTACGACGGCCGATAGGAAGCTGTGTATATTCGGCGCTTCGACCATTCGGCGTCAGCCGCGCCGGAAATATTGCTCCGCGCGCACAACTTTAACCGAATCAGCTATTTCACACAACGGCCGGCGACGCTGCTTTTAGCCGGCGACCGCTTGCCGCTGGAGACGGTGCCCTTACCGGCTCGGGTGGCTGAGCAATTTAGATAGGACACGATTAACCCGGACAACCGCTTCGCGGCTGGGAGCTCAATTGCCCAATAATATTGCATCCAATTGTCCACTAATAATACATTTGTATAACGGTCTCAGAGAACTTAATCTCTTTCTAGGCACCCTACATTAGCTGCAAAGGAAGCATGATCGAACGGTTAGTGGTAGCATGCTGAATTTCAACAAGTATTATACCGTTACAGGCGACATCCACTGGGTCAACGTGCAAATATGGTTAGTGGCAGCAGGCATTTGCACAGAAGGAACGAATCACACGGACCCACTAAATGCTGTGATAAACAGATGCGCTTTTAGCTTCTTTTAAAATTTCGTTGAGTTAGGGGATGTCGTGACGGCAGTCGGGAGTGAGTTCCAGGCTTTGGGAGCGTGCAGTCAGCTGGCTGAAAGCCGTTGGTGCCAGTAGTCCGACCAGTTGCTGGGCGCCGAGGCCTCGAAATGATATTGCGTGTAATAGTTTGAACAACTCCGCGTTCTGGCCACGGTGAGACGCGCCCCGGATCAGCCACCAACGCATTAGATGGAGGCATGCCAGTGAAACGGCTCGTTAAGACCGGCGCATCATTTACCACGTCCCTCCTGAGACGCGAGGATGCATAGCACTGACCCGGGCGACAGCGTTGTTTTTTTCGGTGCGCTAGTATGTTGGCCGTCTTGTCCTTAGTGCCGTCAAAGTACTAGCGACCGTTGGGTTGGCTTATTTGTCCGCCACACGTTCAGAAACGAAGGCGACGCGTCGATGCGGGGGTCGTAGAGACAGTGCGCTTTGGCGGCGTTGCCACCTCGTTTCAGCGCAGGTGCCTCTGGCTAGCGACGAACGACAACCCTATGAGGATTCCGCGAGAGTAAGTTCTTTTTATCTCCACGAATTGGTAAATATATATATATATATATATATATATATATATATATATTCAGTGCACTCTGAGTTGGCGTGAACTCCGACCGGACTTCGGTCGGTAGCTTGCAATATGCAGTTTATCAGACGAGTCATTTTGACCGTCGACCGTTTACTTTAAACTAAAATTCGCCGAAATAGCGCGCGCTTTGCGTTCGCATAGCGTGTCGGCAATCTTCTATGCACGCTTCCTTTCGCGAGTCGTTCGTCGGGTAGAGGTCTAGACGGTTGCCCCTTCAGATTACGCAAGGCTACCTGCATAATGCACGCACCGCCGCATCCCGCGTCAGGCCTACAGTGTTCGCCGCCGCCGCCGCTGCTGCTCTCGCGTGCGAACCCTGTTCGCGCGAGCTTCCTCGAACAGCCTCCAATTTCTCTTCCTGCCTGCGCCCTCTGCTCGGTCACTCGGTAAATGCTCTTGGCCCTTTTTTCGTCTGTTTCGAATTAAGCCCGAGCTCTCGCGTCCTCTCCTCCGCACACGGCTGCATTTTTATCCCCTGCTCTTTTGCATTACTGGCTCTGGATGCATACTTTCCGCTACTTCAAAGGCCTCGCAGGCCACTCTTGAGGGCCACGACCCGATGCGCGCTTTCACCGGCGGCGCCAAAGACGGCTGCCTGCCGACCCCGCCGCGCCCCGCACGTGCCCGAGCACTGGCTGCCTGCCAGTGCACGGACACGTGCGGCGCCGCGCTCGCGGCGCCGCACGCTTATCACTTTTGGCAGCTCAGTTTCGGCGGCACCCGTTTACCGCGGCCGTTTGGCGGCACCCGGCGGCCGTCTGATGAATGGCGGCCCGCCCCGCCGTTCGGCGCCAGCGATCCGAGCGGCGCTCTCGAGCGGCCGCCTGCGCCAGCCAGCGCTGCAGTCAGCTGACGAGCTGCAGTCAGCTGACCAACAACATCTCTGAGACCGTCGGCTGAGATCTGAGACGCTCGTACCTTTTTCGCGCCGGTCGGCGTCATGGGCCGACACTGCGTCATTGGACGCAGCAGCTCAGCTGGCACCGCCTTAGCCAGCAGCGAGCAGACGATGTAGTCAGCACGTGCTACGGGCCCGCGACCGAGTCTTCGGCGGTTCGGTCTGCTTGGCCCGTATTACCGACGACGGCCGAAAAAGTGAGCGAGCGGCGCCAGCCGGAGCGGCCGGCGCCGCTCGCCTCGGACTGATATAGGCCTACGAGCAGACGTCGTCGAGCTAATGCAACCTTCCTTGGGACACATAATTTACCCGCGCCGTAGCGCACCGGCCACCAGCCAATCGAGCCCCTATTAAACGAAGACGATAATCGCACTGCGAGAAGCTGCCCTCTCCTGCCAATCGATATGATGTTATTCAGCAGCAGCAGCTAGCGCAAAGGATTTCGGGCCTCTCTCTCGCACGCCCCGAGTACCGATTAGGTACCGAGAAAAGGCCGAGAGCGCGATGCGATTAAACATCATTGATTGAACGGGCTAAGCAGAACTCCGTCTGCCATCCTGCACTGTATGCACAGCGAAAGCAGAAGTCTCCGCCCCGTCTCGACTTGGCCGCCTTCTCCCCCCCCCCCCAGTACTGCACTATATCTTAATATCTACTGCGGGAATGGCGTCGCTCCCAACTGCTACCAACAATGTCGACGACGCCGTGGAATTTCGCTTTCGCGGTTACAGTATTATAGAGCATCCGTACGCGTGAGTAGTTAAGTCCACTCCAGCCTGCTGCCACTTCTGCTTTACATTTTTTTAAATGTGGCTTTTTCAACAGCCTCATTTGTATAGCGACAGAAGTGCCTTACTGGTTATCTCCACCGCTAGCAGAAGCCAATAAGGGATCGCCTGCTACAGGAATCGAGACCGCGACCTTGGCCGTGAAGAGCAAGCACCTCACCCCAGGGCTAAGACTCAAATTACTTCTTTAATCGTTCGTCTGAACAGCATGGAAGTAACTCCTTCGACAGTGGACGATACAATCAGCTGGTCACGTTTACATCTTGGACCTGAATGCAGTGTCGATTTAGCTCAGGTACTCCACCACTCTACAAATCCAACGCCGCCCTGGTTTGGCTCAGCGGTGCGGTCTCCTTTAACGACTTAACGGTTTGTGGGCTCGAACTGTGCAGCATGTGCAAAGGGCTTGTATAGCGATTAGATTCTCTTAGGGCGCTATATAAGTGACACACGAAAGCGCGCACATATATGTATTTCTGCAAGCGTTATTATTCTAGATCTAGCTTCCTTTGCTTCAGTGCAATGCATGCCCTTACATACACTACTGTAATCTCCCTATACCTCATCAGCTCCACGTCGAACCTTCTAGCCAATTTGCAGACTTCCAATCCAGCATATGTACAGTGCCTAGAGAGATTCGGTGTTCAGTTATTATTCAGTTACCTTGTTATTATTCAGTTATAATATCAAGTTATTAGTTCTTATTGTGATTTTTATTACAATAATTATTATGAAGTCAATAGAAGGCTGGCCGATCGGACATCCTGCCTCTGCACACGGCGTTAGAGTCTACCATGCATGAGAACTGTTGAGGAGCAAATGTCAATGTTTGTCAGCGTGTACGTCAAGTTTTAGCACCATCAGCGTGTACGTCAAGTTTTAGCACCACTCATGATTAGCTGACGGAAAGAAGACGATATCTCAAGCATTTCCATACAGAGTACGATTTACTAAGTACGACACTCGTAAAGAAACACACACCAATATGTTCTACCAATGCTCTACTACAGTTCCTGTAGCTACAAGTTCCCACTGTGCCACTAACTAATCTGTCTGATTTTAGGCTAGAGCTGAGCTTCTGCGCGATGAGCCAAATCAGCTTGACATAGCTGTGCACAAAGGAGATCCCATTGTTATGCCCACGACGACGGCACTGCATGCTCCTTTGCGTATCACCGCTGAGACATCGAGCAAACAAAAACACCCATGGATTCCTTGTAGAGCAAGGACCGTGAAGCAGCGAAGGCGACAGCAGCCAACCTAGCCAGCAAACTCGTACACATTATAGACCGAGCTAGCAAGGATTCGCCTGGCTTTCTGCAAGCGTTCGACGGCTTCGTGGAGGTATCCACATGGATTCTGGCTCTTTCTATAAGCTGTCGGATAGTCGGATACCAGCAGGATTATCCTCAGCAGCCGTGTTCAGGCTCAACTCCCAAAAGAAAAGCAACGAACAATTATAGGCGGTTTTGCTAATTCTGCGAAGCCCTGCGCCAGATTATGCATCAAGCAGACGCTTCTACTTGGCAGGACGAAAACCAGCACGTCTACAGCTGTTGCACATGCAATGGCCCTGACTCATCGTTCATTGGTGATCGTAGCACTACACTTGCAGGACTAACGTTCGTCGCAATCTTTGCGCGACTGCTTTCCCTATCTATCTGCTATTATCGCTGAAAGCAGTGCTAAGATCGGTGCTAGCTTGTGCTTCACTGCCAGCAAAGCACAAGCTAGCGGTACGAGTGCAAAGTGCACTTGGTCGTTACGACAGCCACAGAGGAAGAACGTGAGAACTCCTTCTTGTCACCCAGGAAACAGGCGAAACACAGAAACGTGCAAATCGGCATGCTGCTGATTTGATGCCCATGGTCAGCTTCTAGCACCCTCCCTTTCGTTGAGCATGCAGCCACCATTAAACACGTATTGAATACGAGAAAACAGTAGAAGCAGCTTCAAAATACTGCAGCATATCGTCTCCCTAGCCAAGCTTCACGAAGCACAAGTAGGAAGCAGAGCGGCTCCTTTCTATGCAGCATCAACTCGGGATAAAATGCACTTTGTATTAATCGATGGGCTAACAGTAACAGATATATCACAGAACGTCTAACGTCGCTGGCTTTGCCCCATACAAGCCGCAGAAGGAGCCAGTACCAAAACTGGCTTTACAAACCCACGGGCAAATAAATGCACAGAGGAGTGGGTCAGCATGAAATCAGTGTTGCTAGCATTTAACAACGGCGATAAGGAGCAACGTCCTTCTGGTATCCTGCAATGCCCGGATAGATCCAAGTGATCTCACCTATTTTTGACAGAAAATGCAAACAAATGACTTTCATCTATCGTTTGTTCAACCAATACAATCAAAGTTAGGCGATTGTGCTGTTGTACAGCACGTAAACAAAGGCTCGTGGCAGTTGATGCCAAATGTAGATGCCAGCAACTACCTAGGCACTGCAGGTTACCGACAAGGAGAAATAAAACTAAGTACTAACAGTGACTTTCAATAATGATGATACAATAGTGAGGCAATAAGCCCTTTCACATAAATAGTGTGGACCACGCTTCAAGAACAATGATTGGGGTGTCATTACATCGAGCAAATCAGTAGCTGATCGCCGATAGCAGATAGCTGTGCTGATCTTTCACGTGCCGATTACACTAGAGCGTGACAAACAACAGCAACGTCAGGCAAAAATAGGCCATAACTTGGCCACTTCAACATGTGCTGCAACAAGGTGTCGTCACCTGACCAATAAGTACGATCAATGTGAATCCACATTGATCAGAATGGAGCACGATGAAAGAGCAGCAGCAAGCACTTTATGCTGTTTCCTTTAGGCCTCGCAGGTTCGTTGCATGCGCTCGCCTCTTTGCATCCCTGTGCAATTGTTGTATGCTATTAAAGTGGTTCAGTAGAGCATCAAAATCAATGGGAAAGTTTGAAGTCACTCGCTTGCTCGTCGGTGTTTCTTGAGACTTTGTGCTATCAACAGAAAAGCAATCGTGACCACCACACCAAAATATGACAATGGCACGGGTTACTTCATAAGTGAGAAGGCACTGAGCCCAAAAGATGGATGCTTCTGCCATGTCCATTGCTACACAGCAAAGCGAGTCCCTTTATACAATCCTACATTGCAGTTGTCGAGACGTGCAACTATTCAATAGCATTACCCTATAGTCTGAAGTAGTAACGGGGAGGCGACATCAACAATTCATTAGTCAACCTCCGAACGTAGCCCCCCCCACTACATAGGGGCAGGTTTCATTAAACGGCTGCCTAACAGCTGCAGCGCACGGATAACAGGGACATGCTACCCCTACTAGTTACGACAGGAGCCATTGGCCAAAGATGTAGAGTCTGGCTAAAATTCCCAAACTACATTTGCCCCACTGTTGCTAGCAATGAGTGCAGGCAAGACGGTAGAAAAAGACAGCCTCCTGGCCCAACAGTGCAATAACAAATGCATGAAGTGTTGCTTCGTCGGTCTACATGTATTTTCAGTTTTGTTAACTGTAACCAACAAGGCATGCCGTAGCTTGGCTCCTTCATACCAAGCTGAACTGCTGCAACAGTTTCAGCCCCCTCATGCCCTCAGGTCCTCTTTATACAATAAATTAGCAACTCCATTTCTTCCCTACAGAACGGTGGCAACAGCTGCAACTCTGCTGCAGGTCCTAGACTATGGAACTCGCTCTCAAAATTCTTAAGTGGCTAAATCTAATCTCCTGCTGCCGACAGTAATATATTCCTTCCAACACCCCGGAGCTATTACGTACATGCTAATCACTTTCTCGCCTACCCTCCAGGCTCACTATGCTTCTCACTTTCTCTTGGTTGTGTGAGATGAAGTTTGTTGGCTACTGTATGTGCACCCAAAGCCTCTTAGGCTTTGAGTGCGCTACAAAAAACTCGCCTGCATAACATCCACTTAGTCCTTGTGGCTTTGTGAAGTTACAGCAAAGATACATTACATTGCATCAACGCTTTCCAGCAGTGCTCCAGATGACAGCACATTAGCTGTGAATAAGGTCGTGCGAATTAGCTGTGTGCCATGTAAAAAGTAAAAGGGCAGTCGATTCAACAGCTTCACTTATATGTCATTTGAATAGTGGCTATCACATTGCTTCCAGTAAGGAATACATGATGGCCTTCAGATTGACTCTAACCAAGCATCGTACCTCTGGGCTAAGTGCGATGGGCATTTACACTAGGAAACGGCATATGTTCTACCGTTTTTTGGAGATTTTTGACAAAATATTAATTTAGATAGTGTTAACTATAAATAGACTGATTACAAACCTACCCTGATCCCAGGCGTCTAATCTCATCCCGACTCAGGTGCGCAGAGTGAGGCATCAAGTATGCGTTTGGATCCTTTTCTCTTACAATATACATGATAGTTGTCAGAAATATACTCAGTTTTTAACAGAATTTTCTCTTTATTTTGTCCTCGTGACTCCTTTCTCTGCTTAACAAGGACTCCAAAATAACCATACAACAAAGAGATTCAAAGATATGCTACTATAGCTGTGATCTCTGAACAACAAACACAGGCTACATAAAGTTCCAGCAAGGCATGTGGCCAATACTATGCTTTAGAACTTGTTAAAGTATAGATTGTGGCAATAGCTTGCACAGACCACCCTACTGCCATTCAGCTATTGGAACAGACTAGTGCACGAAGGACTTTGGAACTTGTTAAAGTATAGATTGTGGCAATAGGTTGTACAGACCACCCTACTGCCATTCAGCTATTGGAACAGACTAGTGCACGAAGGACACAATAATAATAATAATAATAATTCACTTGATAAAGCGCCCTCAGAGAACTTAATCTCTCTCTCTCTCTAGGCGCTTTACATTAAACTAGCAGGATCTTCCAGCCTGTTGAACTATTTGAATGCCAATATCGTTACAATGAGGGCTTTAAAAACGAAATTAAGAAGTCGGACCAGCGTGAGAAGTGAGACTTTGCAGTCAACCTTATTAAAAGGCGCTCAAGCAATCTGATTCCATCTCGCAATCCTTCGAGGCATGAAGTTTTCAACACTTGACTCCTTATCAATATACCAACCTGGAGTAGGGTGGTTATGCCTAATGAAAGTTGAAAAATTCGAAAGGATGACCTGTGATATTGCTTATTTTAGTCAAGCTTTAGAACATTTAATAATAATAATAATGTACTTGATAAAGCGCCCTCAGAGAACTCAATCTCCATCTAGGTGCTTTACATTTGCTGCAAAGGGAAATGCAACTGAAAGGTGAGTAATATTATGCTTGATAAACAAACAAAATGAATAACATGGTTAGGGGTGACATGCACAGGATCAGCATGCAAATGTGGTTTTTATTTAATTAGACAAACCTACGAATGGCTCACTAGGTAAGGTAGTTGCTTTTCACGACCTCTGCCTCGAGGTCGTGGGTTCAAATCCTGTGGTGGGCGATCCTTTATCGCCGCTGCAAGCGGTGGTGATAGCCGTAAAGGCTCTTCTGTTGCTATACAAACGAGACTGTTGAACCAGCTAGTACGAATCACACTTTTCAGTCGAAGTTTTAGGGCTGGGTTGGCTTTAACGATGGCCATCTTTTTTGCATTTTCGTATAACCTAAAGTTGTTTGCATATGTTGTTCCAATTCCTATGCTCTCCAACGGCGTAGTTTGGTGCCATAATCTGATTTCTGGGTGGCTACAGAAAAGACATGCAAATAGATGTAGTTGTTACGACAACGCATTGGTAAATTGGCTCTTTCTTTTCCTCGTCTGATTTACTTCTTCTCTCATTCTGTTCAGCACATGTTCTTGACCAGCTTGAGATCCACTACGCACATTTCCTTCTCCTACCGTGTCTATTTGTGCGAGCAAAAAGTAGGGATCTTCTTGCATCGTTATGGCCTGTAACAGGTGGCCAGTGAAATCGAAAAAGATTCCATTTCCTGAAGGCAGTTTCTTTACTTCCTCTTGTTTCACTGCTTGAAAGCTATAGAGTCTATTTCTATATAATAACGAGTACGTCTTACTGGATTTAACATCTCTCTCTCTCTCTCTCTCTCTCTCTCTCTCTCTCTCATCGTATTTGTCCATTACTAACAAATGTCCAGGCAGATAAAGATTGAGATCATCTGATTGCAGCAGCCTTGTTTATTTAGCAGCACAAGAGCTAGGCTTTTATACATTCTATCAATCTCTCAGAAATGCAAACTTTATTAGCTTTGCAGTCATGCAGCTAGGAGAGCTAGAAAAACCAGCAGCTGTAGATGAACGGCAAGAGTAAAGCTTGGCCTGCCAAAAAAATTGTAAATGCTAGCGACACACAGCAACTTTGCTGCCACACAGCTTGCATCGTGATAGTGTGTTCTAGCCACTGTGACATGGATTTATTCACCGGGGTGACATCTGATAAATTGAGAGCCTATGGCTTACATTCACAGGTTAAGATCTCGCACACACGGCAGATGCAAGTCTGAGTCAAAGCCGGTTCCAGAACCACCACAAGTGCTGCACTCACCTGAACAACTGGTGAAGTGCAGAATGTGGTGCTGAGTGCAAAGCATCTGGTAACGAGGCTGAAGATGGCGGCACACACTGCAGCCGCTTGTGCAATGTAGTGAAAGCATCACTTTGTGGTAGCAGCATCAGCAGCGAGTACAAGCTCTTCACCAGGAATGTGCTGTCCTCACAATGGTCAAGCAACTGCAACCGTAGGTCTGCAATGTGCAGAGCCGAAAGTTATGCACTGCTTAACCTCAATGTGACATGCTACAGGCATCAGTCCAGCCAGCCACGAGTGACGTACTACCGAAATGCTTGAGCTATATATTTGTACATGTAGATAAAAGTAAGTGAGCACTTTTCACAAACACTCAGCGCCAAAGAATCCTTGCAATATGGCCAAAGCTGCTATAGCTGTAACTTCGGTCCGGTAAATAACAGGGTTTTCTATGATTCTGGGCACTCTAAAGTTAAAGGCATGATAAAATATTTATTGACAGCTCAAGAACCATAAACATATGCTATTGTTATGCCGTCCCACGACGACTCTTCATGACCTCCCTTGTCTGGCCAGGCATAGAGGCCATAAGATTTTGAGGTGTCTCTTCTGCTTTAGCACATTCCACAGAGCCTGAGTTTTACTTAAAAGGTCGGCTATTGGTGTAGGCCAAATACTCTGCCTCAGCCGCCAGCCGATATTGCTCTATGGTCATTCTGTAAGGTTCAAATCAGGCGACCGGCTCGGCCACCATCAACACCACAAAAAGATTCGTTTAAAAGTACTTCATCCTCGGCCTGGCAGTGTGCTTAGGATCATGAGCTTCTGGCAAACTATAACCACTCCAAGCACAGTATTGAGCTTTGAAATCCAACTTGCTTAACCAACAATAACTTGAGTGGAATAGTTTTTTGACGATTTCAGTGTGGTGCTGATGCGACGGCTCCCAAGTCGTGTGATCATAACCCATAGAATGTTTGTGGAACAATATATCGAGAGGTGGCTGGAGTAGGGGTGTTTGGCATACATCAGCAGCCGACCTTTGCGTAAAATTCAGGCTCTGTTGGATGTGCTGCAGCAGATGAGACAACACAGAAGCTTGCGGCTTCTATGCCTCGCTAGACAAGGGAGGTCATAAAGAATCATGGTGGAACGGCGTTGCACTAAATGTATTAATACCAACAGCATTGGTGTTTGTTTTTGGGCTGCCAATAAATATTCTTACATACTGCATAAATTTAGTATGCCTGGCATCGTAAAAACCTTCCTATTAACCCAAACAAATTTACAGCCACGGCAGCTGCAGCCACACTGTGAGAATTTTTCGATGCTGAGAGTAGTATGCACATGCAGAAATACGATGTGTAAACAAAACTTGGATTTCGCGCACACATTTTTTTAAATTCGTGAGTGCAATCAATTCACGGTACCAGCCAGCCATAAAAGAACTGAGTTGCAAGGAGTAGAAGACTTCAAAGACATCGAGTGAACTAGGAAGAACATAAACTACTTGACACAGAGAGCGATAGAGAGACAGACAGAGACTGTGAGGCTAAAATAGAAAACACAGAGTGAGAACAAGGAGAGACATAGAGAGGAGCGAGAGAGAGAGAGAGAGAGAGAGAGAGAGAGAGAGAGAGAGAGAGAAGATTGGTCAAGATGAAGCAATGATTTCATGAGTAACTTACAGATAAAGATGGGCGATTCAATCAGTTGCACAAGTTTATCGATTTCAGCAAGTAGTTCGACTGTAACGTCAAGCCGCCCACTGGTAGTGACCAAGGGTCAAAGAGCATTGTGTAAATAGGTATTACAATTAGCAGTACATCACACAAAAGAAGCCACTAGGCGAGGCAAATAAATCACAAAACACCTTGCATAGACAGCAAGTATGCTGTGCAGCATCAAAGGATACAACAGCTGCAGGAGATTACACGAGTGTCTGTAGTTCCGAGTGAGGAAGCACAGGGAGACGGTGGCAACAGGATTGTGGCACCACGACTGGTAGAGGCATGCGAAAAGTGATCGCCCTTCCTGCAGAGTAGTACCATCAGAAGCTTTAGAACTAGCATGAACTGCAAGCAGGGACCACAAGTGGAGTTCAGGGTAACAGTAAGCCATCAGCCTACCCCAACCCCTACAACTGTGCAGTGGCATAAGGCAAAGGACCCAAGTCATGACTCAACAGCATACTGGTGTCATATGGCAGTTAGCCGGTCACAAATAACTATGGGCATGTCAGCAAAGCTTTGTACGATGCATGGTAACCTGTGTGTCAACATCTTTAAGCAGGTTCCGGAGTTCGAACAATTCCGTGGACGTGAGCAGGATAATGTTGAGCGTCCGCACCATGGTTGAAGCAAAGACCAGGTCCTGCTCATCATGCATCAGTTCGGCTATGGTTCGGTAGACACTCTCGGCATCAAGCAGTACACACAGATGCCTGAGACAATACAAGGAGAAGCAAAGCATGTTCATCTACCTCGAGCCACCGCAC
The DNA here is from genome assembly GCA_009760855.2 of Cristatella mucedo. Classification (NCBI taxonomy): domain Eukaryota; kingdom Metazoa; phylum Bryozoa; class Phylactolaemata; family Cristatellidae; genus Cristatella; species Cristatella mucedo. The sequence continues at coordinate 3,763,633 of WPIO01000023.1, read as the reverse complement.
AGCAAGAGGTATCATGAATGTGCAATCACTGAGTGCACAGGCACATTCTAAAAGCCATACGACGTAAAATGTAGGAAAAATGAAAATCGTTCAGCCGATGCTTGAAGCGCCAATCGCACCGTATGATAAAAGCTCCGCGCTCTTCGAGCAGGAAGCAATCTGTGCTGAATAGTCTCAGCAAGCTCTTCATTAGGTAGACGAAGTGTGTACGATGGCTGGCAGCAGCAACAGCATTCGGCGGAAAATTCACGGCATCCGGGGGGAGTCTGCAATACTCTTGTCCGGCAGCACTGGAGGCAATCTCGGCAAGAACGTCTAGATCAGTGAGAACGACCTGTATCAAGGTTAAGACGTGGATCAATGCCATGCCAGACAGTTGTCGTATTGAAAGTGTGGTATATCAATAAATCTAGTGTCGAGGGTTCAGTCACGTTGCTACAGAAACTAATTCATAACAACTGAATCCACTTGATGCTTAGTGCTCTTTCTGCGCCGGCTAGTGCAGATAACTTGCTGAACAGCTAACTAATAATGGACCAGGAAATACCATTTATATGCTTACATTCAAAGAGACAACTAGTGACCTCGTCCTTAAGTTCGTATCCCAATCAAAGAAGACAACTAGTCCTTTGGATCCTACTCCCACTGTCCTGCTCCTACGATACATCGATCTGCTGCTGCCATGCATAACTAACATCATAAATAATAATAATAATAATAATAATAATAATAATAATACACTTGATAAAGCACCATCAGAGAACTCAATCTCTTTCTAGGCACTTCACATTTGCTGCAAAGGGAAACGCTATTGAATGGCCGTAATATCATGCTTGTTGAACAACGTAAATAACATGGTTAAGGGTGACATGCACAGGGTCAGCATGCAAGTGTGCTTAGTGACAGCATGCACAGTGTCAGCATGCATAAGCACATAAAGGACCAATCACAGGGACCCACTAAATGCTGTCCTAAATAGGTGTTTGTATGTTCTTTTTAAATGTGGTCAATTCAGGGGATGTTGTGACACAAGTCGGGATTATACGACATTAGCCTCAGGTCGTGTCCCAGCACCTTTCAAAAAGGCTGTAGTCATGCCATTACTCAAGAAAGCAACACTAGACCAAGAGAATTTGAGCAACTTCCGCCCAGTCTCCCTTCTACCGTTCTTAGCAAAGACACTGACTGGAATGAGTCGAGGCAGACCAGCTGAACTCATATATAAACACTTCAAATCTTGCTAGTAAGTTCCAGTCTGGTTTTAGAGCTAATCCCACCACAGAGTCAGAATGATTCGGGTGTATAACGACCTACTTAGCAATGCAGACAAAGGTGGGGTCTCTGTGCTTGCTTTGCTCGATCTTTCGGCAGCTTTTAATACTATCGATCCCCAAGTCCATCTTGAGCACCTCGGATCTCGCCTGGGCATCACTGGCACTGCTCTGCAATGGTTTAGATCCTATCTCAGTAGGAGACTCCAGAGTATTGATGTGAATGGCCAAAGATCATCCAAGGAACCTCTGAAATATGGAATACCTCAGGGCTCTGTGCTTGGTCCAGTTCTTTTCAAGGTTATACTCTCCCTCTTGCTGATGTGATCGCCAAGCACAATCTAGGCTTTCAATTCTATGCAGATGACACTCAGTTATAAGTTTGCCATGATCCCTCCCAGCCCTCTAGCACATTGACTTCTCTCAAATCTCTTGCTGCATGTATTGATGACATCCGCACCTGGCTGGCAGCAAATTTTCCTAAATTGAATGATGATAAAACCAACTTACTAGTTATGGGCAAATCAAGTGTGATTCAGAAATTGGAAAGGCTAACGCTCAAAATCGGCTCTGCCAGCACATCTCCTGTTGAATATGCACGAAATCTAGGTGACATGTTCTAAAGCGACCTTTCATTGAACGATCACATCAGCTCCACAGTCAAGTCTGCCTACTTTTAGCTACATTGCATTGCTAAAATTCGGACTTGCTTAGACAGGGATAGTACATCGAAATTGGTCCGTGCATTTGTGACATCCCGTCTTGACTCTGCAACTCACTTGGTTGCTGGCCTACCGGCCTGTGCAGTCAGGTGCTTACAGTTGGTACAAAACTCTGCAGCTAGGCTTGTCTGTCGTGAGCGCAGCAATTGCCACACCTCGCTGACTTGCTCTGGCTTCCACTCAAGCAACGCATCGACTTAAAGTTTCTATCACTCACTTTTAGATCTCTTCATTCTTTGGCTCCAGCCTATCTATCAGATCTAATCCCCCACCAGGCTAAGCATTGTATCGCCTGCTTTCCGGAATTTAGTCATTTACATATGCCTCGTACGAGCCTCAAATTCTTTGGAGACCGTGCCTTAAGTTTATATGCTTACAAAGCCTGGAGCTCACTTCCGACTTGTCATGACATCCCCTGACTTGACTGCATTTAAAAAGAAACTAAAAACGTATCTATTTATTCTTAGCATATAGTGGGTCCGTGTGATTCATCCTTTGTGTGCTTATGTGTGCAGACAATGTGCATGCTGCCACTAACCATATTTGCAGGCTGACCCTGTGCATGTCATCTCTAACCATGTTATGCTTGTTGTTCATTGAGCATGCTACCACTAACCATTCGATTATGCTTCCTTTACAGCAAATGTCAAGTGCCTAAAAAGAGATTGAGTTCTCTGGGGGCGCTATAACAAATGTATAATAATTATTATTATACTAATCAGGCATTAAATATTCTAGCCGGATCAGCCAGAGTAGCAGAGTCGGAGTGCAGCTTCCAAATCACAGATCAGAATGGACGAGAAATGTGTATCACCTCAAACTATGACCTGGTCGGCTTTTCCAATCAGGCCAATATTAGATACTTTGAAGAAATATGAGGATAAGAACACGTCTCGATCGACCTCCCACAAGTGTTTTGGCTATCGAAAGAACTACCAATGTGACTTCAATAAACCTAACGTCATTAGGGATATTCAAACAGGCTAGCATCGTAAATGATAGTTCATCAATGAGCTGTAAGGGGAATTCTGTGCAATTGAGAGAGGCAGGACCAACCTCATAAATGACTGCTCCTAATTAAACCGCAATGGAAGTCACTAACCTTTAACAATATTCGATTGCATGTGAATAGTTGTTTAAATTTGAAAGTGTGGCTGAAGGCTTGGAGAACAACCCATTTGACTCTTAGCAAAAGTAAGAGAGCTAGGTGTATGGCTCTATACGAATGCATACTCTTAGGGCTCGCTAATATGGCTGAATAAAAATAATAAAAGCTAAGAGAGTTTGCATGCACGATCATATCGGGCCGTTGAGGTGTAATGTCAACAATGGAGAACCAGCTGCAGTCGTTGAGTAAGTCACCATGCAGAGCTTACCAAGCCTGTTAACAGCCGCTTGGTTTTCAGGGGATTGGGCCAAGGTACCAAAGTTTGTATCAACCACAGTCCCTGATAGCATGAGTATGTAATGGCACTCACTGCATACACTTGGCATTGTTCTGCCGTCGAAAAAGCTTAGCCTGCATCTAGCCCCCAATGGTATTACATAGCTGTGAGCTACACAGCCAATGCCGTGAGCAATACAGCAAATGCCGTGACCAATACAGCAAATGCCGTGAGCTACACAGCCAATGCCGTGAGCAATCAGTTTCAAGGAAATGCCACATAAAGGATGTTGACACAAATATGCAAATGCATTCAAGGACGAATGAGCGACCTGGGCATCTAGGCAATAGAAAGCAGGCATAGCATTGCTGTCCCAATTCAATTATGCACAGAAGAAATCAACCTGCGTCATCATTGTTGTTTGAGAAATCTTAGCTAAATGTTTAACAAAGGCATGTAAATGCACAATCAGAATGGTTAAATGGCTTAGCAAGCATTGTGCCCAACAAAATTTAAAAGGCTGAGACTGGCTAGCATACAGGCATAGTCGTGGCTTGCTGCGGGAAAACGTAACCTGGCAGCTAAGAAGCTACACATTGCCAATACAAAGCTCTCTGAACAAGAACAGAGACTGTGATCTAAATGGAAAGGAAAATTCGTCTGCCTGCTCATTCATTCTAATTCATCCATCGGCCTGCCATGATGCACAACTGATGACGTCTAAAAATACCTCCGACTCTTACCAAATCATCAACAGTTAGTACCATTAATGAGTGACATCATAAATTTGCAAGAGATCCAGTCAAATTAGGTCGACATTGTCTCCAAGCAGCAGTGTATTTTCCCAAGAAATAAAGTTAGAATCACTGGAGCACTACAAATTATTACCTTTCTCCACTTGACTGGCGGCTTCCTACTTTGCAGACATCCGAGACGTACCGGCAACCGAAAGTACTCTAGACCATCTTAAGCCACCGACTACTAGCAATGCCTCTCATCCAGAAAGTAAATATATCAATATGTATCATGCAAGTCGTACTTGTTAAGACTCGGATGCTAAAGCAAACGTACCAACTTGCTTGGCACTGTCAATGCACACAAACTTTTTTATCGAAATGGTGACTTGGTACTCTGTTGGGTCAAACGTTCCACGAGACTGAATAATACTATTAATGGGGCTCCGAACTCGAACTGAAGATATCCTCATTCTGGCAGCCCCGACAATATTAACCTGCATCACATTCACCTCTCAATAACCTTGCATGCCAGTAAGACCACATTCAGGTTCAAATATTTGCACATTTGTCCATAGACACCGAGGAAGGCAGTTAGCACATGAAAAGCCACAAAATAGCAAATCAGTCAGCAGCAGACAACATCCGGATCACACATAAAAGAAGTAGGCTGCTATTCCATAATCCCAGTAAAAGTAATCATCACAAGTCCGTTTACACTGGTGGGCAAAGTGTAAAGCATGTGTAAGCCTGCTGCTACTTCCATAACCTTCAAAAGAAGAGAACCAAGAAACAAACTACTACAAGGTGTTCTTCATATCATTACAAAGTTCATCCAGTCCTTTGTTACAGCCTGGTTTACTGAACAGCCTTGCACTAAAGTACCATGACATGACTCGACAGCATAACAGGAAGCTATTGAGATACAAGCACTCATTTGTGTGCACGCTGTTTCACGCAAAAACAGTATAAAAAGTCCTAGTCATTCAGCCAAATTAACTACATGCAGAAGCAAGAAATAAGCTGTTTTCTAATGCCTTGTCCACGCAACAATGTGGCTTGTAGTTGTTCCCCACCAGGACTGCCACTCATTGGCCAGCATGTATCTATGACTAGCAAGTCAATAATCGAAACTATATGATGAGCACGAGGTGATGGCATCAGAGTTTGATGGTCAGTGCATCAAAGCCTCTACATACAGTGAAAGGCTTGACTGCAGGATAAAAACAAACCGAGTGTCTGAAAAGAGGCGATATTCCAAAAACCTGAGCCTACTGCTAGAATGTACAGACGTGATCAAGACAAACTAGTCGAATGGAATGTCATTTGCATCAACTACAGTGAATTCCAAAGATGCTCCAATAATACTAAGTGATTGAGGCAGAACTGTTGATGACTGAGCCACACATCCCTCAAAAGTGACAAATCAAGCAGGCTGAGCAAGTGATGTATAATATCGCATACTATGCTACTGTCTATCTGCAATTTACCTTACAGCTGCCACAAATAATGAGACGTAGCGATGCGTACCGTCATAACGTTTGTGTTGAATAAGCAAAACAAGGTATTCATAAAGCACGGCTAAAATCGCACGCAAAGAATAAATGTATGACGGCCCAAGTAAAGCAAACTGAAACCATTACACAGCAAGACATCAAAAAGTAATCTATAGCATCAGTTAAGACAGGCTAGAAAAAAGTCAGCTTTAAGCTTTTTAAACGTTGTGCTAATTAAATATTCCGATCGAATTTCTTTTTAAGTACTGGAAAAAAGCAGACCTACAAGCCCGAAGGCCAGCAGATGGATAAATCAAGAGAACACGAGCATTTCAACAGGAAATGATACTGCAACATAGAAGATACAAGATTTACCCTGCTCATATACTAGACATACTCGACAGGACGTAATCAACACTTTAGTGGCCAAGCCGATATTTTGAGCCCTGCTTCAAAAATATGCCCTGAAATATCCTGTGCTCACATGACCAAGCCACATACCTCGTCAGAGACATCAGATAGTGTGGTCAGCAGCAAAGGAAAGATCTCTTCCACGAAGCTAAATACCTGCAAATAAGTAAAATCGGTCAAATTAGCAGCAGGCACGACTAAATATGCATCACGATGGCTTAATAAATATGATCCCATCCGTCGAAACAGCAGTGTTGGTATGAACCTCGGCTCTGATTTCGGAGCTCTAGCGTGCTTATATAGCATCCTTACGACATTCTTTCGGAATTTTTAGGAAAAATTTAAGTCCGGCTGACCGTTCGGCTAAATGCAGACTTGGGATTCATTCTGTAGCTAAAGGAAAGCAAGAGCCTCTCCCGTAGTCACATTGGCTGATCCTGCTGAGCCTCTGATAATGGTCCCTCAGATCACGACATTAGCATAGGCGCAGTAGAAAATATATGATCACAAACAAATTGTACTGAATGCTACCTCATTCCCATCTCGGCTTCCATGGGCAACTGATTAGACTGCACTGGGATAGATCGACTATTCAAGTGCACAATATAGCAGGATGCACTAGTGGGATGCATGCAGCCGGAAGGTGAATAGTTTCTTTGATAGCACTTAAGATAGCCCTCCTACTACCTATAGCTCTTGCTTGCAGCTTAGCAGATAAAAAGTTTCTTGAATCTTGACACTGGTAGATGTTCAGCAGCTTATACCTGGTATCGCACATACAAATTAACTTAATGGTCTCGCATGGTTTGAGCGTAGGTTAGCTTCTTCTCGAGTACATTAAACTATTTTTGGACTACACAGCAACCATAGGTCTGTACTCACTCAATTACTATACTTAGCAACGTATTTCCATGCCTCTGGACTGTACACGAAAAATTGTTAAAACTACACTAGAAAAATTGCATATGTTCGGGAAAGTACTAAGACAAAGTTATGTGTGAAAACGTCACACGGGCAACAAAACTATGGGGAACCCCCACGAGGCAAAGCAAGAGGCTTTAACAAGGTTTTTTCGAAATCAATGCATAAGTGCACTGAAAGTGCCACTGGCCCCTTTTTGAGAGTGAGAGAGAGAGAGAGGAGAGAGAGAGAGAGAGAGAGAGAGAGCATGTGTGCAAGCAAACGTGTGAGAGAGGAGAGAGAGAGAAAGCACTAGGGGGAGAGAGACAGAGATGGAGAGGAACAGGGGCAGCAAGAGACAAACACAAAAGACTGATAAGGAGAGAGCAAAGCAAAGAGAGGAGAGAGAGAGAGAGAGAGAGAGAGAGAGAGAGAGAGAGAGAGAGAGAGAGGGGTCAATGTCAAGTGCCCATAACACTTCAGTATAATTTTTAAAAGCAGGCCAGCCACACAGACACCTGCCTGTAATTCTCGCCGGAGACCGAGCATGGAGTTCGGGTCAAACCAGGAAATTGCTTCAAATGGTACTACTAGCAGGAAATGCCTGATCTGTAGACTTTAGGCAAGCTGGCAGAACAAGGCAACCCAGCAACTGGCTTGCTCAAGCTACCGGACCAGGTGAATAATACTTCTCGACAATATTATTCAATATCAAGTGGATCAACTCGAGAAAAAGAATAGAGATAGTCTAGATATCTCTAAGAAATGGAGTAGCCTCTGGGTAAGTTGCTCAACATAAAGTCAACATCTGTTGTGAGAAACTCCAGCTCGATGTTTTCACCAACTTAGCAGCCATGTAAGGCTACAAAGAAAGATACTGATAGTATCGGTACCCAACTTCAGCTTGTCCCTGTCGTTCAACTTTGATAACTAAGAAGCAATGCAAAAACCTACCCGAGACTACAAATTCGTACATCTTGCTGCAGCCATTGCTAATTCAGCTCCTTCCTGCTCCATTATTGAAGTACCTTCTACTTCAGCAAAAAAATTATGCTATTAGGGAATAAGTGCAGTCCTAATCGATTTGCATACTTAAAATGGGCTTGAGGAGAAACTTGACTTGAAAACTGACAAGAGACTGTCTATATTCATTCTGGTAGTTTAATATCCTAAAGTTTGCTCATCTTAAACGTTTCAAGCAGGGATTCAGTGCCACCAAATAGCACAGCCTGATGTGACCCAAGAAAAAATCATCAGGTTCTAAAAACATTTAGCTAAGCCCTGGCATTTGCACTAGTGCTCAAAAGTGAGAATGAATATTTCCAAAACTAAATGTAACACGTGCCATAAGACACTAGCAAGGAAGAACTACTTCTCAAACTAAAATCAAAGTAAATCAGGCGGTAAGCCAAGTAAAAAAAAAATGAGGCATTATAAACAGCAAAAGACCTGGATTAGTGAATTATATATGTATCTGTAAAAGTAGATACAAAATGAGAAATATGCAGTTCTGCTGTGTGTATGCATACATAGTGCCGATTCAGGCGATACGTAGGTTCCAAAACAAAGGGGGAAAACAGCCGTTTTTCAAAATTCTTCAAAAAAACTTAAAACGATAAAAAAATTAAAGAACATTATCATTTCGGTCTCAGTGTATTCCTTCGTATTACATCCTAACTATACTTGTGCAAACGGCTTTTTACACATGCCCTAAGAATACAGGGTGTTATAAAAAAAAATCATGCTACAATTTGAAGAGCCATGGAGCACAAAAGCTGGGCACGATTTGTAACAATATTTATTAAGCTCTAAGAAATACGCATATAAAACAGCAATACCGAACTCAAAGTCAATATGAAGTAGGTCCACCGTGGTTCTTGATCCCCCCACTCCTGGCTGGGCATACAAGCCACAGGCTTCCTAACTGTCGTTTGGTTTCGACTCAACAGCATTCGAAGACACTAGAAAAGGTCGTCAGCCAGGGTGGGCATGTTTGAATCGCTTTGCAGTTGCTGGTTCAGGTCATCCTTTTTAGAGCGTCTGAGCGGTTTAACAAGGTGACTGACTAGGCCAATCCGTGACGATAAAAGACAACAAAACAAATTTGCTGAACCACTTTTCACTATGATAATGGCTAAAGACTTCTAGACAAATTCCTAGATTCCAAATCATAGCAATGTATTAATTCTGGTCCATAATATGAGGAATGAGATGGTTCAACTGGATACCGGCATCGGAACCCATGATTCCCTTGTCACTCCTTTGTTTAACAGTATGCAGCAGGCAGTGTTCGAGTTACTCTTCAACTTTTCTTCGACCGATGTAGAGACAGCGTTTGTTGTTCCAAAAGATCATAAATTTGCTTTTGTCTTTCCAGCAGAACTAGTACCAGTATCGAATTATCGAGTGGGTGTGGTGCTCGGCCAATGTCGGCCTGTCGACTTAAGAATAATAATAATAATAATAATAATAAAAATACACTTGATAAAGTACCCTCGGAGAACTCAATCTCTTTCTAGGTGCTTTACATTTGCTGCAAAGGAAACACGATCGACTTCTCATTGTTTTACCAGCAAAAGCACCTTCTACCCCAGTTGTCGAAAGATGCTCGCATAGGCGAATCGAAAAGTCCCCGTCTGCCGGTCAAATGCCTCCCCACAGTGGCATCCAGCTCCTGCGAGTGCGACATCAAGCTAGCAAATAATATGGGAAAGAACGGGTCATGTCAGCAAAATATCCTCTCAGGCTTCGACTTCTTGCTTTGGAGCCCCAGTCGGAGTCAGTTCGACTTGAGTCAGTTTGACTGGCATACTTAGCCAGGTTCAATTTCAAGCAGCCTTCACTCATTCGGTATTTGTGAAGTGCCTGCAACATGCCCTTATCGAACACTCCGTGCTCCATCATCTACAGAACAGCAGCTCTAGCTATTGCCAAGACGCCGGATAAAAAATTGGCCACGGGGGCACATCGTGGGAGTCTCCCACACTCTCTCGAGCATAAAAAGTTCACAATTACTTATAGGAAGCATTATTCTTAAAATACGTTAGGATTTTTAAAAATGGAAGTTGCTTTAGATGCAAGGGTAAATTTCATAACATCTTTGCTAGTGTGGTGCCAACTCGGAGATTTGCTCGTCGGTAGCCGTATAATGAGCAGATAAGTTCTTTTTTGCTGGGCATCTATTAAGTCACTCTTGGCTTCAGCAGCTGCAGAAATACGCTTCTTCCGGGTTTGCATATACCCACTGATATAAGAGTATGGTTTGCGAACGGAAAAATAAAATCTGCCAGAACGACTCCGACTATTGTCGCAGCCCATGTTTGCACTGACTGGGGTCTGGAAGCTATCAAATCATGCTATGGGAAATCGCCTTGACTGACTGCCCTTTCTTACAACAGTCTTTTCTAACTTGTTCCAAGTGCTTGCTATGCATGCTGCAAGTTTGCTTATGAAGCTTATAGTTTTCAAGCATGACGAACGGGGTCACCCCCAAAAAGTGTGTACCTTACCTCGAATATAAGACCTGGGCGAGAACTTCGGATGAACGATGAGGATATTCCATCATTTTTTTTTAACGCCAAATCCTTTTAAAAGTCTCCGTGTCTTGAACAAGCACGTCGGAAGTGAAACCAGGGCACTGGTTCTGGTAGCAGGCATATGGCATAAGCCTCAAAGGCAGCCAGCATTCAGGACTGCACGTTTCTCGTTTTAGAAAAAGTGCTGCTAATAAAAATAAAAATCAGTGAACCAGAATATTGCTTTCTACCTAGACGGTGCCCAAACTAGGGCTTCAAAATGATTGTTTAGGGAAAAATCGGTCAAACGTCCCAGTTTTTTCCATTTATCGACATTAAAATTGCTGGTTCACTTTGGTTTTAGCTCAAGAAGCAGTTGTCCTTTGCTATTGGCTTGCTTGAGAGGCATTTATATCTTCAGTTTTACAAAACTCTCATGCAAATCATCAATTCCAGTATAATTCCTCACTTGTAAATGAGTCACCGGGGTCACTCAGGTTTTCTGTGCACCCTGGTAGTCAGCGGCATTTTCAGATGCTAGCTCTTCCGAATTAACGACAGCAGCAGCAAATAATGCAAAGACTGCACTGATAAAACAAAGACCGTCAGTGCCTGTCTACAAATAATAGCTGAAGCAAGAAGGCAGGGCAATAGATGGCTCCAGAAGCAGCAAAGACCTGCATAAGTGGCGTGGGTTGCTGCTGTGCCCAGATATGAAGTCAAAAGATGAGCGTGTGATCTGAAGATCCGTGTAGCAAGAGCAGTGGGTGCCCATGGATATGTTCTCGGTAGTTTTCCGGTTCATTTGTTACTCACCCTCGAAGGAGTAGACGTAAAAAGAAGCAAAAACCAACGCAGTACAGCTATTTTTGTGGGCATGGAGTCGGCTCCCAGCAGCTGCATCAGGACTTGCACAACCTTGTCGAAATCCAGCTGATACGAGCCACCGCTGTCAGAGGCAGCGCCACCACCACCACCACCAGCACCGGTGGGCTCGGACTGCAGCAGGACAGTCTCACCACCGGCAGGCTCGCCACTTCCACAGATTTTGCCACTGCCGCTTTCGCTACAATCCAGCGACTGATACCGTTAGCCTGCTTGACAAGCGGTCTTCCCATCTTTATCAAATGGCACCGAGGCAGGTGCTCAATCGGTAGCAGCAGTGGAACACAAGGAGCACGGGCTGGGTATGCAGGCATTCACATGTATCGTTGCATCCCAAGATTGGCATACTCCCGACAGATTTTTGCAAAACTAAAGGTAGGTGCATCAAACATGCATATAGCAATGGATAACCACTTCTCAAACTAAAATCAAAATTAACAGGTAATAAATGACCTCTAATCGGTAATAGCTGTAAAGTGGGGCTATTTTGCTGTAAAAAATGATCCAAAGATCGGAGATCAGGCTCCGAAATACCGAGAGTAGATGCCTTAAAACAAGGATTGAAGGTACGGGTGGCAATGCACAATAGCATTGTTGACTGTGCAGCACAAAAAAGTAATCACTTTAAACCCCGGGCAAAATTAGGGTGTCATGGTTTGGGGCTACTCAACTTCCTGTTATAGGCGTCTGAGCAGGATTCGTGGACTCACGAATGAGCATATCTGCCTGAATACTGTATAATGTTGGGCTGCCATCAGCTTACACTTCTCAAGGGCTCGATTGCGGCTGGTAGCATAAAAACTATCCGATGCACACTGCTCTGGCTGCTGCCCCTGGGTCTTTGCCTAGGAAGTAAGGTGCTTACTCTTCACATCCCGGGTCGTGGGTTCGAGTCCTGCAGTGAGCAATCCTTTATTGTCCACTGCAAGCGGTGGTGATGGCCGTGCTATACAAATGAGGCTGCTGAATCAGCTAACCTCTAAAGCATTTTTCAGGAAGCCCATGTATTATAGCCTTGAGCCAATTGATATCACGCAGTGGCCAAGCCAAAACCTGGACTTGAACCCAATTTGAACATATACAGATGAAGTCGACAGGGCTCTAAGGGTCAGAGTACTTCGTCGAGGTTTTGAAGAATTGCTCGGCACAAATTGCTCCATAAACGTGCCAGAAGCACAATCAATGATGAGGCAATTGCGTGACGTTATAACAAACCATTGTGCCTCAACTAGCTATTGAATGTATCGAATACATTAGCCGATAATCATATATTGTTTAGCTTCTCCTTGCAATCAAAGTAGATCCGTACTAAATGTTATAGAAAAATATAATTCATTTATATAGCGCCCCAAGAGAACTTAATCTCTATTCAGGCGCTTCACATATGCCTCGGGGCTCGAGCCCACGACCTTGGTCGGGGCGAGCACCTTAGCCGCTAGACCAAACCAGCTCGGCAAATGTTGTGTTTTTTGAACAAAATGGTGTTCTGATAGGTGTGTAGAAAATTCGGAAATAAATGTAACAACTTGAGAATACAATCTCCCAGCACAACATTGCTGATTGAAAGATTACTCAACTTGCAGCCACGGCTTAATGAAGTGACTGAAATCTAAAAAACTTAATCAGATAATAATAATAATAATAATACACTTGATAAAGCGCCCTCAGAGAACTCAATCTCTTTCTAGGCGCTTTACATTTGATGCAAAGGGAAACGCGATTGAATGGTGAATAGTATCATGCGTGATAAACAACATGGATAACATGGTTAGGGGTGACATGCACAGGGTCAGCATACAAGTGTGGTTAGTGGGAGCAAGCACAGAGTCAGCACGCATAAGCACATAAAGAACGAATCACAGGGACTGACCAAATGCTCTCCTAAATAAGTCACTCTTCATTACGTACTCTGAAAATTCGAAAATTCTGAAAAGTCAATTTTGTCAGCTACAGAGCATCCGAAACACTGCCACGTCTAGATTGTGGACACCGGAAGTGATTATAGGATTATTGCTTCTGGTAGCAGGAGTAGGACAACGGAATCAAAACTCAAAACGTGCTGAGAATTATACTGCAACCAACTTTCATTTTCTTTTTCTGGGTAGTGTGTATTATTTCCCAATTACTTACGCCTCTACAGAAAATAGATAGAAAATTACCATACATCCCCAAAAACTTGGCTTTTGTGAGCTGGACAGAGGTAAACTGAAACTGTGGGTACTATCTAGAAACTTACAGATGCAGCTACTGCCGGTTGTCTTGTGCTCAGTCAAAAACATTGTGTATGTACATGCAGTGTAAAACAAAAGGTATTTTTGGTAAGTAAAGACACTAGCAAATCATACCGTGATCAAACTCGACCTAACTGTCATAGAGGGTAAAAACGGTTCAGTATTTGTGTCTGTCTATAGCTCGTTTGCTACCAAGCCTGGAACTCATTACAGAATGACATCACAACACACCTTAATTTGACATTGAAAAAGAAGCTAAAACCGCACCTGCTCATCACAGCATTTACCAGATCCGTGTGAATTCTCTTTTGTATGCTTATGCATGCTGACAATGTGCATGCTGATAATGTGCATGTTATCCCTAACATATAAATAGGCTTTCATTTGTAGCATATGTAAAGTGCCTTGAAAGAGATACAGTTCTCATAGAGTGGTACTTCTTATTATTATTATTATGGTTGATCAGTAGACAAAATCGGTGCTGCATGGTATTGATCAGTTTTTCCAAACATTAATAAACTAAAATTACTAAAACCTTCCTTATTTTACTTTCCAGTAACATAAACAGAAGCAGAAATACAGGAGTCTTAAGCCTACCAGCTCAGTTTAGGTCCAGCACTACAGACCGGCACTTTCCTGGGATAGTATCACAAGGCTGCAAGCATTAGACAGATGTATCTTGCTAGGTCTGTGGCCAACTTACCAAGACATTGGCTAACAAGTACTCCATGGACGCATCTGCTAAGATGTGTATGGCACATAAGGCATATTTTGGCATCACCGTCGAAGATCAGACAAACTCTGGGCACCTCATTTCACCTTCGAGAACTGGAAGAACGCTCTGGAAAGTAGGGCTTAAAATTGTTGCTTGAAATTGTTGGCTATACAATTCTTGGTCATGAATGATATTATGGATAAAATATCTGTATTTATTCATTACTTCAATCTCACTTTATGTATAGTGTAAATAAATAAAAAATAAATAAATAAAAGCTGATTTAACAGCCTCATTAGTACAGCGGCAAAAGAGCCTTAACGATTATAACCACTGCTTGCAGTTGGCACTAAAGTATCGCCCTCTGCTGGATTCGAACCCACGACCTCGGTCGTGAAGAGCAAGCACCTTACCTCCAGGGCTATTCCGGCCCATAGAAAGAGCAATTAAGTTTGCTCTCGAAAGAATTTGGTGGGAACTCACTGACCACTCAAGCAACTGCTACTTCTACATGGTGGCCCCTTCTAAGCAGCGGACTGGCACGAATGTACCAGCTATCACACATCCCGACCTTCCTTCATCACCTGCCATGCTTCTTCGAAAGGAGACCAGCTGCCTTCAGAAGTGAGCGGCAGGTCACACAGTGGAGAAGAAGTGTTAGATCCAGATGAGAATTTCAGAGGTGGAGCTGAGGATAGTAACCCATGCTACCCAATCAAAAAGGTCTCAAAGACTTGATCAGAGATCTTGGTCTCACCAAGTCTTTTTTGGATGAACGTGTACAAGTCGCAGATCAGAAGAACCATCACCAAGCTTTCTTTGGCTTCCTCACCCATCAAGATGGGCTCTACTTCTGCCACAATGTGACCAGTCTGTTAAAGGCAATAGAAATCACCTGTAGCCAGAATGAGGGGCACCTCTTCATTCATTGTCTTCACTGACAGCTCATCAAGAAGCCTCAAAACGATGCACTGCTCCATAATGGAAACAAGTAGCCGTCTCTAATTCTGTTTCACTCGGTGCACCTCAGATGATTACATCAGTGTCGATACCTTGCTAGTCAAGACCTTGGTAGTCGCCTTGACGTGTAACGAGTTCAGCTGGGAGGTCGTCAGAGACTTCAAAATGATGGCATTCCTGATAGGTTTACAGGACGGTTTAACCAAGTTTCCCTGCCATCTTTGCCTTTGAGGGAGCAGGGAAGGCTATGCACACTACCATAGGTGGGACTGACTACAACGGACCGAGTTACCCGTGGGAACAATAATGCTGGTTTGGTCTAGCGGTTAAGGTACTCGTCCTGACCAAGGTCTGACTGAGGTCGTGGGCTCGAGCCCCGAGGCATATGTTAAGTGCCTGAATAGAGATTAAGTTCTCTTGGGGTGCTATATAAATGAATTATATTAATGTTAAGTGGGAGCCATTGGTGAACCCTGGGGAAGGTACTGATGCTACCAATAATGCTCATCAAAGTGGGCCTTATGAAACCATTTGTCACAGCTCTAGATAAGGATTGGGCAACCTTCGCGAACCCTTCAAAACTTCTTTCCTAAGCTTTCTGAGACAAAGATCAAAGCCGATCTTTTTGGGGGTCACAGATAAAGATCATTGAAACCAATGAAATCTCCAAGAAGCTCACGAGGAAACTCACGAGGAAGGAGAAACCGGCTTGGAAAAGCTTGGCTGCAGTGGTTTGGGGCTCCATCGACAATTATAGGGTAGAAAAGTATGTAGAGCTAGTTTATACTAAAGCAAAGAACTACCGAACAATGAGCTTCAGAATGTCCTCCAAAGTATATATCCTTGATAATCATCTTCGTTAATTCAAGGAGAATATAGGGGCCTACTCGGCAAGGAAAGTGCCTCCACTAGGATTTACCGGACTTCAAGCATTATAATGAAAACATGATGGGAGACTACAATTCGGGGTTGCTTTGTGAAAGTGACTTAAAATATCCTTGTGAATATTGAAAAACAATTCACTATAACTATTCTGAGGTCATTCTAATTCAATTGCGATTCATACTTCCCTTTTCTGACTAAATGTAAAACAAAAAATGAGCATTCGTTTTTTTCCACTGGAAATGGTAAATTTCAAATTTATCAGTTTCCTGGTCACAAAAGGCAAGTTTTGGGGAATAACGGCCATTGCCTATACCTTTGAACCTAAGCAGGTAACAACACTATCCAGGAATAGAAACTATTTCACTTATTGTTAAACATGTTTAGTCTTCCACACTGGTGTCTGCATTTGGAAATCACTGATAGTGTACATCGCCTGCTTCCACAATGATCTTTGAACCAGGCTTCGTTTATCCCTTAAGGGCTAAATAAAAAAAAATAATAATAATAATAGCTGATTCAGCAGCCTTATCTGTATAGCAGCATGAAGAGCCTTAGCGGCTATCAATACTGCTTGCAGTTGAAATAATAAAGGATCGGCCACTGCAGGATTCGAACTCACGACCTCTGTCGTTAAGAGCGAGCACCTACCTCCTGGGCAATGAAGGCCCGGTGACAGAGAGAAAAGAGAGAGAGAGAGAGAGAGAGAGAGAGAGAGAGAGAGAGAGAGAGAGAGAGAGAGAGAGAGAGAGAGAGAGAGAGAGATGGCCACAATTTCATATCATTCTTGGGTGGATTCATACATTGCCTGTCCATTTTGGTTTCAGTTTAAGAAGTAGTTCTCTACTGCTGCATACCCGTTAGACTGTCATGCTTACCTTCAGTTTTGCGAAAATCCGTGGGAAATTGCTAATTCTAGGGTGCTAAGGCAGATTTACCTGGACACGACAGCAGCCGTGGTCACACCGTGACTGTTGCCTCTGCTGCCACTACCAATTACTATGAGCTTCATTAGGTTGTCGTTGCCATTCTTAGCTGCTTCCCTCGTGCTCTTCCGCTGGTCGTCGTATGACAAGCACGGCAGGATGGCCTTTAGTATCCCGGCACCGAATGGCAACATTTTGTTCTTGGCCAAGACCAAGAACTGCTCCAGCCATGACACAGCATGGAACTGGATCAGGTCGTCTGCAATAGACACCGTTCGAATGGCTGCACACGCGAGTGGAAAACTGTGCAGCTGTAGAGTCCAGCTCGCCAGCACGATACTGCACGAATAATCAGATTCAATCAAGAGCTGATGCCGAAAGCAGCTTGCAAGAAGTCGCGGGCAGAAACAGTGAGCTTCAGCATCACTGGCGCACCTTTAGATTGGCTATGGATGATCAGAAAGTTGGTGATAGTGGCAAAGTCCGCCTTGCTGTCCTCTGCCTTAGCTATGCCGACCAAAAAGTCGGCAAGCAGCTGCTCAGTCCTGGCCGGGAACGATGCAGATAGACGCAAGAAGCCGTTTAGATGCGGTCAAAACTGCAGCGCTGGGACAGTCGTCGAGGCAGCCACGACAGGCTAGAATGGCACGACCTGCCAGCTGGCAGAGGAGAAGAAAGCACACGCACCGAGCAGACGGCTGCAGACTCGTGCTGCACTACTCACTGCTTCCTGATTTCGCTGCTCGGGTCGCCGAGGATGACAAACAATCCGTCGATGAACTCGGGCAGGAACACCAGCATGTCAATGTCAGGCACGGTGTTAAGGAGGGAAACCTAATGCGCAAACGAGTAAAATAGCGTACTGACTAGATTGCCACAGAATAGCAAGCTGCCAACATGCAAAACTGCCTAACTTGATGCAGACTTTCGGCCAGTAGCCTGATGCAGGCAGATCAAACTGCAACAGGGCTTAACGGAATGCAGGATGTGAATTGCGCCACCTTGACCCTTTAGGCTGTCGGGCGGGCTTTGCCTTATCCGTGAAAGTGTGGGCATGCGCATGTTGGCCTGTTTCAGAAGCTGAATCCGAGATCGGCAGCTGAAGCAATACAGCGCACTCGGTATCCTACCCCACGTGCACATGCTCTGTTAAAACCAGTAAATCTGGTTATTTCATGATACTTGATTGGTGTGACTCAGGCTACAACACTATGGTTGGAAGGCTGAAGTGTTGCTTTTTCAACGAAAGTCCATCGCATAACAGAATTAATCACCTAACTTAATTCTCGAACATGCTACTAGACTAAGTAACCCAATGCACATAGAAGATTACAGTCAGTAATAGCGGTAAACTATGCAACTCACCCATGACACGACAAAACGTCGACTGAATGGCTTCTTAGCATATATTCTATCCCGAAGTAATGGGATGAATGCAGGCAAGTTAAATGAAACTGTTTCGGCCACAATGTCCTTTACTAGTCTGTCCAGAAGCTCAGAGCCATTGCGAACATTAGCATCTGTATCATCGGCCAACTAAAAAAAATAAACCAAACAAGCAAAATTAATGTTTTCAACTTAAGCGACAGTAACACACCAGTCTTAAACACTTACCGGTAGCTTAATGTCATACTGATCAATGGTACAACAATGCGGAAAATATTAAGTCTAGCAACGTATGCCAGCTATCTTGGCAGTGCAACAAGTCGTGAAAAAATGAAGGACAAGATACAACACAGACAATTCTGCAAAAACATGACAAGAGCATCATGTGGCCTGGGTAGCATGCCAGTTGTTATCAAAACTCTATAACGGGGATTAATTGGTGATATAATAATCATATATGATGATAATAGTATAATGATCATGATCATAACAAAACAAAAAGCCACTATAGGCTGCTTAATTGTGCTATTTTTGATTGACAAAGTAAAGCGGTGAGCTTGATGGCAGCCTCAGACTCTGCTGTTGCCGTGGGGTCCCAAGCTTTAACCTTATTATGTCAAACTACTAACTGCAATGAATGCATTGCATCAGTTTCAAGCAGATGACGATACGGCTCCTCTGCCTACTGCAACCACTTCGTTTCTCGTCTGCCCATGACTCAAACAAAATGCACCTCATCTGCTTCTCATTGTGGCTCACGGTTCCTTTCTTTATATTAATTTCCCTCTCAGCCTTGGGTCTTAGCCCAGGGATAAGGTGCTTGCTCTTCACGACCCAGGTTGCGGGTTCGAGTCCTGTTGTGGGCGATCTTATATTGCCCACTACATGCAGTGGTGATAGCAAGTAAGGCTCGTCTGCTGCTATACAAAAGAGGCTGTTGAATTAGCTAACCATTAACTTTAACTTTAAAACTCAGAAGCCACACAAGCTACACCAAGCCTATCGACATACCGCTATATCTAAACGCAACATATAACCAGCACTGCACAGTGCTACAGGGCTTGATCAAACAAGACTTGCACAAATTGCAACTAGTTGACCCCCGTAATGCATAAGCTCGTTAGGGCCAGCAGAAATCCCATACGCTAGCAAGCGAACTTGACCCGATTGCTTCAACGGCTAACTTTTTTGTGCTCGCCTGCCTTGTTCATTCTATCCTGGTTATCTAGTTTCACCATTTTCTTTCTCTCTGATCATTGCTGACACTTTGGTCAAAGCCAGGCTAATAAAAGTATAGTCAAACGTGGTCCAAGTGCCAGTGCACACCTGTCAGCAAGCGCCACATTTGGTCAGTCCCTGGGCATACAACTCCTTTGCAGTCCAATGTGCTGTCTAATTTGCAGTATAATGTGCGTGTAAGTGTCAACTGTCCATAAGAGCTGTTATTTGGTAGTCGAGGATATATTGGCAGATTTGACAGTCGACTCCAGTTGCTGTACACCATGCATGACACTGTGTGCTTAATTAAAACATTTGCACCCAATCAGAAATGGCACAGAACTATACTGTGAATTTAGATTCCTCTAAGGTTGCATGGCCAGCACCTATGGGGCTGCACAGCAAACAGTGAATTCGAACAAAGTCAAGTCGTGATGGCATGCAACAGATGGCTCAAATAGCAGTTAACTCCAACTAGGGGCTGCACATAACGTCCTCTGCTCTAGACGGGGCTACTTAGAGGTTACAGAAGCGTGCTCCGCAGCCAGGAACCGGGCCAGATGCAGCTGCTACCAAGAATGTTGACAGGCTAGTTGGTCTCTCAGACAGGCAGTCTCCAGCAAGCTGATAACATTGAAAGTTGACAGACTCTGTAAATGAATCGTGCTTTGATAGCTAGAAATGCTACTGCTACAAGCAGCAATAGAAACTTAATTTTCTGAAACTACACAGTGCAAATACTGTATCTGCCATGGCTAAGCTGTGCTATAGGGCACAACGGAGAAGCAAGGTATGTTTTACCTTTGTACCGCTGCGCTTCGTGTTACCAGTTTTATTAAATTTGCAGTGCACCATCGTCATCTTTTGGAAACAGAACCAAATTTTTGGCTGGATCTGCTGTGATTTTGATTTTTATTTTCAAATTTTGCCCGTCATACTTGCCGGACTGAAATCTAGTTCTTAATATTCCAAACTTGCCTAGGCCCTTTATACATTCGGAAAGTGCACTCTATATTCGAGCACAAGAATGGCTAGGGGACGTCGAAGTCGGCTCAAGAACTAGGTGCAGCTGGCACGTTAAGACCACTAGCGAGCAGATCACGACCGTGCAGCGTGAATCGCCATAACCGCCAGGCGGCCAGCTGGAGAGGGGAGAGAGAGAGAGGGAGAGAGAGAGAGAGAGAGAGAGAGAGAGAGAGAGAGAGAGAGAGAGAGAGAGAGAGTACATTAATCCAGCGGGTGGATAAGCTGATAGCAGCTGAGGCACGATACAGGCATTAATCAAGGAGAATTTTGCTCGGTCCGAATAAGCTGACTGGAACCGTGCACCAATGTGTGTGTGTGTGTGTGTGTGTGTGTGTGTGTGTGTGTGTGTGTGTGTGTGTGTGTGTGTGTGTGTGTGTGTGTGTGTGTGCATGAGTAAAAGTAAGTGTGCGGGTGGCAATAACAGCTCAGGAAGTGGGACAATAAGGCAGAAGGGCGCAGCAAATGCTACACACAGATATATGTTACGGTTGGCTGTAGTAAATCTGGGTAGGCAGCTAGAGCTGTTGACCGTTGTAACTAGGAGACCTGCTGTCACGGCAAACACGGGCAGAGCCACAGCTAAAGCACCAGGGTGTCACCATTTGTGATCTCACTTGCAATCCCCTAGGGCAGTGGTTCTCAACCTTCCTAATGCCAAGACCTTTTAATACAGTTCCTCTCATGTTGTGGCAACCCTCAAACATAAAAGTATTGTGTGTAAAATGTGGAAATGCATGTTTTCCGATGGTCTTGGGCGACCCCTGTGAAATGGTCATTCGACACCCCAAAGGGGTCGCGACCCACAAGTTGAGAACTGCTGCCCTAGTGGCTTCTACTGCCAGTGAGACCTTCATCGAGTTAGCCTTACTGTTGGCTAATGCAAATCTTGTCCGTGCAAGGTCCTCGACCTACAACTTCTTGTTGAGTGTCCCTAGGCAACTCAGTTTGACATTAGCCCTCCTAGTGTATTTACTTATCCAGGTCAATACTCTCTGGCAGCCTATGGGCTGCTAGCCAGCTCCTGGCTGCAGCGGCTAGCATCGGAAACACACCTACTTCCGCAGAGGTGCATAAACAACCATGGCCATGAATGTGCATGCAATGGCACAGCAACGAGAAAGGTGCTGCCGCACCTGGGCTTTCAATGGCCGGTGAGATCAGTACGTGCAGTCAGCACAGCTCCCCATAGCTGTTTACAGCTAGGGTCATGCACGCTAGGGCTTACTCGGCTGGCCCACCTGGAATGCTGCACAACTTAGCATTCCAGTTAACGAAGTCTGCATACGGCCAACTGACTCGCTGCAAGAACAGTCGTTCGATTTACCACAAAGAAAGAGCACGTGTACAGCATCACCCCCACAGCAATAGCAGTGATCAAATAGAAAAACTGCGATTGCAAAGCAGGCTCACTTGGCACTACCCCAAAAACACGAAGCAGGAATGCACAAACACGCACACACCTTTGAACAGTCATGCACACTGGTATGTCGACGTCAAACCGAGCAACCCTCAAACTGTTGCGAGTCGACGAAATGTGTCGGATGCAAGCGCTTTTAACATGGCCGGGTAACAAGCGCTCGGTACCTTGCTCAGCCCGTCGAATATCTCGTTGAAGTGTGGCAGTATGGAGCCCCTGGCGACCTTGCAGATGTTGTACAGAGACTCACAGGCGTAGTAGCGCACGCGGTTGTCGGGGTCGGTAAAGCAGCCCAGCGGAGGCTTGACGAGCAGCTCGGCAAAGCGATGCGACTCCTGGGGGGAGAAAAAAGCGCACCAACAAAGGTGGTGCGCAAAACGGAGGTCAGTCACCTACAGATCTGTCTGGTCGGCAATTGCGGCACGCGGTCCGGAGCAAAGGGCAAACTAGCTACCGATATCACTGCACGAGGCCGAGAAAAGCATAGGAAAAGAATGGCAACATTAATTGTCACGGTGTCTGTCCCTTCCCCCTCTTTATTGGCAGATGCTGCCGGAGGAAAGGACACCAGAGAGAAAGGTAAATGGAAGTGCAGAGAAAGAACAAAGCAGTGCAAGGACGACAGGTCGCAGAAGTGAGAGGACAGCAATACAGAAGAGCCGGCAGGGCTAGGTGAGGAAAGGAAAGGGTGGAGTGGTGAGGCAAGATGGAGACACGATGAGATGCAAGGAGAAGGGAGCCTGGGAAGAGAATGAAGAGGGAGAGCTGCGCAGAAAGAGAAGACTGGGCTACGTTACTAGCGGAGATGAGACAAGCCCGAAAGGCGAGCAGAGGAGCAACGTAACACGAGAGAGGATTGAAGAAGAGAGAGGAGATTCGAGAGAAAGAATTAATGAGGGCAGGAGAGGATCAAGGCAATGCTGAGTAAAGGGTGGGGTGAAGAGAGGCGCAGTGCACGATTATGTGGGGATGACAGGAGACGAGAGGACATCGTTATGAGGTTTGAGGTTCCATGTGAGGACAGGACAAGCAAAGAGAGCAGAGGATGGTGCGAAAGAAAAGAAAAAGGATAGATGAGGGGTATAAACCCACAACACGGGTATAAACAGGCTGCATGCACAAACAGGAACATGCGCAAGCGTTCAACTTGAAGGAACAACTTGAGCAATGGACAATGTGTCGCACGCCAGACCTCACACTCCCGGCCTCTTCCAAAGCTCGATGCAATAAAAGTGTTGCACATAAATTTTCTTTTTTTCCGATGTGTCTAAGTAGCCTACACAAATGCACGGTTCACTTTCACAAGACCATTTCACATGACCAACAGTCATAGGCCGCCTTACCATCTCGGCTTGCATCCTCAGGTATCGTGTGTGCTAGGGGGCTACATGGACCAAGACTATGAGCAAAGGAATAGTAGTCACGGTGCATTATACAAGCACGGAGGTGCTGCACTAGTCATACTGCAAGTGGCTACGAACCGCACGCAAGGCTGTGCTAGAGTTGCTTCTCCACTGGACAACTACTGTGCCTTTCTTCAATGTCGTAGTATCTACGAGCAATGCATGGGCTGCTGTACTGGAGCCAGGGAATCAAAGGCTGTGGATTTGTGCCCTGCCGGTGGCTTATAATTTATGGGTTTTTGTCTCCTACTCCCACCACCTTGTGCAGACCTTTGGGTTCTCTGTGCGTAAGGGTCATTTTCATGGTTGGACGGTCGAGGAAGCTTCACCGTCTGCTCACTGTTTGCATACACTCCAGGTTCACTCACCACTCCACAATGGCTGCAACGGCTAAACTTTGTGCTTAGTGAATTCGGATTCGTTCTTTAGCAAGTGAAGAACTACTGTACACTAACAGTTCTCGAGAATGTCGTAGCAGTGGCTAAAGTGGAATTACAACATACATATTTTAAGTAATGGAACTTCCAGCAGCCAGTCTTGGATAGGTCTTGACCATTTTGAAAGTGGCATATGATGTATTCAAAATCTGACGCCTATCAATCAGAGTAAATGCCATGCCAGCTTTGGGGCGTGGTGCCCCACGTTGATGCACAGATCAACTAAATGCACCATTCCGATTTTTCTAAGCCAACCGAACATGCTGACTCAGAAGGGTATCCCGAGAGCTCAAAGGAGAAAAGAGCTGTAAATGAATGGCGAATTTTGCCGAGTGCAGCACCTTCATGAATGCATCAGGGCCCTACTACACGGCTACACATCACTCAAGCAGGTATGTTAGGCTTGCCTTCGTTGCTCAATCATGGCCCAGAGTGAGGGAAACTGAGCAATTTTTCAGATCATGAATTACGGGATGTATTCTCCTCACCATGGCTCTTATATAAAGTCTACCACAAGCTCTGTGAGAGACAGATTGAGTGCTGCACGAAAGCAGGGAAAGAGCAAGTTCCTACTCCACCAATGCATGTATGTATCTCCGTCTGTAACTCCACAAAGTCATTTAGACCATGTGGGTGTTACGCAGGAGAGTTTTGTATAGCGCAAGCTGCTTTCGGTACCCGTGCGGTAGCCAACAGACTTCGTCTCAAGCAACAAAGAGAAAGTGGGAAGTATAGTAGAGTCAGGAGAGCAGCTGAGGTAGTGAGTAGCATGAAAGTAGCAGCTCAGGACCGCTGAAAAGGATGAGCCATAGTTGGCAGTAGGAGAGTAGTTGTCGTTGCGTAAGAATTGTGGAAACGAGTTCCACAGCCTAGACGTGCAAAGCAAAAGCTTCTGTCGCCAACTGTCTTTAAGTGGAGGAATGGAACAGCTAATTTATTGTCCACACAGGACCTGAGGGCGTGAAGAGGCTGAAACTGGTGCTGCAGTTCAGCTAGGTACGAAGGAGCCAAGCCGTAGCGGGCCTTGTGGGTCAGCGTAAGAACTTTGCTCTGAATCCGTTGGTCAACCGGCAACCATCTTAGCTCTTTTAGCAAAGGAGACACGTGCTCAAACTTCTGGGACTTGAAGACTAGCCTTGCAGCCATATTCATAGTCAGCTGCAGCGGCCTAATCGCTTTTTTTGGCAGCCCAGCCAATAAGGAATTGCAATAATCAAGCCAAGACAGAACTAAGGAGCTAGTTAAATTTTTGCAAGCCACTGTAGAAGACAGCTCCTAATCTTGGATAGGGATCGGACGTGATGGCTAGCTGCAGAAGCAGTCTTCTGAATGCTTTTAAAATTGAGGCAGTTGTCGAAAACGACACCTAAATTTCGAGCACGTGGTGATGGTTGCACAATAGCATCACCAATTAGAAGAGCAAAGCCCTTTCATTCAGCCACAAGCTTAGGGTGTCCTATGAGCAGTAGTTCGGTTTTATCGTCATTTAATTTCAGGAAGTTTTCCGACATCCAGAATCGAATATTGGCAAGGCAAGCATTCAATTTTTCAGTTGCTGCCGCATATTCCGACGGTTTGAATGAGAAATACAACTGAGTATCGTCAGTATAAAAGTGATATCCTATTCCATGGGCCTTAATCACTTTTCCCAGAGGTTGTGTATAAACGGAGAACAGCAAGGGACCGAGTACAGACCCTTGAGGGACTCCACAGGTGACCCTTCTCGTGT
Source organism: Cristatella mucedo (assembly GCA_009760855.2). Lineage (NCBI taxonomy): Eukaryota > Metazoa > Bryozoa > Phylactolaemata > Cristatellidae > Cristatella > Cristatella mucedo. The sequence goes on along the minus strand of WPIO01000023.1, from coordinate 3,737,984 downwards.
GTGACACCTGACCCCCACACGACACGGATTGAACACGATCAGACAAGTATGACTTAAACTACGCCAGTGCTTCGTCTGCCAGACCGATCGTTGTTCTCAATCGTTCAAGCAGAACTTCGGAATCAATGGTGTCGAAGGCAGCAGACAGATCTAGCAGAGCTAGGGCAGTGACATTCCCGTCGTCGTTGCCACGTAGAATGTCATTGTTAACGGAGGAGAGCAGTTTCAGTGGAGTGCTGCCTCTTGAACCCTGATTGAAATGTTTCTGACATTCCATTATTTTCAATATGTTCAACCAGCTGCTTAGCAACAACTTTTTCAAGAATCTTTGATAAGAAAGGAAGAAGGGAAACTGGGCGATAGTTTGCTAGGACCTCTGTGTCTAATCCATGCTTTTTAAGAATGGGTCGAACGATTGCCGATTTGAAGGACTTGGGGACGACCCCTTTTCCCAGGGAAGCATTAACAATCTTGGTTATGGCAGGGCTAAGTTGGTCTGCCAGTGAAGACCACAGAGATGAAGGTATAGGGTCTTCAGGAGACGAGCTCTTTTTGCTTGACCTTATTAGAGTAGCCACATCGCATGCAGAAACCTCGGAGAACCTTGTAAGGAAGGTCACAGGTTGTGGAACCGCAATTGCTTTAGTCGGAGGGGGCTTAATAGAGGCCCGAATGTGCACAATTTTTTCAGTAAAGAAGGCTGAAAACTTTTCGGCTGAGTCCTTAATATCTGGGGAGTCAGACCTCTCAGCATTGGCCAGTAAATGGTTTACTGTCTTATAAACCTGTTTAGTGTCCGACTGGCAGGAATTCAGCTTTCTAATGAAAAAAGAAGCCCTGGTTTTTTAAGCTTTTGGGTGTAAACTCGAAGGAAGTCTTTGTGATTGACTAGATCTGCATCAGACCCCGATTTCTTGAAACGACATTCAAGCCTGCGCTTAACCCGGCGCATCTTTAGGAGTTTTTTTGTAAATTGAAAGGAAACTCCACGACTTCGAACACGGATAGAGCGAACGGGAGCATGCTTGTCAAGAGCACTCCTGAGTGTTATGTTCATAGCATCAGTGAGGGTATCAAGGCTGCTGGTCGGGTCTGAATGCAGATCAAGAAGACCTGCAACACAGATTTCAAAAACTTGTCCATGTCAATGCTATGTAAGTTACGTCGTTTGACAAATTCGACCTTGCCCTGTACGTGCGAAGGAGCAGGAACAGTAAACGAGACCGAACAATGAACTGAGAGGGTCAGTGGGCACACTACAAGGTCCGTGGGGAAGACATCCTTAGTGATCATGAGATCTAGAATGTGGCCACCGACGTGAGTGCTATGATTAACGTGCTGGGCCAAACCAAAATTCTCCAGACAGTCAAGAAATGAGCGGACCTGGCTGTTGCTAGGTTTGTCAACGTGAATATTGAAGTCTCACCAAGCAAGGTATACTAACACAGTAAGGGGCCAACCAGCACGGCTGACAGTCAGCTACAACAGTGCACAGTGCACAGTGCAGGAATCAGTGTAGGCTGGAATAGCTGTAGTCTACTGTTCTGTACCCGCAAAGCAACTTACCTTGCCCAGTGCAATGGCACATGCTGCCAAGGCGATCAACCCTCCATTCCGGGGCTGGGGGGTGTTTGCATTGGCAAAATCCTTGCCTAGCGTCCGAATGGTGTTTTCTATGGACACATAATGTTCTGCGGCCATCATATCCTTCACGAGCCTAAAACAAATACCGGGTTCGTGTGCAAAGCATACTTGATGCACCTATCAACTGGGAGCTCTCTACACATCATACCCCCTATACTAGCAAGTTGTTTTATAGGAACCGTCTGCACCTAACATATGGTACATGCTGCCAGCTGAAAAGCATAGAAAAATCAGTTTCATGTCAGCATCTCGCATGTTTCAATTGATTTGATTTTGGCACTGTTTGCCAGGGCCCTCAATTGCCATTTGGGCAGAGATTCATTGGCAACCATCGCTGAAGCCCACTAGCCCCAAACACCCATCGCCCAGAAGTTTGGTCGCCGGACCACTCATACCCATACCCATACCCAGATCGCCTTGTTCTTACGGGAGACGTTGCCTCGGATCACATAAGGCGTTTCACCATCAGTTGGCTTCTTCCTCAGCTCGAGCTCGATCGTGGCAGCATCGACATTCATCGTGATTCGGAGGTATTTGGCAATTTCGATTTGACCTTTGAAACCTCGTCGTCCCGATCCCGATCTGACGCCCAAATCTGACCGAAACCTCCACGCAAAACTCCGATTCCAACAAAATTGCCGGCAAACTTGGGCGTTTGAAGTCCTTAAGGCACTCATAAGTGGGGTTTTTATAAGGCAGGCCAATACCTGCCCCTGCCCACGCCCACCCATAAGATCACAGATGCCACCCACCCCCACCCAGTACCCATGGGTACGGGTGGGTATGGACATGGGTATGGGTACCGAGTTGAGGGCTCTGCTGCTTACTTGTGGGCCCCCTTGTACTGAGACTATTGTCCTAAACAACTCAAGCAGCACACAGCTCCTGATCACGGTAACAAGGAACACAAAGTTAAGGCACACCAGGATGTTAAAGATAGAACGACCAAAATCAAGGTGCTGCCGCTCTGAGGTGGAAAACGGCAAACCCACAAGGAGGCCATGGCAATTGGTTCCTCTTACGCAGGCCTGACCAAGTTGTCTTAGTCAACCATTCCGACCTTATGCACCATGCTGCACACCGGGAATGGCTGGCACGAGCCGTGGTTTAGTAGCCACAATCTTCATTCTGGCCAATATAGATCCAGCTGAAGTGCCGGTCTTTCAGGATGATCCATAGAGCAGCCACCGAGGTGTGTCATGCCAGCTGCTCATCGGCAAGTGGGGCAACATGTAATTCGGGGGGGGGGGGGACAAATAATATTTGTGCTTAGGCTGGTGCAGCTACAGCTACTGCTGATTCGACTGCTGCAACGACTGCTGCTGTGCCAAGTCTGAGGCTTGGAAGCACTCTCCAAGTTGGGGGTGGAAGCCAGTCAGTGGCAGTATACGCTGGGCTGGACTATTTTTCTAAATCAGACACACGAGCACACACACACACACACACACACACACACATTAACTATTTGCACACATTAACCAAAGTGTGTGCAGAGTGTGCCCAATGCCTCCACGTCTTCGAGACGACTGCATTTGCAAGCCTGCTCATGGCACCATTTTATTCTTAATGGTACGACCAGCTGTCTTTACGTGCACGAGTTGTTTCATATTTGTATCTACACACGTGGGCAGGCAAAGCGTGCGCCAGACGTCAGCACCACCGAAAACACTGGTCAATACCCGAAGACAGCAAAATTTGGTCATGCCCTCGTGGGGCAGTTTAACCACACTGGGTTGGCTGGGCAAAATGCTGGCGTTCCCTCCATAGGCCTTGTGACTTTTGGACTATGCCCCTCGACGGGTACTAGCGTCAGCATAATGCCCTATGCCAATTTGCTCTTCACTAAGTTCCCCTATGACATTTCTTTATCCACAAGCCCCATGTATAAGAGCGATCGTGAGAGCTAGGATAAAGTCATTCTCACGCACACGGCTATATTCTAATGGTGGATATCCTGCAACTAAACAAGACCATGCAGGTCAGAGGTGACCGGAAAAGGCTAACTACCCAGTCACATCGTCATGTGCTAGAGCACCCAACCAAGCCTAGGCATTAGCACTACATTCTTGCACCGAGAACGACCCACGACGGGTCACCGTCCAATATTAGCTGCAATTTTATGCCACGAATGCTTCATTCTGCCAAGTCATGCTGCAAGGACAAATGTGTGTCGCCTTAGAATCCTATAGCAATTTGCTCAGAAATGTATTGCTGCAATGGAGAGCCAAAAAAGGGAAATACGAAATCAAACATTATGAACACGGATTTTATTCTTTAAACAAAATGCCTAGCTTTCTCTAGCAGTAGCGTTCTATTGACGAAAAGTCCAACAAAATTTCAGCAAGGCTTAAGATACAAGACGTGCCTTCTAGGAGTCGACCATTTTAGCCAGGCCAGACACTTCGACAGTTCAACTTCATGCCAGCTTTGATTTCAAAAAACACTCGCAAGCACAAGCACAGTGGTGTCGTCACTCTCAATATTACTGACTCCCCTGCGAGAAATGAGGGCATTCGTGCAAACTTCCGGATCGAGGCTTCCTCTGCTACAGAACCTGCGTATCCGCACACCAAATGAAAAGTGGCCACGCGCCACAGCTCGACATAGATAGTCTGCGAGCTAAGCTGTGCCAAAAGGAACGACGTGACAGCAGAAATCACGGGTGCGGTTTAGACAAGATACAACAGCTTAACTATCTTGGAGGGGATGTGTGGTGGCACGGAAATAGCTGTGAAATAACTCGAAGCACTCTCGCTGCCATTTCGGCACTTGGCGCGCTGAACTGACGCGCTGGAGGCGCGCGCCTGCAGAAAATCCATTGTATCATTTTCAATAAGAGGCGGGGCAGAGAACAGCGACACGTGGAGCCTGCACGTCAGCACACTAGCTCAAAGGCATTTTTATACAGTCGGATAACTCGGGATAACTGTTTCTTGAATTTTCTCCTCAGTCAATACCGAACGTCACAAAACTATTGCATAAGTACTTGCCTCTCAATCTCCAGAGCGCCCACTTTCCGCTTCTCATACAGCTTGTCATTTAGCGCTTTAATGATAGCAGGAGTAAGTGGCTGAGGATCTTTATCCGCCATAATTTGAAAAGCCTTGTACACAAGTAAAACCAACTTCAATGCAGCGATCAACCTGTCATGACCCGGCACACCGTCCGAAGCAGGAGGCCAACCGAAGGGTCTCCTGTGGACGTTGCCATGTTGACACAGCGAGCGTAATTACCACACTTCCTGCTTCCGCACTTCGCCGCGCCCAGTTTTTTAGGCTGGGCTCGCCGACGTGGATGGGCTTTTTGGACTGTGGTCATCGCTTTAGGTAACTGTGTGGTAGGACAACCTGGCTTTTGTTAACTGGATTAAAGACCCAAACAGACATAAATTAACAGGACGTGTTAAATTTATAGAGAGCGATTTAGTTCTCTTAGGCCGCCATGCAAATGTCTGAGAGCTCTCTGCATTATTACTATTCTTATTATTACTAATATGTTCACTGTGTGTACTACATGAAGCGGCGGAAGCGCTTAATAACTTCGGTTCCGACCGCTATGATCCTACGCAACAATTTCAGTCATTTCAGAGTGAATTATGAACAGTTTGTGACTGGCACGAGCTGGAGCCTGCGTGCTAGCTAAAGCTAGGAACTCGACGCAATTGTGTGTACCGTGTTCTGCGGTCGCGGCACAATTCCTTCACAACTGCTGGAAAAACTCGCTGCGAGGAAGTTTATTTATTTTTTTTATCTTGTGTCATGTGGCAATAGTATTCACTCAATGCAACCGCAATTCAAGCGGCACCGCAACCTCGTCGAGCCGGGCCGATCGTCCTACCGTCCGCACGGCTGCATGCGCACATTACGTGTTGGCCTCCAGAGCTGGCGTAGTTAGTTAACTGTTCGGGGTTGCGAACTCCGCGCCATATTTTTTAGCGCATTGCGGTTTCCCTTAATGATCAAAGAAATCATATCACACTTTTTCTTTTGGTGTTCTTTAAGCTTACGAGAAAGTCCCGAGTCACAATTAACATGGGCAGTGTGCGGTTCGCGGGCACGTCGGTCAGCCTAGCTTCTTCGCGATGCGTCAATCCTAGTCTGGAGATCGGCATTGTGTATTTCTGTACCGCTTTCCATTTTAAGCTAAAGCCCTCGAACCGATTCAACTCAGGATGCTGAAGGAGCCTCACCAAGTCACAGATCTCGAGGTCACTGCTTAGCGTCTATGGTTCAGTGCCTTGAGGATTTGGTGGACTAAGGGCTTTGTACTCGATAATACGACGGTTCCAGTCAAGTGTTAAAGGCGCTAGTGTTAAAGATGAGCTAGAGACGAAGCGTTTTTTCTACGTCACTCAGTGGAGGGAGTTACTGACAGAAGCACATAGCATACCAAATGCATGCACCGCATATCTGATCGTTTGGTGTGGTCCGATCTTACGAGGCCTAGACAGTATCCGGTCACGCAATGTTACTTTGCTTCCACTCTCCCGAAGTGACGCAATGTGCAAGATAAGAGGGATAGGTCCGAGGATGGTTTGGCTATTATTTACACGACAGAACTTACATACTTTGGTGTGACATTCAGATGCCTTCAAATAGACACCTCACGTTCGGAGCTACACAGCTGTTATCCTAAATTAAGCCGCTAGTTAGCTTCTGCTTCAAAACCCAAGACACACAGCGTTATTTGCAGCATATATAAAGTGCCTAGAATAGACTAAGTTCTCTGAGGGCGATTTGCAGATGTATTATTATTACTATCATTACTATTCAGTCTTAGTCTGGTGGTTTTTATCGCCAACTGCAAGCGGAAGTGGTAGCTGCTACGGCTGTTACGCCGCTATATAAATGAAGCTGTTGAATGTGCTAACCTGTACTCTTTTTGCTTGTGCTTCAAGCTATTGCAAGGATCTTGTGCGTCTGCAAGACTAAACTCGGTATCGTGCGCCATCATATTGGTAATAAGTTGCAGGCTCTCAATTTTTCTTTTAACTAGAGAGTGACAATACTCATTATTTAAAAGACCACTTACATTTGAACCAGAGTTATATTTTTTTCTTTTTGAACCGAACTTATGAGTTAATTAATGGGCGTTGACGATCTATCGCCACAAGAATAAATGGACCGTCCTGGCGTTGTACAAGCACTGAGGCATAATGCCTTCTGGAATAGAGAAAAAATAGTATTATCTTTTTGAAATACGCCTGAAATTAATCACATATTAACTAAAAAAAAAAGCTCTTTAAAATGTAACAAAAGTATGAGACATTAAGCACTGATCGCGAAGGGATCGCAAGGCTCAAATGAAGCTACAGTTTTATTAAACGCGCGTCACTGATCGAAATTAGTTCCCTTGGTAGAAAATGTTAAAAAACCGGTTTATTTATTCAATTATTGGATTTATGGAGTGAAGAAGTGACTCTAAGAACTAGAAACAACGAATGTCAAAACGTGGAGGAGGGGTGAGGAACTCAACAGATCACCTCTCTCGCGGAACCGCACAGAGACTAGAGATAAACAAAGCCAAGAGGCGCGATTGGTCAAAGCTCTCTTTATGAACTACAACTTGAGCATGTCGCAGACTGAAACGAGTGGCTGTGTTTTCCTGTCAAAATTCTGGCATTAGGGGATCTGAAACGACATCTTGCGCTATTCTGGCAGTCAGTCCTTGGCCTTTTGCTGCTGCCAGCTTAATACTATTGAGTGCTTGCACCTAAAATGAGCCGAGCACCCCAGTTCCGCAAGAGCTGTAGTGAAATAAATTAGCCACGTACCATATTTTCACATCTTTCTTTACTTGCTTCAGCAGCTGGAGGTTTAAAAAGCACCATGCCATTTAAGGATTTCGAATTACAAGAATGCTGCCAAAATCGCTCGGATGCGAGTTGTGCCCACCTGCTTGGATCTATGTAGCTCGAGCTCGGGATATGGCCTCTGGTAGCAGACCGCAGCAGACGCGAGCAGCTGCAGCTCAGCACCCAATTGTAATTAAGAGCATGCACATGCATTCAGACAGTAAACCGGAATTCTGCTGGAAAACGTACGGGGTCGTTTAAAGCAGACTTCTGTAAGTCCTGCGTTGAGAGCCGTGGAGCATTGAGCCTCGGTGGTTTGGTCCAGCGGTTGAGGTGCTCGCCCCGACAAAGGTCTGGCTGAAGTCGTGGGCTCGAGCTCCGAGGCATATGTGAAGCGCCTGGACAGATATCAAGTTCTCTTTTGGTGCTACACAAATGAATTATATATATATATATATATATATATATATATATATATATATATATATATATATATATATATATATATATATATATATATATATATATATATATATATATATATATATATATATATATAGAGAGAGAGAGAGAGAGAGAGAGAGAGAGAGAGAGAGAGAGAGAGAGAGAGATTAACACACATACACACACACACACTATTCCCGCTAGTAAAAGGTAAGCATAAAGCAACAAAATTCAAAGAATTAATTGCTCTAATAGTTCACTTATACTTTTCAGGTACTTATGTAAGAAATTAATAGATTAACTTTCATATTTCCTAGGATATCAACATAATAATATTCTATCGGCATTCTTGTAAAGTATGCATAATACTTAAAATCTGTTCCAGCCGGCGATGTATTTATAGCACGTATATCTCCTGATACTATTGTCGTATCACTGCTAGGCTTTAGTTGTATACAGTGAGATGATCCAACAACCATCGCGCTTAATATTATTAGTGGAGGACTATTTTTATTTGTCCAAGAATATGCAGTAGAAATATTAATAATAGAATTCATTGCTCTAGGATTAAATGTAAGTACAACAACTTCTGTTATTTTTTTAACTGTTCTATCAACATAGGATTTCGTTGCAGCATCAGAAGAATTAACAGGCTCAGCAACATTAATTATAGAGTTATTATTCCTATTTTAATTTGTTGTAGCAGGAGAATTCTTCAATAACACATCTCATTTTAATCCTCCATAAGTAACACAAAAATCATCAGGTAAAACTGTTGGTGTAGTAAGACTAGAATTCCAATATGTAGAAGTAATAGCAAAACTATTCATATTTAAATCTCCAGTCATTGTATCTCCAGATTTCTTTACATAGTTTGATACTTGGCTAACATTAACAGCATCTGTTGGATTAACTCCTGGAGCAAGATTTGTAATTGGTCTATTCTGAAGATTTAAAGAAGTACCACTATTTACAATAAAGTTTGCATCTGCATACGATTTAGTTACAGCATCACCATCATTCACAGGATCTCTCATATTAATTATTCTATTACCATTTGCATCAAGGTCTGATAGAATATAACCATTTATTCTACTTACATAGTCATTGCAATGATGTCTTCGACTCATCTATATAGTTATTAATTAAAATTTTCGATCTATCTAGCACTTCTTTAACAATAGGAATTATTCTAACAAATCTACAAGGATCATCTTCTTCTATCACTTGGATCAAACATCTTTTTATATAATACTTTATATCATGACCATTTGCTTTCTTATTGTTAAATCTGCCATATTTACTTATAATATCAAATTAAAAATCAAAATACTTTTCATCTTTAAGTAATAGCATAAAAGTTGGTTCTCTAATTGGCATATCCAAATCAGTATTAGGAATTCTTACATTACCAGCTGCTACATAATCTATTGGAGGTTCTTCACAATTTAACCCAGGAACAAAAATCTCAAACTCAGAGTAAAAGCACTCACTAAGTTTTAAAACATGTAACCCAAGTAAACACTGCGCGTAATATTGTTTAGGTATAAAATCATCAATAATATTTCTGCTCCACAAGCATTTTATTTCTACTAGAGTATTGCTGTTTATTATTCCATCAGGAGAATATCTGTACACACCATCACTACTAAAACAATCATTTGCACTATCAAGTTTTACTTTAAGTTTCATTTCTAAAAACTTTGCAGCAATAGGTTCAAATACTTAACCAAATAACATTGGAGGAAATCTCATACTAGAATTATTAGCAATGTATTTTTTTAGTTTTCTATTTGCAATTAATTCTATATCATATTCGATCTGTTCTCCAAATACTAGATCATTTCCAAGCAATGAGTAAACCTCTGAGCCTCCAATATTCAAGGACATCGATTTTTTCCACTCATCTGAACCTTGTACAAAATCAAATTTATTCATTATATTTCTGGTTTAAATTTTTTTAAATGTCAGTTCCATCCTAAACATATGTCCCTTTACTGCAAGTAAATGGTGAACCATTACCATTAGAAGTAAGTTCAGCAGTGTTCTCACAGATAGTTAAATAATGAACCATAATACTTGTCGCAGGAATTGCAACAGCTGCAGGAATATTACCATTAGCAGCAGTAGCAGCCGCAGCTGCAGGGATTTGAGCGTTAAACTCAATACTTACATCAAGTTTTGAAGTAATTCTTAGAGGCTCATCATTATATTGCAAATCAATTACATGAATTGGATAAAGTGTTAACCATTCAGGATAAGTAACACCAACTGGTTCTGTAAGTTTATTTAATCCAAGATATTGTTTTCTAAACTCTGTAAAATCTAAATATGCAGTAGAACACTTTCCATCTCTAGGAAAGCTACTTCTAGCAACAGTAGGGTATTACTTTGAACCATTAGCAAGCACAGTTACATTTTTAATATCACAATGATTGTATGTGCAAGGATTTCCAGGGTAATCATTATATTTGTTTGTGTTTTGAGCAGCAACAATTAACCACCTGACTTTATCAATAGTATTTTGTACAGATAGAGTTCTAGTATATTTTAGACTTTGGTTGAAATTATTTAGCGTCATATTTTCATAACGTCTAACTCTGTAATTAAGTCTAATTTTCTTTGCTCTCTCACTTGATACATCTGCAAGCGCTCTTTGAATGCTTTCTTTAGGACTAACACAAGGAACCATAAGTCTCATTTTTGACATACTAATTTTGAATGCAGTCCAAACTCCTTCTCCATTTGCTACAGCTCCTCCTCACTTGATACATCTGCAAGCGCTCTTTGAATGCTTTCTTTAGGACTAACACAAGGAACCATAAGTCTCATTTTTGACATACTAATTTTGAATGCAGTCCAAACTCCTTCTCCATTTGCTACAGCTCCTCCTCTTGATAAAATCGCGTTTGTAGTATTAGCAGCTGCACCTGTTGGACCAGTAATAATAGCATCAAAATCACTACCACCAGTGCGTGTCATTTCAAGGGTGAAAGGAATATTATAAAGAATTTTATTCATATCAGCACAAAATCCAGACATTCTTGCAAGTGGAAGTGAAATACTAAAAGTTCCAGGATTATCAGCTAAGATATGTGATAGTCCTCTTCTATAAATAAAACCGTTATTGTTAGCAGTTGCCAAAGATGCGGGAGGACTTAAATATGGATAGCTTTTATCATTTATAGCATTCCCACCATTGTTAGCAGTAGTAGGATAAAAATCCTGAATTGAGCTTGCCTCATCTTTTTTCCATCCAGTTGCATGTCCTTCTGTTCGGTTGTAATCATTTGGATAAGTGAGATAACCCATAAGAGTTGAGACACTTCCAGGACCCTCTTTCAATGATTAGCTTTCTATCTCCTCAGCACCAAGTCTAATTCTCATCGAGCTAAACATCCATGCCCCAGCGTTGTTGACAAGACCAGCAGCAAGGTTTTTATTAGGTGCATTATAGGCACCATTAGCAGCTTTCTGGACTCTTAGTTGTCCTTCAAGTAATAGATAAGCATCAGATAAAACATAGCATAGTTGTTGTTCTCCAGGAACAGTAAATGTAACTAGTTTATTTGCAATATCATCTGTCTCATTTCCATTACTCTGATAAAACTCTCTTTATTTATAATCTTTAATTTTATAATTAGGAAAACTAGGATCACCTAATTCGAGTATGTTCTCAATTGGAGCACTTGCCATTTTTCTCTATATAAAAAAGTAAAAATTTATTTCTTATTCTGAATGTATAAACCAGCACCAATTTTTTTCATGTATCCGCCATATCCATCAGGCCTAGGCATAATTTCAGGAACAGCAGATTTCTCTTTTATAACTCTTTCTATTTTTGTATATGCCTTAGGATCATTTTCCTTTAACGTTTCTGAATAATCTTCAGTTTCAGAATCCTCCATTTTTGCTTTGTATTTCTTTTTGCTTTTTGGTTTAAGTTTATCAAGCATTGCTCGTTTTATCTCAAGATCAATCTCTCTAAGCTTTCTATCATAATTTTCTTCTTTCTTTCTTTTTTCTAATTCATATTCATATTCTTTCTTTCTTCTTTCCTCTTCAGCTTTATCATCAATATCTCTACGTTTATTGGCATATTCCTGGTCAATCTTTTCTTTCTTCGTCTGCAGTTCAGTTAATTTTCTTGCCTGATGCATTTCAATTCCTTTGTTAGCAATATTCATACTAAGCCCAGTAAGTCCAGTAAGCACAGGAGCTGCTTTCCCAATACCATCAATAATCTTATCAAGTATGCCAGAACCATGGTATTTTCCACCAGTTATCCTTCCATGACCAATTCTAGCATAGCTACCCATCCTATATTATTTCGAAATTTCTAATGTAGCTATAACATCTGTAATAGTATTTATTTTATTTCTATTTTGGTCAGTTAAGCTAATTGTAATACTGCTAATACCATCAATATCTCCGCGAGTTGGCAAGAATAAAATGTTTAGAATGTGTACATCAACCTTTTCTCCTGGATCAATATCATCAATATTAATTAAATATAAAGACGAAGACTGTTCTAAAAATCCTTTTTTATGTTCAACATAGTTCTTACTAGGATCTACAAGATCACAATCAATGCTTATCCATTTTACTCCAGAATTATCTGGCAACTGCATTTTATTCCAAGCCTTGTAAGTACCAGAAAAATACATTGCTTTTTCTATAGCTTCATATGGTGTTCCACCAACCATTGCTGAATCATATGTGCCTTGCAAATTTGAATTAAATCCTATAGTATCTCCAATAGAGTTGATTATTCCAGAATTTGTTCCGAGCAATACAACAAAATCACCAGCAACTTGCATTATTATTCTATCATCAATATCGACGCTAAATCTAATTCCAGTACTACTTCTAACAGCAGTATTGATGAGCATAGAGTTTTGTTTTACATTTAATAGTACTTGATTTAATGCATAAACAATCTTTTGACTATCATAATATCCTTCTGGTATAGCAACTGAGAAATTGTTTGGAGATGTTATTGTTTTATACCAAAGCATATCGTTTACACCAGTAGTAACATTTGTTATTACTCTGTTTGTATATGTAAACTCAACTCTCCATAAGCCTATTTTGTTATAAACAGAATCTGATCCTAATAAGATTGGAGGAACAAGAGTTTTTGAATATGAACTGGTAGTTCCAGTTATTCTTATGGACATTCTTATATTATATTTCAATAATTTCTATTACAACAGTAATTTGTTGAGAACCAAAATCTAAGACTTTCAAATTTTGATCTGTAATAGTAATCAATATATCAGAAATAGAATCGCCAACAAGATTGTGATATTCAAGAGTATTCGGTTCATATACCATTTGTTCCCAAGGATATAAATTATAAGCAAAACGTCTTAGAGCCTGCGTTTCGATATTATTTATATAACTTGTTCCACTCGCAACCAAATTACAATTTATAAGAATTAAGTTTAGGTCAGAAACAAAAACTTCATTCTCTGAAATATTTTTTTCTGCAGGATCAACAACTACTTGGGTAAACTGTTTTCCAGGAGCTTCACTATATGTATCTAATGGAAGTGTCTTGTCTGTTGTATAAACAGTTCCAGTAAATCCAAGTAATGGAGCTATGGTAGATTTAACAGCAACAAATGTAAACCCAGCAGGCATAGTAATCCAAGAATTAGAAGTAGCAGTATCAATGCCTATAACAAACTTATCACTTCCAGATAAAACAATAGAATTATTTATTGCATCTACTATTCCAACATTTACATCATCAGATACAGGAGCGTATATACCAGGTGGAACTCTTACTATTCGCTTAGAACCACCAACAAGTCTATACACAAAAGTATTATTAGATGATGTAATGTTCTTAATAGAATTAGTTCCAACAAACTTTTTGAAGCAAACTTTAAAGTTTTTATTCTTAAGTTTTATAGGATCACTAATTCTAATTCTAATTGGATTAGTAGTTCCTGTTACATTAAAAATATACCCCTCTTTACCTGCAGCAGTACCCTTTTTGATTGATTCAATATTTTTTAGAATATCCTTAGCTAAACCAAGAAGATCAGACATTTTCTATATATCATATAAAAGTTTATTAATCTTAGCAATGTATGACTTTGGTACTTTTCTAGATTTTGCAAGGTAATCAACAGCAGCACTAATAGAATTTACTACTCCAGTATTTCCAGCAGCAAGTTCACGAATCCACAATTCTATTTTGTCAAATACTTCTGAATCATTCTTTACAACTAATGGTATTATTTCTATTCCTTTGCCAACTTTTGGTCTTAAATAATCTAAAACCCTTTGCTCTTTTATACTTCTTTTTTCTTTTTGTCTAGCTCTGCAATAACACTGGAAAAACTAAGGTTTTCAACCATCTTTCTTATTGGTTTTGATATTCCACCAGTTTTCTTTGTTTCAATAATATCAAGTAAATCTTTTTTTACAACTGTTAACATATATGCTGTTATGCTTTTTTATTGCTTCAACCTGTTTACCATCAAGTTTATTATAATAACCAATTGCAAATTTTAATATATTATGGGCAGTCTGACCTAGTTCTTGTTCAGGAGTATCCATTTTTTCAATAAAAAGCTTTTGTCCAAGTTCATATAGTTTTAAATATTTATTTATACTATCAATCTCATTTATTATTCTTGGTACGTAACTTGGAAAATATCCGTTTTTTTCATTAAGTAATTTAATTAGTTCAGCTTTATCAAAATCTTTTATTTGAGTTTTCTTCGGTGTGCCAGTAGTTGGATTTAAATTTAACTCCTCAGCTAAACCTTTTTGAGCAGCATCGATAGCTTCTCGTATTTCTGGATTTGCAGCATATGTCTTTGCTTGATTTGCTATAGTAATCGCTTTTTTATGCTTTCCTTTACTAACAGCTGTTCTTGCTTTTTGAATAGTGCTTGATATATCTGGTTTTTGTTTGTATTCTAAAACTTTCTACAATTGTTCTTTGTTTTCTATCTGTAAAGCAAGCTTAGGTCTAATTCTTTTAAGTTTCTCAACAACAACTTTACCTGAGTTATCAGTAGATCTCTCTAATGCTTGCTCGTTTAGTCTATGCTCAGCAGCATCTCTTATAGCAATTTCTGATTCTATTCTTTGTATCTCACTGGAATTTTCTAGAATATTTGCATCTCTTAGATCTTGCAGGTTTTGCAGTTTAGTTTCATAATCTAATGCCTCTTGAACACTTCCTTTGTAAGGTTTTTACCACTAGAGTAAATTTTTCCGTTAAACATTTTACTATATCTATTAAGAATTAAAAAATGTCATTAATTGCTTTCCTTCTGAATCAACAGACCAAAATTTGCCTTCCGACTCAGTCTTTGTTAGATCTATTATGCAATAACCAAAACGATTTCTAGTACAAGAGTTAACCCATTCTCTAAATTGTTTCTTATCAATATCACCAACATATGCATCGCGAATATACTCAATGTCAGTTGTGTTTTGCTTAAAGATTACTATTAGATTTACATTGTTTCTAATTTCTCTCCTAGGTATATTAGTAAAGCCTTGAGCAAGATAGAAAATATTCAGCCCTTTATGTCTTCCTCGTGTGAAATAGTCTAATATTTTAGTTTGATCTTCTGTCATTAAATCATCAAGCACAACAACATTCTTGCAGTTCTTATATGAATCTACTTCTGGCATAGCATCAATTCCGTTAATCCAAGAATAAGCCTTGTTTTCTTTTGTCATTGACATAAGTCCACGATACAACTTTTGATCTAAACTTGAAGCAATAATTGTACAACAATCATAATTAACCATTCCATAAAATATCCAATTCATTATTAGTTGAGACTTGCCTGAACCACTTGGCCCTAGAACTAAAGCTCTGATTGGCACACTCGGCAATGGTTCTTTATGACCAGTATCTACATCTTGTCCAAAATTAAACGCCCTTACTCGAAGAGACATTTCCTATACTAAAAAAAGCTTTTATATTATAGAAATAGAAATTTACTGCTTGAAATGTAAGAAGCCTACAGATAGTATTCATGAAGAGTATGTAGAGATTGATAGTACAAAAGGCCTTAGAGGAATGATTAAAGCAATTTGTGTGATTTGTGAAAGTAAAAAGTCAAAGTTTGTTAAGTTAAGAAGTGGCAGTGGAGTTCTATCTCATGGAAAGAAGTTAGGAACTGGAGTTCTATCTCATGGAAAGAAGTTAGGTACTGGAGTTTTGAGTTATGGTAAAAAGTTAGGTTGTGGTTATATGAGTAAAGAACAAATACTTTCTGAACTAAGAAGAACTATCAACAATTTAAAAAAAATTAAAAAGTACGCCACTTACTGACTTTGAAATAAATCAATATGTTAAAGAATTAGATATAAAAAATTTCAGAGGTGTATTTGCAAGAGATGAATTAAGTTCTCCAGAACAGAATGAGTGCCTCATTTGCAATACTGGAAAATCAGATCTAGCAATATATCACTGGGTAGCTCTTAAAAAAAATTGGTGATCGATGCTTTTACTTTGACTCGTTCGGTGCTCCTCCAATGCCAGAAGTGATTGATTATTTTGGAGTTACACCAAGTTTTCAGACGTTTCAACTGCAAAAGTTTAATCAAACGGATTGTGGAATGAGGTGCTTAATCTTTCTTAAATTAATGGAATTTGTTGATTTTGGTACAGTCATGCAATTATTAATTTGAATTAAACAAAATATTTCCACTATATAGAATGGAAAATCAAGAAAAGAAATTTGTAGTTCTCCAAAATTCTGCAGTTGTTATCCCAAAAGGAAAGCCTGCACACATTCATGTTGAGAAAATTTCAAAAGATTCAAAACCTTATCTTAGTGCGTGGATGTATATAACTGAAGAATCACTTCCTTATATTCAAAACATTGTAGATAGATCGAGTGAACAATTAGAATTCAAAGCATTTGATGCTAGTACAAGGGAAACAATTGGAATTAGATTTGATTTTGGAAAGAAACCTAGTATTATGTTTGATGAGAATAATAAACAAATTAAAGTATCTAGTCCAGCAGACGTAATTAAAAAATTAGGAAATGATTTTTGTATCACTGGAATTCTTGATGGTAGTTATGTTTCAAAAGAATATTATAATAATGAAGAAAGATTAAATATTAGATTAAAGATTGGCCAAGTAAAAGTTTATAGTTCTCCAAAGAGATCAATGTTTAATCCAGCAGAGTTTTAAAAATATAAATATAAAGTAGTCTTGTAAGTTAAATTTTTTTTAGATCTTTTTCCGAGTGATATCAAGCATTCTATCAACTATTCCACGAGCATAATTTTTTATCTTATTAAGACTAGCAGGATTACTTATTTTATCTTTTAGAAAATCAGTAGCAAATGAATCGTTTAATTCACCAGCAATGCCTAAACCTAATTTTGCTTTCGCTGCCATAACAGCTGCAACCGTTTTAGCATCTTCACGTACATAGTTTGGTTGTCTTGGATCAAGCGCAATTCTAGCAGCAGATTCAGCTAATACCAAGTCTGACAAGTTTCTTATCTCTGTTCTTTTAGGTTCAGACATAGATGAAGTTTCGGTGTATAGACTATTGTGGACTAAAGCAGATCTATCTAGATCATTCACGCCTTCATAAGATTCATTCATCCTTTGAGTAAATTTGGTTCCTGGACCGGCATAGCTGTAACGACCAGTATTGTTAAAACTTCCGCCTGGTACAAATTCTGATTTTACTCCTGAGGGAAGACGCATATGCATCTCACGATTGCCAGTTAGTTTGTTTATGAAATCTACTATACCTGAGCCAAGTCTCCTATTACGTTTCAGTTGTTTAAGACTTAGATTCAATTGCATGCCAGTATTTTTAGATTTGCACTTTTCTATTCTAGCAAGTTGTGTTTTTGTTACAAAGATAGAAATAGAACCTGATAGATCTTCTTTTTTTAGTCTGATTGAAATAGGTTTATCAGATTTGTGTACCAAGTTTACTTGATGTTCTGATAGGTTTAGTTTTACCTCATGATATTCCATTCTATAATAAATTAAATTTTATTTAAATACAAATAAAACTATTATATATTAAGAAATGAATAATGATGAGATTTCATTTTTTAGAAATAGAGTTATGGAATTGCTTTATTATGAACCAGATACTGGTCGATTCTTTTGGAAGATAAATAGAAGAGGGAAAGCATCAATTGGAAGTGAGGCCGGAAGTATTGACAGTTATGGATATAGAATTATAAGTATAGACGGAAAGCGTTATAAAATTCATAGATTGGCATGGATTATAATGAAAGAAGAGATGCCTGTTTTTCAGATCGATTATGAAAACTTAGATAAGTCTGATAACAGGATTTCTAATCTAAGAGTTGCAACACAATTGGAAAATCGAAGAAATAGGGGAATACAAAAAAATAATAAATCTAAATATATTGGCGTCTGTTTTGATAAAAGAGCAAAAAAATATAAATCATATATTAAAGTAGATAATACTAGTTATCATTTAGGTTACTATGAATCTGCAGAGAAAGCTGCTGAAGTGCGTGACCTTGCAGCAATACGCCTCCATTTACAATTCGCTAGACTCAATTTTACTTATAGTTTAACAGAAGATTACAGAATTTTTCGCTACACAGACTTTTAATTTCTACATCTTAATTTAAGCTGATCTCTTAGTTTTATCATTTCATTATATATTTCTTCTTGCGATTTACCTTGTGCATATAGATTAGCTAGTAAAATCGCGATCTCTGCTTGATAATTACAAGTCTTTTTTCCTCCAACAGTACTACTTTCTACTTTTTTTATATCTTCTTTTAACTTATCTGAATAGCTTACTCCTGATACTTCTACAAGTTGTTTTCCAGTTTTCAAATAATCTAATCTGTTTTTCACCTCTGAGTTTTGCACTTTGTCACTCAAATCAATATCAATGTTTTTATCAAGTAATTCTATCATATTTTTTATATCCACAATTGCATTCTTTAGTCTTTCACTTTGTAAACTCAAAGCACTCGATCGTTCTTCATGGGTGTTCATCGGTGGTGCCTTAGCTGTATATCTATGTATTGTCTATTATTTTCTCAGTCACATAATCCTGCTACTGATACTGCTATAGAAACACCTAAACCAACTGCTCCAATAACAGAAGCTATACTTGCTATGATCGCTGGAATTGCAGGCAGAAATCCTCCTGATCTTACTTCAAGAAAGTTTTTACTCCAAGCTTTTGTATCTAGTTGAGCAGCGTTCCAATTAACCTCTTCTCCAAATATATCTGAAAGAAACTTACTGGGATCTAAGTACCAACCAGAGTTAGCTCTTTCAGCTTCTAGCAAAATCTCGTTTATATAAAAGCCAACCTCTAAAGAAGCAACCATTTTTTTCAGTCCTTTTTTTCTGCAATTGTTTTCCAAAAGACATTACCATACTTTCCAGAAGAAATATCATCTACGATTTCTTTTATGAATAAACCAAGATCTACAATTCCTGTTATTCCTGATAGAAATCCTCCAAGTGCTTTTGTAGCAGTTCCAATTACTTTGAATGACTGCAAAACTTTTGGCACAATAGTTGCAATCTTATTTGATGCGTGTAGACTCAGTTTCATTGCAATCTTAGGAGCTACTTTTATAATTGCCTTTGATCCAATCTCAGCTGCTGTTGTTGTTCCTGATAATACTTCTTTTGTTGTATCTAAGCCAGATTTTAATTTTTCCATATATATAAGAATGGATAATATTAGTAAGATTAATGGTCATATTTTTAGTGATCTTGATGCTAATGGAAATAGCATTACAAATCTTGGTTTTCCAGTAAATGATGGAGATGCAATAAGATTAGATTATGCTCTCAATTCAAACTTCTTTAATACTGTTGCAACTAATGCTTCAGGAGAAATAGCTTCTGTTTCTAACTTATCTGACTTACTTTCAAAGAATAGTGCAAAAATGCTATCTCAGTTAAACTGTAAAAACATCACTGGTATATCTGGAAGATCTGTTGACGGAACTGTTTATCAAGATTCTAGGCCTTACAAAGTAATAAACTATGGATTATTAAAAAGTATGTCTCAAGTTTTAAATGGCAACTCTAATAGTAATCTTAATCTAGGATCAAACAGAATTACCTCTCTGAAAAATTCAGATGTTGTAACAAAACAATCTGTTGATTCTTATAAATGTTCTACTTTGTATTTAAGGCTTTCTGGTTTTACAAGTGCTTCAACTATTGCTCCGGTAAACATATTTAATATTAATGTAAATGGAACAGGAACAGAAAGTTCTACATTAAAAGCAACTCCTGCGGACATTGCAGTTTTTAATCAGCAAGGAAGTGTAATCGGCTATGCAACACCTTATAAAACATTTGTTGCTGGACCAGTAACAAACTTTCAAACAGTATCTAGCATACTCTGGTGTTCTAATACAACTGGAGTGTTTTTAGAGTTAACTAGTGATAACACTTATGGGGTATCTGGTACTCTCCTTTTAGTAATAAATATTGATGGATCATGCACTTATATGATAGATAATCTTACAGTTGCTAATAATATTACATATATTGATTTTATTATTGCTATTGTATAGAATGTCGCTCGGTTATCGTAGAAAAGGATCTAGTCAAAAAAAATTATATTCGTAAGACTGGAGATATTATGAATGGATCTTTACATATGAACCAGAATCTAATAAAAAATATTGGAGATCCTGTTGATTCTACAGATGCTGTAAACAGAAAGTATATCGATACAAACTTTGTTACAAAAGTATCTAGAGGAACAACTGCTGATGGTGATCTTGACATGAATAATCATAGACTGATAGATCTTGCAAATCCTGTTAACCCAAGTGATGCAGCTACAAAAGATTATGCTGATACAAAACTATCAAAATCTGGTGGGATTATTGAAGCTTTATTTGTAAGAGGATCATTAAATATTACTAATGCTGAAAATAGTAGCATTGCAACTATTGCATATATGGATGCTAATTGTATAAAAGTTAATACACAACTGAATATACCTTTGAATATGAACAGCAATCCAATTATCATAACAAGCGATCCTGTAAATCCAAATGATGGTGTAAATCTTGGTTATCTACAAAGATCACTTGGAAATGTTACAACTGTAAATTTTAAAGGAACTATGGATGGTTCACTAAATACTCATATATATATGACAAAACAGTTAATGGTAGATGGATTACTGATATTACAAATATTACAATTCAAAGAGGTCTATTTGTTATTGGAGTAACGTATGAAGTTTCTGGAATAACAAAAGTACTTATGCCACCACCATCAACACTAACACCACAGAGTGATCAGTTGTATGGTAGTTATATGTTAGATGCTAATAAAAAAGTAGTTGCTACTTCTACTTTTATATCAGGATCAGGATTATTAGATAAAGAAATAAATGTTAATGTTTATATAGCAATAATATAATGTTAAGCAGAAAAGATTTACAAATGTTGAGAACGTTGGATATGAATGAAAATAGAATAGTAAATCTTGGAAGTAATATAGACTCGTTAGAAACTGTTGGAAAATCATTTGCTGATAACAATTATTTAAGAAAAGAGTCAGATCAGTTTATAAGAGGAAACATATCAGCAAACTCAAAAAATATGTTAATGTAGCAAATCCAATTAATGGAAATGATATTGCAACAAAAGAGTACACTGGTACTAAGGTAAATATTAGAGGTGATGCAACAATAACTGGCGATTTAACAGTAAGTGAATTAACTGTTATGCGTGAAACAAATTCTGGCTTAAAAAAAATTATATTGATTTAAGAGGAAATGATGATGTTTATTCAACATACTTACCAAAGGCATATGAAGAAGGTGCTGGTGGTTCGTTGTCTTTTACTAAAATAGAAAATTTAGGAACTCATGGTGGTTTATCAATATTTCCTAGTTGTTCATAGGCTGATTCTAATTTTTTCTAGCTAGATTATCTGATGTGAGTAAAATACCAATAAACTACTCAAAAATAAAATTAGGAATAAAGGATACTTATAAGTTAGCTCCTGAAGATGTACCTATGAAGATAACTACTTTTTTACAAAACGATTCACAATTATCTGTTATAAATAAACAAATAGCTGAAAAATCAATTATATTAAAGGATGTTAACCTAACTAGAGTAAAATATTTTGAGGCTAAAGTAAAACTTAATTTAAATATTGGTGGTATGGGGATAAGAAAATTTATAGTTAGAGATTACTATCACAAAATCTACTCGCCAAATTTCTTTGTTTCTAATCTTCTTAATATCACCTATTATGGAGTTGAAAATAATTATATGTTATTATCAAGTGACTATATAACACAGTTTGATATTTCTAATAATAATAATATTAAAATAACTATCAATTTTCCTGTTCTAAACTATAGTAATCTTGTTACTCCAAGTACTTCAGATGTTATTGAAATTACTTTAGCTGATGTTATTATAAATTCAGATGTTATTGAATTCTAAACTTTCTTTAATAAACTCTGTTGGTATACTACATTCCTTTCCTGTTAATTGTTTTGTTAACTCTATTTTTTTTAGAGTATGCTTCTGATTTAAGGCTATTTATTTTATCTATTTTCAAATCTTTAAGAAACTCTGAAAAGATTGATCCATCTCTAACTTTTGTAAATATATATGCCATTTCTTTTTCTGAATGATTTACTCTTAAAGCTTTGTATTCTAAAACTAATTTTAATGCTTCTAATAGTTTACTTCTGATATCCTCAATTCTTCCCATTGGATATGAGCAAATTTTTATAGTCTGTTGTCCTTGTGCAACTGTTAGACAATCTTTACTTCTAGTTTCTATATTCATTTCTATATAAATAAATTATAAAGTTGTTGTAGGAATTGTATCAGAAACTGGGGCATTCGGATCTGTAACAGTTGGAGCAGCAAGAGCAGCGAGTGCTGCCTTTTGTCTGGCACTAGTTCCATCAGAGATATCAGGTAGAATTGCATAGCATTCATCCTTGACAATTCCAGAGATATCTGGTTTAATTCCTGCAACGCCTGAGATAACTGTTGAAAGTGTTGGTAGCTGACTAGCAATCCATGTAGTATAACTAGAGATTTCTCCAGGTGTATCAAGAAGAGTATCAACTTTAGTTCTAACTGTTGCTTCAAGATCAGTTGTTATACTTGCCATTCCAGAATCGATTACCTTTTGTGCTTCAATGTCGCACTCACCAATATAAAACTTTTTAACAGATGTATCTGTCATAATTGAGATATCTGAGTCGAGTGTCTGTTGATCATAAGCAGTCATTCTAGACTTTACAAGGTAATCAACATATGGTTTCAGCAGAGTAGCAGATGTAGCAAGATTTGGGTCAGATACTTCATTTGCTGTCGACATTTTCCTATACTATTATAAAAAAAATATACAAAATTAATTAATCTGAACACCCTGTTTAGTTTTTGGAGTTTTTTATTTCTTTTCTGCTTCTACCAACATTTCATTTATTTTGCTTCTACATTCCATTAGTTTATCGCAAGTATCGCAAATCTCAACTAGAACACTAATATACGAGCTATCTAAATCTGGAATAAGTTTATCGAGTGAATGCTTGACAATTCTTTGATCTACTTTCTTTAATTTTTGTAGACAAATTTTAAGAGCCATATCTCTTGACTGTTCACATTTAAGAATTCTTGAAGCATCCATTCTATATAAATATAAATTTTTTATAGTTCGTCTTCTTCATTTACGTAATCTACTTCTTCCTCAAAATTAAATGCTTGTTCATAGCCTTCATTAGGATCATATTCACCTTCATCGCTGCTGTATTCTGACTCTTTTTCTTCAGACTCTTCATCTTCTGGATTGTAATCAGGATCATCACTGTCATATTCGTTTTCGTTTTCCATTTCTATAATAATGAATTTTATTTTTTAATATAAATTTATTCCTGCCATCTCAAAAATTAACTCTTCTTCTGCTCTGTCATACTCCATTTCTATTTGTAATTCATGTAACTCTTTTGCTGTTTCTCGAATATCATGTTCGACTTTTACTTTTGCTTCAGGTTCAATGATTTCTTCACTCTTTCGTTTTGGCATCTATATTAATAGCACCAATATTGCAAGTATTACATCGTCCTGGATTTAGATTGTTACTCAATGCATCAGCAATTCTATAGTGACCATAAGCATAACTGCAGATTCCACAGTCTAACCAGTATCGTTTTGAATCAAAGGCGGATAGTGCTACTTTGTTTTGTTTAATCGTATACATTACATGTTTTTCACTTCTAATCAATGATTGTTCACATTTTTTTCTACCTTTCTATCTAAGCAGTTTTTAAAGTCTTCATGTTTCAAGTGCTTATCAACAACATTTTTGTTAACACCTTTAGCTTTTTTAGATTGACCTATTTGTTCTTTCTCCTTATCAAGCATTTCATTCATCTCACAAACTTTCTTAACTATTCCTAATGATTTTCCTTTATCATCAAATACTTTTTTATCGGTGTAAATAGTATAAGAGTAAAGTTTTGGTCTTAGAAAAACACATTCATCTAATATTGCTGCTTTTACCTTATCAGTTATCTCATCTTTAAATTTGCCAACAACTTTACTGTTTCCTTTTGTGATACTTTTTTCTTTCTCATCATTCCAAAAAGGATAATCATCTGGAAAAGTATTTAGATCTAATGATTCGGGGTAATCGATAAAGTCTTTATAAACATCCTCAGTAAATATCTCCATGACGAGTGAATCAGTATCAGTATACATCAAGTTTATTTTTGATCCATATCTTTTTTCATTGTTAGATAATAGAATTTCTGCATTAATACTTTAGATTAATCAAGTATGCAAAATCCAACATAAATAGGTTTGTTTAAGGTTATAGATTCCTTACTACTTTCTATACAAATAATGTTATTAGTTAATATCTTCCTGTCTACAAATCTTGGGCTTCTATAGATTTTATTCATCTTAGCCAATTCTTCATCTACCTTTTCATTAAGTAACTCAACATTCTTTCTATCTCTAACATTTTCCATTGTTTTACCAAAGAATGAATTATTGAGTAATTTAAAGAAATCTTTTTCGAAATCATTTGCTGCTCTACCTCTAAGTTTTGTATTGTTATCAATGTACAACTCTAGCCAATTGGACTGATCAAACTCTAATACTCTGTGAATAATGTGTTAACTCATATCCTAATTCAATACAATTCTTAAGATTAAGATAATGAATAACATACTTTTGTTTTGGCTCCAAATCTAATATCAACTTTTCGACTGGATCGTTTCCTCTGTTAAAAGAGTTTTGATACTCTGAGTGTTTATTCTTTTTTATCTGCTTGTTTTCAGGAAGTAAAGGATAATCAGAAAATAAATCATGTTTCTCTTTTGGGCAGTGTATATCAACTTCAAGAACATAACCTTTATTTGATGAAGGTTTAAATTTTTTAACTATATCGTTTTTATTTTCATTCCATGATTTTACTTGTTGACTCGATAAGAAATTAAAACCTCCAGTTGGTAGAGATTGTCTCATAGCCCAACCATAAAGATTTGTAGCATCAAAATATAATAAGTATGACTTCAACTTATCTGAATTGAAATTGCTACATCTACTATTATTTGCTTTAGCTTTACGTTTTGATACTTGTGTCACTCCTCCACGAATTCCTTTTTCAAGGAATAGATACATATCTGGATCAGTTAGTAATTCAAGAACAACTCCTGTATATTGTAATCCTGCTGTCCAAGTTAATTGTGGAGTTGTCATAAACTTTGTAGGATCTATCTGATAATGTGTAATTATTAAATCTCGAAATCTCTCAAAAACATCTGCTAGTGCTAAAACATCAATAGTTAAATATAAATCATGATATTCTCTTAATGTTTTTATTTCAAAAGCATTCCAAACTTTCTTTGCATGAACATAATCTTCTTCTGAAATATGTCCACTAATACTTGAATAAAACTTTTCAATTGGTGGTAAACTTGTCTCATCAAATCTAGCAAAAGAATCCATGTACTCATATGGGTAAATACCTTTTTTCGTTAGTAGTGACATCTTTGCATCATCAATTTTTTCAAAGTGATGTCTCATTATATCGAATTTATCATTTGCTTTAGGCAAATTGTTTACCAATTTATGAAGTGGATTTTGTAATAATTAATATGAATCTCTAAAACTAAGATCTCCAAAACTTATTGTTAAAAACTTCTCCTTGTTATTTGCAATTACTTGTTTCTTATCCTTATCACAATTAAGCGCACTAACAATTACATGTGAGTCGTATCCCCTTAGATTATGAATATAAACAGGAAGTTTAAAGTTTTTTGGGCAAATTCTTAATTTCTTGTTGCATACATCATGTGCCGCGCCTCTATATTTTCCAGTAAGATGGCAGTGATCAAGGACTTTTTGATCTTCAGTTAAACATTTTTCACAAATCCAACAGACAGATGTATTATTGTAATTTTCTTTTTCTTCTTCTGACATATTTTCTCGATTAAAAATTTTATTTTTTTCAAGTACTACTTTTAGATTCTCTATCTGTATTTCACAATCTTTTTTTAAAGACAAAATGAATTCCTTAACACAGTCAGCACCAAAGGTTTGCGTATATTTTGTTACAATCTTTCCTTCATGATTTACAATTACATATCTAGCAGAGCATGGTTTGTGTTGATTTACAGATCCTTTTACTGATTCTTCTGGTTTATCGATTGTTCCTAGTAAACATTCAAAGTCTGCATATGCAGTTAATGGCGATTTAATCATTTTGTCAAAATCTCTAAACATAACTAAATCTCCTGTTCCATCTTTTCTTTTATTAGCCACTGGCATTTTTATTCTTGAAGTCCCACAATCCTCTGAATTGCAATCTGCAACATGTTTATCTAACTTTTCTTGTTCATGAAATCTTGAGAGACATCTTTTACAAAATAATCTTGTTCTACCACTATCTTTATCTGTTCTACAAAGTACATTAAAATTTGTTACTAGTACATAGTGAGATCTTCCTCTATAAGAATAAAGAAGCAAATCTACATGTTTTTCACCATCCTCTGAGCAAACAATTAATGGATAAACTGAGTTATTATACTCATAAACATTTACTGAAACATTGAGTAATTTTGCAAGTTTTGGAATATCTTCTGCTCTAATTGGTACGTTGCCATTGACCATAAACTGATTTCTTGGATCTTTATCATCTATAGGAAAGAATAGATGTTTTATTAAAGGTAGTATATCAGAATATTTCTCAAGCATTATTTGTCTTAAATCATGAATTGCTTCTGGATGATTCTCTCTCGGATGTAATGCTCTCAGAATACACCACAATGCACAAAAGTTGTCAGCTGTATTTTTTATATTTATAACACATCTCTTATTTCTTAGCTTGATTGGTAATTCACAATACGAGCCTCCAATTTGTGGAACAAAGACTGTAAACTTTGCAAATGCATTAGATATCCCAACAATTCTACAAGAAGAACCACCTTCATTCCATTCATCTACAGTTTTAATAATCTTTGAAAAATGTTTGTCAATTATTGAATTAAAATGAGAAACTCTACTTAGTGCTATTGGGGAGAGACCATTAATTGGAGCATAGATAATATCTTTCTTAGCATTTTCTATTTTTAATTGCAGAAGAACACTCATTTTTACATTGCCATATTGGCTAGAGATGTCTTTCATAACATTTATTAATCCAGGAGATGCTTTTTTCTTAAATACTTCTAAATCTGCATCTTCAACCTCGAAACCTTTGTACTCATAATCTACTAAACTACCACTATCACTCTTTCTACCTAAAAACCATCCACTAGTATCAATCTTACAAAGACGTTTTGCTTCTTTATAGAAACAATTCTTACTTTCTGATTTTTTGGGTTTAATTATTTTATTAACAGAAAGACGCTCAATCAATTCTTTTATATCAGCTGCAGAAACTGGATAATGAACAATTCTAGTTGACTTGCCATACTTCTTAGTAAAAGAAGGTTTAACATTAAAACGCTACTCATAAGAAAATACTAATCCTTTTGCATGGTCATTGAATGATTCTCCCTCACGCCGTGAAAATGAATTTATTTCAGACATCTTATAATATATAAATATTTTTCTTTAAATCAAATTTAGAAACTCTGAAAAAAATTACTATAATATATAATAACTAAATTTTGTAATATAGTCTATTGTTTTCCATTGCGCCGAAGCAATATCTTTTGGAGTAGGATTCGATTTTTCTTTTTCGGACACTGACACTCAGGAGGGCCACTTCAAAAGGAGACCGAGCGATAGTGAGGTCGAATTTTGGAGTGTGCTCGAGTGAGGGTCAGGGTGCGAAATGGAAAAATCACACACTACTACAGTCATAGTACCTGCCTTCGGGTTTGTCACGGCAAGGTCAGCTCTCTCGACTGGCACAACAGAACCACTGTTCCAAGACATAGGCGTAGGGACGATATCCACGATTTGACATTTCGTGACAAAACACCGATTAATAATAATAATAATAATATTGCACTTGATAAAGCGCCCTCAGAGAACTTAATCTCTTTCTAGGCGCTTTACATTTGCTGCAAAGTGATACGCAATAGAATAGTAAGTAAAATCATGCTTGAAAAACAAACAAAATGAATAACATGGTTAGGGGTTACATGCACTGGGTCAGCATGCAAATGTGGTTAGTGGCAGCATGCACAGTGTCAGCACGCATAAGCACATCGAGGACGAATCACAAGGACCCACTAAATGCTGTCCTAAATAGGTATGTTTTTAAGTTTCTTTTAAATGTGGTCAGGTCAGGGGATGTTCTGATGCAGGTCGGGAGGGAGTTCCAGGCTGTGGGAGCATACGAGCTAAATGCACGGTCTCCAAAGGATTTAAGGTTTGTACGAGGTATTTCTAGACTGTTGGATTCCGAAAAGCGAGTGGTACGATGCTTTGCCTGATGGGGTAGTATATCTGAGAGATAGGCTGGAGCCATAGAATGAAGAGACCTAAAAGTGAGCGACAAAACCTTGAAGTCAATCCGTTGCTTGACTGGTAACCAGTGCAGGTCGGCGAGAAGTGGAGTAATGTGGCAACTGCGACGCTCACGACAGACAAGCCTAGCTGCAGAGTTTTGCACCAGCTGCAATCGCCTGATCGCACATGCTGGTAGGCCAGTAAGCAGTGAGTTGCAGAAGTCGAGACGAGATGTCACGAATGCATGGACCAACTTGGACGTGGTATCCTTATCTAAACAAGCCCGAATTTTAGCAATGTTATGAAGCTGAAAATAGGCTGATTTGACTGTGGAGCTGATGTGGTCGTCTAACGAGAGGTCGCTTTGGAATATGACACCTAGATTTCGAGCTGATGCAACTGGAGATATGCTGGCAGAGCCAATTTTGAAAGTCAGCCTTTCCAATTTCTGAATAACACTAGGTTTGCCCATAGCTAGTAAGTTAGTTTTATCATCGTTTAGTTTTAGAAAATTTGCTGCCATCCATGATCGGATGTCATCAATGCATGCAGCAAGTGAGTTGAGAGAATTTGAGGTGCTCGAAGGCTGGGAGGGATCAAAGCAAAGGTACAACTGAGTGTCATCCGCATAGAAGTGAAAGCCTAGATTGTGCTTGGCAATCACATCAGCAAGAGGCAAAGTATAAACCGTGAAAAGAACCGGACCTAGCACTGAGCCCTGAGGTACTCCATATTTTAGAGGTACCTCAGATGATCTTTGTCCATTCACGTCAACACTCTGGAGTCTCCCACTGAGATAGGACCTGAACCACTGCAGAGCAGTGCCAGTGATGCCCAGGCAAGATGAGAGGCGCTCTAGAAGAACTTTGTGATCGATGGTATCAAAAGCTGCCGAAAGATCGAGCAAAACAAGAAGAGACACTCTACCCATGTCTGCATTCCTAAGTAGGTCGTTGTATACCCGAAGCAATGCTGACTCTGTGGAGTGATTAGCTCTAAAGCCAGACTGGAACTTACTAGCAAGGTGTGAGGTTTCGATATACGAGTTCAGCTGGTCTGCCACGACCCGTTCCAGTGTCTTTGATAGGAATGGTAGAAAGGAGACTGGGCGGTAGTTGCTTAAGTTCTCTTGGTCTAGTGTAGCTTTCTTGAGAAGTGGCCTGACTACAACATTAATAGTGTTGACGTCAGTACCAATGTCTAGCTAGAGGCATACTTCAGCATTGTTGACCATAATCAGAGCCGTAAGCTTGTTGTGACAATTCGCTCCAATCGAAAACATTTGCGCCGTATCTGCATCTGCTAAAGCATCGTCAACTCCGTGTACATAGGGCAGTCTAGCCCATCACCGCCTGATAAAAGGATGGAGACCGTTGCAGTTGTGGCAGCAGCGTCCTTGAGCGGGGCAATCTGCTCATGACGCTATGTGCCTCCGACCACAATTCCGACCACAATTCCGACGGTCCTTCGGTCCAGGCGTAGCAGCATTCGGGTTTCCCCGCGGTCCTCGAATATCACTCGAAAACTACTTTCGACCTTGCGGCTGTGCAGCAACCATCTCAATTTGGCCGGTAGGGTTCTGAACGCTCGAAGCCTGACTTCTTATTTCATGCACCGTTTTGCGAGTGGTTCCGAGCAAGCAGCAAATATCAGCAGCCGTATCAATGGTAATAATAAACAGTAAATATCAAGTATCTATATCCGACACCTGTAGCGTTACTGCAGACTCTTGTACAAGCAGTTCTTGCAACGGGCGCCCTACACTGCAAACCAATTTGTTCAGGAGCGTACGACCCGGGTCCTTAAAATTGCAGTTGCACATGTGAGCGCAAGTCGACAGAAAAGAGTTACATGAAAGCGTAACGCATATTCCAGAACCGATAACTTTGCAGTTCCTCACTCTCACTCACTCATCTCACTCTCGGCCGCGGAGTGTAATACGCTTCTATCTTTTCCAGAACCTTATCTGGATCATTGCTGTCGCAATCCTTACGTAAACCGCTTCGATAGCTCCGTACAGCTGGGCCGGCACAGTGTAGAACGATAGCCGCGCGCCGCATGCGAGCATGTAATTCGCCAGCTGGCTTTTCCATTTCACGAAAGCGCAGCTGAGATCGGGTTCCGGTACATTCAACTGAGGCGGCAACCGAAAACCGCCGTCCGCCATGTGGTCTCTATCCTCGCGTACTGGAACCGTCGGAAGTCCTCAGACCAGAAAAATAAGACAAAATGCTCGCGCCTCTACCCTCACAGAGGAGCTCGGTAGTCGCCACCGTGTTACCAACCGTTGGCAAGAGCTAGCTACGCTGTGAGCTGCATTCGAGGCTGAACGGACGCACGAAGGCAAGGCAAAGAAGAGAAGGCACAGGAGTTGTCTTCGACTGCAGCCATTCTTCTTCTAATGGAGAACGCAAGAGGGCTTTAAATCCAAAGACAAGCTCGACGCGTCGCTCCTGCCAGATGAGCCTTCCGATGCCGATTACGAGCAAATGCCCGTTCAACTCTTCGGGTCGTGCTCAAGCAAAAATGCAGTCCGAGTCCACGCTCTGCGCACCCGCTGCGCCCTGCCGGGCTCACTCACTCGAGCAGCGTCATCCAATTCGCGCGCCGCCTCGCGTCTTTAAGCGTCGACAAACGCGCGGAGGCCGCCGTGCCGCACCCAAAAGGCACGGGCCCAAAAGGCGCCGACCGCAGGTGCTCGCGGCAGCAGCCGAGGCGGACGGGCTTCGAGGCGCCAGCGGTGCGGAAGAGGAGCAGCCGCTCACCTTCAAAAAAGGGATACTGTTTGTGGAAGAGTGGCTCACACCAGGACTTGTACGGCATAATTGAAGGCCCCGATGGCGGTGTGAGGTGAAGCCAGCCGTCGGCGGCCAGCTGCTCATAGGACACCCTGAGCGTGCGGTTGGATTAAAAGTGCTCTCCTAATAGGTGATGCTCTTGTGCGACCATCACCACCTGGTCGAAATTTAGGGGTCGTTTTAGACAGCTGCCTAAATTTTAAAAGCTTCATTTAGAAGACGGCTTCTATAGCTAGCCATCGCGTCCAATCCCCAAAGTCCTTTATTCGAGAGGTACACTCCCAGCAACACAGCTCCACCTTGCAAAGACCACAACAACCAAGCCAGTTGCCGCTAAATTTGTCGAAACCCGTCACCAAAGTATCTAATTATAAATTATACTATGCAAGATTATGATCTGTCTTCCAGTGGCATGCAAAAAATTTAACTAGCTCCATAGTTCTGTCTCGGCTTGATTATTGTAATTCCCTTTTGGCTGGGCTACCATAGAAAGCAACTGGGTCATTGCATCTGGCTATGAATATGGCTGCAAGGCTAATCTTATAAGTCCCAGAGGTTTGAGCACCCGTCTCCTTTGCTAAAAGATCCAGGATGGCTGCCGGTTGCACAACGGATACAGAGCAAAGTTCTTACGCTGACCCACAGGGCCCGCCACGGCTTGGCTCCTTCGTACCTAGCTGAACTGCTGCACCAGTTTCAGCCTGTTCGCACCCTCAGGTCCTGTGTGGACAATAAATTAGCTGTCCCATTCCTCCGCTTAAAGACCATTGGCGACAGAAGCTTTAGCTCTGCAGGTCCTAGACTGTGGAACTCGCTTCCACAATTCTTACGCAACGACAACTACTCTCCTGCTGCCGACTATGGCTCATCCTTTTCAGCGGTCCTGAGCTGCTACTTCCACGCTACTCACTACCTCAGCTGCTCTCCTGACTCTACTATGCTTCCCACTTTCTCTTTGTTGCATAAGATGAAGTCTGTTGGCTACCGAATGCGTACCGAAAGCCACTTAGGCTATGAGTGCTCTATACAAAACTCCTGCGTAACACCCACATAGTCTTTGTGGCTGTGTGGATTTGCAGACGGAGATACATTCCATTACACAGTGTCGATGAGCCAGTACCATTTGGAGCTACTACGAGCAGCCGAGTTTTCAAAAAACTCCAAATATATCAATGGAGCTAAAATACGATGAATACAAACAAGCCGAATCTTAAAAGCCGATCGAGATTCATAGAAATGGCGGCGAGCAAAAAAGCCGAGGAAAAGCAGATGGAGCTGGTTCACACATGGGCAGCTCTGGTAGCCTGAAGGGAAAGCACAAAGATATGCTCACCAGTAACAGCCTCGCTGACATTGGCGGCACTTCCGATGTCGCTAAACAATCCCACCGCTGCCACCATTTTGATAGTGCGGTACAAGTGAAAATACGCGAGCATACAGAGACCACGTTGGTTCACGCCCGGCCGGTACCGAAAGTGTCCGGTAAACTGGACCAGGAGCAATGGGAGGGGCATCTGGTCTGCATCTCACGACAATTTGCATGGCGCCATAACACAACTTAAACTGTATTCAGGCGCTTCACGTGCACCACGGGGCTCCAGCCTAAAACCTCGGCCAGACCTTGGCTGGGGCGAGTACTTTAATCACTGGCCAAACAAGCCTACCTAACCCTCTCTAATTCGGGTAGAGGCACAATCTGTGAGGACCCAGATATCTGCACAGTGCCTCACAGCAAAATCAATAAATTTAAAAATATAATTTTCCTTATAACAGAAGTAGTTTTTTTAGAACAATAGCTATTTCGCATATAGCATATAAACGATGGATTAGAAAAACTCGCTCGTACGCAAGTAAAAGATAAGTTGGTATTTAACTAGTGCTGGATATGTTGTTATTACGTTTATGTAGACAAGTTTCCTTTTCAGCATATTTTATTAACCCAGACAGATTTAATTCTCATAAGGTGCTAGAGACGCAGTTCCCTTATGGTCTATAGAAACGTTTCATTGATATATAACTACTTGTTTAATATAATTTCCTTTTTAAGCAGTTGCATTATTTTTAAATATACGGTAGTTTACTTTTCATACCATGTAGGAAGTGTTTGCTTTTATCGTCTGCAGCAAACCAGTTGAAGGCACGTGCTATTCGCAGCAGCTAGAGTCGGCAAAGATGTGGCAACTGAATAGCACAGTACTAGCGCAGGGTAGCACTGCCCTGATAGCATTAACTTTTAAGCTCTATGCGTTTCCTGCAGGTTTAATTAATTTGGCTATAAGGTGAAACTTAACCCTTTGCCCCTGGCCGTAGCACGATGCACAATAAGAGCCGTCAATTTCTCTTTATTAACACAGTTCTTACTGTTTTTACAATTATTATTGTATTAGGTACAGTGCTCAGTAGCTCGTGGCCCCTTTCTTCTCTGCAAAGGCTTGCTCAAAACTGACCCTTAAAAAAGAAGTTGCTTTGTCGGTTCGAGAATTTGAAGCATTGAAAATAAAAGATCCTAAGCAAAATACAACAGACATCCTATTCCCACTGTCCTGCTCCTACGTTGCATTGATCTGCTGCTGCCATGCATAACTAACATCATTAATATGTCATTAGCCTCAGGTCATGTCCCAGCACCTTTCAAAAAAGCTGTAGTCAGGCCACTTCTCAAGAAAGCAACACTAGACCAAGAGAACTTGAGCAATTACCGCCCAGTCTCCTTTCTACCATTCCTATCAAAGACACTGGAACGGGTCGTGGCAGACCAGCTGAACTCATATATCGAAACCTCACACCTTGCTAGTAAGTTCCAGTCTGGCTTTAGAGCTAATCACTCCACAGAGTCAGCATTGCTTCGGGTATACAACGACCTACTTAGGAATGCAGATATGGGTAGAGTGTCTCTGCTTGTTTTGCTTGATCTTTCGGCAGCTTTTGATACCATCGATCACAAAGTTCTTCTAGAGCGCCTCTCATCTCGCCTGGGCATCACTGGCACTGCTCTGCAATCGTTCAGGTCCTATCTCAGTGCCAGACTCCAGAGTATTGACGTGAATGGACAAAGATCATCTGAGGTACCTCTGAAATATGGAGTACCTCAGGGCTCAGTGCTAGGTCCGGTTCTTTTCACGGTTTATACTTTGCCTCTTGCTGATGTGATTGCCAAGCACAATCTAGGCTTTCACTTCTATGCGGATGACACTCAGTTGCACCTTTGCTTTGATCCCTCCCAGCCTTCGTGCACCTCAAATTCTCTCAACTCACTTGCTGCATGCATTGTTGACATCTGCACATGGATGGCAGCAAATTTTCTAAAACTTAACGATGATAAAACTAACTTACTAGTTATGGGCAAACCCAAGGTGATTCAGAGATTGGAAAGGCTGTCTCTCAAAATTGGCTCTGCCAGCATATCTCCTGTCGAATCAGCTCGAAATCTAGGTGTCATATTCCAAAGCGACCTCTCGTTAGACGACCATATCAGCTCCACAGTCAAATTTGCCTATTTTCAGCTTCATAACATT
The DNA here is from genome assembly GCA_009760855.2 of Cristatella mucedo. Taxonomy (NCBI): domain Eukaryota; kingdom Metazoa; phylum Bryozoa; class Phylactolaemata; family Cristatellidae; genus Cristatella; species Cristatella mucedo. The sequence goes on along the minus strand of WPIO01000023.1, from coordinate 3,702,849 downwards.
GCTAAAATTCGAGCTTGTTTAGATAAGGATACCACGTCTAAGGTGGTCCATGCATTCGTGACATCTCGTCTCGACTTCTGCAACTCACTGCTTACTGGCCTACCAGCATGTGCGATCAGGCGATTGAAGCTGGTGCAAAACTCTACAGCTAGGCTTGTCTGTCGTGAGCATCGCAGTTGCCACATTACTCCACTTCTCGCCGACCTGCACTGGCTACCAGTCAAGCAACGGATTGACTTCAAGGTTTTGTCGCTCAATCTTAGGTCCCTTTATTCTATGGCTCCAGCCTATCTCTCCGACATATTCCCCCATCAGGCCAAGCATCGTACCACCCGCTTTTCGGAATCCAACAGTCTAGAAATACCTCGTACAAACCTTAAATCCTTTGGAGACCGTGCATTTAGCTCGTATGCTTCCACAGTCTGGAACTCCCTCCCGACCTGCGTCAGAACATCCCCTGACCTGACCACATTTAAAAGAAACTTAAAAACACACCTATTTAGGACAGCATTTAGTGGGTCCCTGTGATTCGTCCTTCACGTGCTTATGCGTGCTGACACTGTGCATGCTGCCACTAACCACATTTGCTTGCTGACCCTGTGCATGTCACCCCTAACCACGTCATTCATTTTGTTTGTTTTTCAAGCATGATTTTAATTACCATTCAATTGCATTTCCCTTTGCAGCAAATGTAAAGCGCCTAGAAAGAGATTGAGTTCTCTGAGGGCGCTTTATCAACTACAGTATTATTATTATTATTATTTCGGACTGTGCATATTTTTAAGATGACGGCATCGTGGAATAAGCTTTAAGCACTGGACAGTCGACTGACTTCGACACCATCGATCCTTATTCAGAGATGAAAAACGAGCATCTTTCTGATAAAGGAGGCGAGATACGGGAGGTTTAACCTGTACCTAACCGATCAGGTTCCGTCTATTGCTGTCTGTTGCTTAGGCCCCATCAAGGAGGCTTGTCCACACAGAAGGTACTCTTCATGGTCTCTTGCTGTTCCCCCACTTTTATGACTCTCTATCGTGTTATTCAGAGCCACAACCTTTACACCATCACTAATAGGCCGATATCACCCTATTTTATTAATAGCATTCACTCCATCTAAAAGGGCTGCAACACTGAAACTCCTAGCTCTGCCTTGCAGGCGTTTAGTCGTGGATGTCAAAGAACCTTCTTAGGCTATACAGACGACCCTCGTTATCGCGGTTCCAGACTCTATCTAGTGAATTTCCGTGAAGTAGGATTATATTTATAAATCGAATATTTTCGTAGTTGAAGCATTGAAAACCTATTCACGACCCTCTAAATACTGTTTTTAGCACTGTCTGAGCCCTCTGGATAGGAAATAACACCATATTAGTCACAATTACACTTCTATTTATCAGTATATTAGTCAGAATCAGAAAAAATAAGACATATTAGACGTTAACAATATCATATTATCGTACATTTCATTACACGCACACAAAGTTCTTACACTAGGATAGTAAAACAGTGAACAGCACGCTCTGATTGGCTTGGTTTCACATCACTTTTTATTGTAATACAGGAGTGTATAATTGACTCAGACAACCAAGAGCTCGTTGTATCATGTTCACTATCTCAATCAACTCATTAATGAATATGCGAGTATTTTAAAAAACCGCGATAGAGTGAAGCCTCGAAAGTTGAAGCACGAAATGGCGAGGGACGACTGTATAGGAAACATAAACCTGAATCAACATTTTTAAATCTTTCAATCAGTGGCTGAATCCGTCAAGGTGATGATGTGCATACAAAAAGAATGGCTGAGACTGCGTGGCATTTACGAGCTACATATGTTTTCGCTTTAGCTTATTCGGTTTGCTTAATCTTAGCCGGGAATCGGTGAATTGGAAAATTTCATTTGAGCTATATAAATGAGGCCATCTTATTATGTAAAGATTCCTTCTTTCAAGGTAAGCATGTCGTCTTGGGGCTGAGGCAGCTGGCGTTACGAAGCTGCTCAAAGATTCGGATTTGTTCAGATTAAATGTCTAAGCGGTTTGAGGTTTGCAACATTTAATAACTTCAGGCTTTCGTCCACTTACAAGCTACTACTACAATCAAATACAAAGTTGTAACCGAGCCGCCATGCGAAGTCGTGCTGCTTAACTGGTACAGCAATATGGAGGCTAATCGGACCTCTAGCTCCTGCACAGTATCTGAACATCCTAGAATTTGCAGCGGCAGTAATATCTGAAATTACCTTTTCGGCATCTGCCAAAGCAACCGGGAGCCGGCTTTAAGCAATGCCCTCAAAACAAGCACCAGTATTTAAGATCAGTTCATACTGATTGTGATCAGTTTAAGATCAGTTCATACTGTACACCTCACAGCAGCAAAGGATACTAAATGACCCGATGAAGTCAACAATAAAACAGGTACACGTGGGGTATTCGAGGTATCACTACCTTTGCCACTTTGAGGTAGTCAATAAGACATGAACTCGGGGTCAGTCTACTCCCATGTATGGCATTATGAAGTCAACGCATGTAACTACTGCCATCCACGTTCGACCGGGAGGCCTTATAAATAACGCCATCACTTTCGACAGCCATGGTAACATAGAGCCCAGTGGTAGAACTCCAACATGAGAGCTCCAGCAAGCTGACGTAAGGCAACAGCCAAGAACACGATCAAAGGTAAGATAAGAGAACAGACCAATAAGGTAAGACCATGCAGCCGTTAGAAGGAACGTATAGACAGAGGCATTAGAAAGAAAAGACGGAGCTCGAGACCAATCTGAGGGTGGAAGAGGAATGGGGAACGAAGAGGACAGAATGACATAGCAGGCTGCAGAGAGACGGCTGCAATCACAACCGTTAAAAACCAGGAATGCTGTGTCTGACGACCCGTGCCAAAGCCTATAAGGTAGGATAATGCATTTTTTAACTTGACGTGAATCGTCTTTTGTATTCTGCATGCCCAAAATCAAGAGTGGAAGGAAAAGAAGTAAAAAGGAAGAGGAAAGAGAGAAAGAGGAAGAAGGAATAGAGGGGGAGAAAAAGGCAGAAAGGCTACACCAATCCGGCTTGATCGCTTCAAATGCCACTAGATAGTTATCTTTATCAAAAGGTGCCTACGGTTGCATCGAGAGCGAGTCTCGAAGGACTACCAAATGGCTTTCGTACGGGTCTAATATCACCAAAGAAAAGAACGAGACTCCTGGTGGCTGTACATTATCGCTTTATTAGAAATCTCACCAGGTACCATGTATGAGTGACTCGGAGACCGTGCTGACCAAGAGAGCTACTGGACAAGCAATCTGCCTCAGTGTGGATAGGGTCTCTGCTGTAGCCATATTTTGCATATTGGGGGCAGCACTGATGTGGGGGTACAGTGCTGTACCTGCACATGGCTGCGCTCGGGGGGGGGGGGTGGTGGGGAAAGCAGGTTGCACCCACCTGCTGTTGGGCAGGATAAGCTGGTGGCAGCTTGGGGGCTGTTGCACTAGCAAACCAGCTGTGGTTCGGTGATCGCTAGCAGGGCATTGCGTGTTTGTATTAGCAACATCAGAGTGCCAATGAACAACATTGTGCGTAATAAACGAGTAACATGTACAAAAATATAGAAAAATTGAATGACGTGGCCAGCCACTGCCTGCAGAAGCAGCTGATTCTAAAGGAACACTGGCTCCTATTGGAACTCAGGGTTGCCCACAAGCACTGCACGGCTATCAGTAATGGTCGCAGCTTGTCCAAATACATACAGCATACACGATCCTTCAGTTAGGTAAATAGGGTCGCACCAATTCAGCTTCACAAACAAAGGCTGTGCTAATGAGGGCAGGCCTATTGAGAGGCACCACTGCTTATTGTGAAAACGGTGCAAATGAAGAGGCTAGTGAGTGCAAAACGGTAGGCCAGCATTGGCAAAGCTGCAGTGTGGGCGATGCGGTTCATTTAACCCTGACAAGAAGCAAAAGCAGCATGCCCTGCTGCCCGAGACATACAAGCCCCTTTCTAGCACTACGGAAAATAACCAGGTACTTGACCTCGGGAGGGAAAGGGAGGAAAGAGGGAGGTAGGGACAGACAGCAAGACAGAGAGAAAGAGGGAGGAGAGAGAGAGAGAGAGAGAGAGAGAGAGAGAGAGAGAGAGAGAGAGAGAGAGAGAGAGAGATGAGAACGGTAGAAATTGAGAAAGATAGACAGGAGAACAGGCAAAAAGACAGAGAGAGCCATCAGACCTGAGTGCAGTTTATGTGACCTTACTGAGTGCCTACCTAGGATTTGCTGCGACAAGAATGCATCCATCCATGTGCAAAAGCAGATGCTAATCTGCTCGAGGAAGATAGCAGCAAAAAAGCACTGCTTGAGGAAGATCCAACAGGTCAAAGACAGTGCTACAGGCACGGAGGCAGCTGGACTAGGCAAGAAAGGAACACTTCACTGCTGCATGCAGCAGAAACCCACGATGAGAGCCACTGATGTAGTATGCCACGATGCCCGGATAAGAGCTGCAGCACAAACGGTGGTGGTTAATTTTTAGCGTTTCCGATCCCCTCCACCGGCACAGCCGTTGCCGGTCTCCGAGCAGTCGCACTCGTCAGCAGGCTGCACAGCTGCAAGACCGGCAGGCAGTTCGATGTCGTTTTTCAGTAGCAGCAGACGAAGCGCCTCGATCTCTCGCTCCTGTGCAGAGCATCGACCAGTCAAGCGGGTTAGCTCTTCTTCCATAGCCAGTCGCCAGGTCTTCTCCTTCGACAGCTGCCGATCCGAATGCTTCTTGACAGACAAGACGATGCCTGCAGGAGAATTACGTTGACCACGGCAACTTGGCATTTCTGTGTACGGTTTCACTACGCTCACTTTACAGCAGACACATTTTAAACAGCCGAAAAGCAGAAAACTAGTTTCAAGTACTCCAGTACTCGGCAAATGATGCTGCAGGGTACAGATGGGCCATCTTAGAAGCACTGAAGTCAAAGCATCAGGTGAACACACACTCACATGCACATGCACGTACAAATGCATTCTCGCATGCACACGTGCACACACACACACACACCCAAACATACACAATCAGGCATACACGTGTGTGCAGGCATACACGTGTGCGCATGCATACACGACCATGTGAAGTGCAGAAACAGGATACGACAAAAAGGTAGCGACTGTTTGTTCCGAGCTCAATGAGATAGACCACTTTAGTCAAATTGCTGAGGCCCACCACAAACGGTAGATGGCACAACTCTTTCCCTCCAAGAGCTGCTGCAGCTGATCGGCAAGAGAATAATATTGGCAGCAAACAACCAGCAACAGGCAATGGATGGACACAATAAATCATCGATCTGTCAGTTTAGGAAAGTGCCCCAAGGCAAATGGCCTACCCGATCAGGGCAGCCACAACTGGTACCCACTTCAATTACTGCAGAGGTCTGTCATGCGTGACATCCGGTGGTAGGCAAGCAGGCTGTGACAACCAAGCCCTGCACAGCTGAACCCACAGAAACCCGTGAACAGACTGTTCGGAATTGCTTGCTGCCCCAAGTGGAATAAAAAAACGCCGACATAGAAACATCTTGTCAGTGAAAGTTCCTAGTGCTCATACCTGCCTTCATGACAGCCGGAGACACCTATTGGTAAGCCGACTCCACAAAGTTGGTTTCGGCTGCTGGTTTGCTTGCCTAGTCTACCAAATACAGTGCCACGTAGCATTATACGCTCCTTGCTACTTAATGGTAGTGGCTTGGAATGGTTTCTGAGCCTAGTAGCAGGCCAGTAGAAGCTGCAGCTAGCTGGCAGTAACAGCTGACCCGTGGCGGACACCTTCAGCACTGTTGACACAAGATGTCTCTCAGTAACAAAAAATCCAACAATAAGGTGAGCAGCGGATGATGCATGTGAAGTAGCACAAACACACACACTCTCTCTCTCTCTCTCTCTAAATCGCTCTATGTGACTCTTACTTATCATTCTTGCTCACCGTCCATTTCTTTTTACCGCCCTTTTTCCTTTTTTCTTACTCTCCATGTCTTGTCCCTCTTTCCACCTCCTCTCTCTCTCTCTCTTTCTCACACACACACACACACACCCCTTCCCTCTGCTAAGTTTGCTTCACCTGTAGATCAGTGATTGGCCCAAACACCTCATGGAACTTGTAGTCCAGCTAAGAAGCCGGTGTGGGTCCCAGCATGCCAAGCAAGTCTCTTCGATGATGTATGATAGGAGATCTGAAGCCAGCAGTGTGTTGCGAAGCAACAGATCGGAACAGCACCTTTACTGCTACCTTACTGAGTGAGCCCAGTTGGTGTATGATGCACGGTGCTTTCGGTTGTATGAGCACCGGGTCGGCAACACCACAGGGTGGGCAACACCACTAGGCCAAACAGCAAAAATTCCAAATGACTACTGGGAAATCTCCCACTGATCCAATCTCAGTAGCTTTGTAACATGGCAGCTGCTTCTAATATATCTTTCTAATGCTGACACATCCTCACATTAAGCACATGATTCATGCTGACAAAGTATGCCACTAAACCAGCAGGCTGCTCAGCTTATCTGTCATTATGGCCTCATAAGTATGCAATCTCTGTCTGTGACTCCTGCACGCTATTCAGTACTAGCGCGTGGTACACTGGAAAAGTGCTTCCATAGCACACTGATGTTTCCGGCAGCATTCAACTCATACAACAGCAACACAGTGGAATAATAATGCACTTGATAAAGCGCCCTCAGAGAACCCAATCTCGTTCTGGGCGCTTTACATTTGCTGCAAAGGGAAACGCGATTGAATGGTGTAATATCATGCTTGATAAACCGCATGAATAACATGGTTAGGGGTGACATGCACAGGGTCAGCATGCAAGTGTGGTTAGTGGCAGCATGCACAGTGTCAGCACGAATAAGCAGACAAAGGACGAATCGCAGGGACTCACTAAATGCTGTCATAAATATGATGCGCTATAGTTTCTTTTTAAATGTGGACAAGTTAGGAGATGTCGCGACATAGGGCGGAAGTGAGTTCCAGGCTTTGGGGGCATACGAACTAAATGCACGGTCTACAAAGGTTTAAGGATTTGTACGGGGTATAAGTAAACAGTTAGATTCCGAAAAGTGGGTTGAACGATGCTTAGCCCAGTGGGGGAGTAGATCTGATAGGCAGGCTGCAGCCGAAAAATGAAGGGACCTAAACGTGAGGGACAGAACCTTGAAGTTGATGAGTTGCTTGACTGGGAGCCAGTGCAAGTCGGCGAGAAGCGGTGTGATGTGGCAACTGTGACGTTCACGACAGACAAGCCTAGCTGCAGAGTTTTGCACCAACTGTAAACACCTGATTGCACATGCCGGTAGGCCAGCAAGTACTGAGTTGCAGAAGTCAAGACGGGATGTCACAAATGCATGGACCAACTTGGACGTGGTATCCTTATCTAAACAAGCCTGAATTTTAGCAACGTTACGTATCTGAAAGTAGGCGGACTTCATTGTGGAGCTGATGTGGTCGTCTAACGAGAGGTTGCTTTGGAACATGACACCTAGATTTCGAGCTGATTCAACAGGAGATATGCTGCCAGAGCCAATTTTGAGAGTCAGCCTTTCCAACTTCCGAATCACATTGGGTTTGCCCATAACTAATAAGTTAGTTTCATCATCGTTTAGTTTTAAGAAAATGTACTGCCATCCATGTGCGGATGTCATCAATACATGAAGCAAGTGAGTTGAGAGAATTCAAGGTGCTCGAAGACTGGGAGGGATCAAAGCAAAGGTACAACTGAGTGTCATCTGCATAGAAGTGAAAGCCTAGATTGTGCTTGGCAGTCACATCAGCAAGAGGGAGAGTATAAACCGTGAAAAGAACCGGACCTAGCACGGAGCGGTGAGGTACCCCATATTTCAGAGGTACCTCGGATGATCTTTGTCCATTCACGTCAATACTCTGGAGTCTCCCACTGAGATAGGACCTGAACGATTGCAGAGCAGTGCCAGTGATGCCCAGGCGAGAGGAGAGGCGCTCTAGAAGAACTTTGTGATCGATAGTATCAAAAGCTGCCGAAAGATCGAGCAAAACAAGTAGAGATAGGCACTTTACCTATGTCTGCATTCCCAAGTAGGTCGTTGCACACTTCAAGCAATGCTGATTCTGCGGAGTGATTAGCTCTAAAGCCTGACTGGAACTTACTAGCAAGGAATGCACACTGAAGTCAGGACCACAGCTCTGGAAGCTAATAGCACCGAAGTGGCAACGAAGAAAGGATTACGAACAATTGACAGCAGGAGAGAGATAATCGTTGCAATGAAGGAAGTGAGTTGTGGAAGAGAGATGACCACGGTCTAGGAACTGCAGAGCAAAAGCAAATGTAAAGCGCCTAGAAAGAGATTGAGTTCTCTGAGGGCACTTTATCAAGAGCATTATTATTATTATTATTATTATTATTATTATCTGCCCACCAAGAGTCGGCATCCAAGCAAAAGGTAAAGCTAATCTATAATATAAGGCTGCCACTGTGAAAGGAGTTCATGCACTAGATCTGCAGGAGCCACGTAATGGCAGGTGTTGCCACTGCATCGGTAAAGGCAAAGTATCAGCTTGCTGTGCAGCAGCCACGGCAGAGCACCTTCAGCAGTCTGTTTTAGCCATCAGAGCAGCACAGCAGAACCGGTCGTCAGCGCCCTCGAATCAGCTGGCCTGCAGTGGGAGTGCCACATGACGCACTGACAATGCCTGCCAAAATTCGAGAGCTACGATAAAGTTTCACCGTGGGACAGTGGGCCTGGCCAGTGCCTGGAAACTGTACTGTGATATAATCCAACTCAGCACCGAGGATGACACAGAGGAAGGTCCGGCCAATTCAGTCTGATTGGAGTATTGAGTTGTACAAAGCTACCGAAGCTCTGCCACAAGTGCCGAGCCAGCAAACACGTTGCTGCCTGCGTGGCTCTGGCTGGGCGGCTGCTTTTTGACCGACCGAGAAGCCAGCTGTGCCTACGCTAGGAGGTGGTCCCTATCAGGGCTGACAGCCACAGCAGCTCTGACTAAAAAGCGGCTCATTAGCCTAGCTATTCATCTGGACTAAGTGGAGCCGGTACCAGAGCCAGTAGTCTATTAGTGCTGTAAACATTGGGCCGCCCGGCCGACAGCTGATCTGAGAGTTGGAGGGTTGGCCTGCACATACGCTCTCACCTGCATAGCAAGGATACAGAGATGTTATGTAGTGTAATGTAATATTTCTTCGTCCGTAACTCCACAAAGCCATAAAGACTATGTGGGTGCTACGCAGGAGAGTTTTGTATAGCGCAATCACAGCCTAAGCAGCTTTCGGTACTCATTCGGTAGCCAACAGACTTCATCTCATGCAACAAAGAGAAAGTGGGAAGCATAGCAGAGTCAGGAGAACAGTTGTGGTAGTGAGTCGCATGGAAGTAGCAGCTCAGGACCGCTGAAAAGAATGAGCCACAGTCGGCAACAGGAGAGTAGTTGTCGTTTTGTAAGATGAGCATAGCTAATAAGGCGTGCATTTAGCTCGTATGCTCCCACAGCCTGGAACTCCCTCCCGACCTGCATCAGAACATCCCCTGACCTGACCACATTTAAAAGAAACTTAAAAACATACCTATTTAGGACAGCATTTAGTGGGTCCTTGTGATTCGTCCTCGATGTGCTTATGCGTGCTGACACTGTTCATGCTGCCACTAACCACATTTGCATGCTGACCCAGTGCATGTAACCCCTAACCATGTTATTCATTTTGTTTGTTTTTCAAGCATGATTTTACTTACTATTCTATTGCGTATCACTTTGCAGCAAATGTAAAGCGCCTAGAAAGAGATTAAGTTCTCTGAGGGCGCTTTATCAAGTGCAATATTATTATTATTATTATAAGGCCAGCATTGTCATACACGGATTCGGTAGTTTATTTCCAATGCCGTGTGGAAGTGGCATCTAGCAAGCCCTGACAGCCAGATTGGCCAAGTTAAGGGACCAGTTACTCACTGATGGAAGGCCTAAATCAAACCACTGGCAGCAGCGACTTCTTCTCTGCACAGCAGTACGTTCCCACATGCCAAAGGACTAAGGTTTGTATGCAAGCTAGATCGAATTAGGCAGGCATCACTTTCCACGCAAACCACTCTCCCAACCCCACTGGCGACGAGCCAGTACGACTCGTGGCATCATGGAGCCATGACGTCGGTATAGCTTGCTCATATTGCAAGCAACATACTGCATGCAACTGCTAGGCGCAAAAGAATATGCATGAATCGTGAGGGAAAATCGAGCCAAGAAAAAAGCGCTAGCATCTGCTGCTCGAACGAGTGGCAAGAGATGACAGCCAGTCAAAGTCTGATTAATGGGTGGCGTTTCAACCTGTAAGTGTTCTCGAGGCTGGCTCTTTCAGCAGTTTGCCAACCTGCTTGCTTGGCAAGATGGATGGAGATGGCCAACCAGTTCTTCGACGGTGCATCTACATTGATACCTTTTCCACGGAATATACCGGGCAGCACCTTGAAGTGGCTAGATTGCAGCAATGACCGACCACAATCTCTTTAGATGGTTCGGTGGGGCATTGAAGGAAGATGTCCAGGTGAAAGGCCGGCGTTTTCCATAAAAAGTAGGCCATAATGATTCAAAAGGGGATCGCCAGTGAGCACAGCCAAGGCATCAATTGCTCTCAACGTTTGCTACTATCCGGCCACCGAGCACTCAAAAAACAAGTTGCCGGCCCATAATAACGTTAGACTGGGGGGCCAAGGTAGCCCAGGAGTAAGGTGTTTGCTAAGGGTCCGAATCCTGCAGCTGGGCAATCCCTTATTGCCAACTGCAAGCAGTCGTGATGGCCGATAAGGCTCTTCTGCAGCAATACAAATGAGGCTGTTGAATCAGCTAAGATTTTTTTTTAAGCCAATAGAGGGAGAAGCTGAGGGTCCGATAGGTACTTCGAGGTAGGCTGCTTGAGCACATATACATTGCATTGTTATACTAAGCTGCAGAAAAAAATATGAGTTGAAAATAACGCCTTGAAAGTATCTGATTTAATCTTGTGCTAAAATACAGAAGGCTGAAGTGTGCTAGGTTTCGAGTAAATCCTTCCCTCCAATTCCGACTGCCCATTTGCCTAGTAGTGAGATATTGTGTGGCTCCCCAACACCAAATGCCAGAAAAGTACATTCATTTCCACTACACAAGGAGTGGGATGGTAGTGCATCGGCATGGCTATGGTGACATCAACAAAGAGCTCAAGGATCATCAAGCGGAGGAATATTTCTTAGTGACTCCACCTGAGAGTACACGAGTGATAGCCGCTGAAGTTCCTCTGCCGATACAGCAATAAGGCTGCTGAATCGGCTCACCTTTCCTTTATACAAGTAACAAGTCGTGTTTAGCAGCACACGGTAGCTGTGTGTTTAGCACATCAGGTTGTTCGCGCACACGAACGAGTGTGCATTAGAGCTAGCCCTGTCCCTCGATTTCTGGTTGTGCAATAGAATTTGTACACAGCAAACACGTTTGTAGCCGTTGTTCACGAGAACTCCGCCTCGAAGCATACTAAAGCATGTACACATGAGCCAGGCCTGCCTAACAGCATCCACTATTAATGATTTCCTAACGCCGCAGCCTTGAGTCCATCAGTTTCTAACGTGTATCAGTAGTGACGGCGCAGTATGGATGGACAGGGAAAGAATTGATGGGAACAGAAGATGGACGTGCAGATGGGCTGCACGGAGCGAGCTAACGAATTGGGACCAACTTACCAGGCAAGAAACCTTCAAACAGCCAAAGACGGTTTCCTGTCTGACTTAAGCTAAGCTTTCCAGGCCTCTCAAAATGTCAGGAGCCGGGGTAGGGGTACCTCACCGGCTCAGGGCATTGTCGTGAGCCTACCCGGGGTTTGGACACAATCTAATTCAGGCCTGCACAAATGCTTACATTATTTTGAAGTGGATTCTGTGTGAACAAAAATCCATGCACAAAAACTGAACACAGCGGCTCGAGCTCATGTGCAAAAGCCAGATGCCACACGGCCTGGCTCCATGCCTACATGGCATTTCAGCCACGGCAGCTATTGCTCCACGAGTTCCTATTGGCAAGCAGTGGCTCTCTGAGCATGCACACACGAGCTTTACCCACTGGCCCTTCTGGTCAATTAGTGGTCACCCATTTAATTCTTCTCTGCTTTCATAGGGCTGGCAATGGCCAGCTGCCACCAAGATGATGTTTATGCACCAGTTATCCCACTTATATTGCTCGATAAACAATCTTCAATTTCCTGGGCTTGGCGTTACTCTAAATATTAACATGGCTGGCAAGCTCTCAAAATAGGTTGGAGAGGAGAGGGAGGCTAGTCATCCCTCGGAAAACCGCTCCTCCCGGTTCCTAGTCCCCGAAGCCATGCAAACTGCCGGTCGCCTGCCTCAGTCCTCATTCATCCATAAACAATCCTCATTTATAGACCATCCTTAGTACCACCCAATCGACAGCAGGATGCCATGTGCCCCCATGCATCAGGCGGGCTGCATGCATTCCAGGGCACACATCGGTAGCACTCAGTAGCCGGCCAAACCTCTTGCTGAGTGGCCGAGCTCCCGACATGATCAGATTCGAATCCTCTGTTGCTTGCTGCTTAGCCAATTGCGGACACATATCAAAGCTGTCACACAGGCTGGTGACTGCTAAAGAACTACCACAACCGTGCAGTCGGAAGATATCGGCAGCTGCATCAGGCACTGTTGAGATCGAGTAGCGGCAAGATGAAATGACAAACAGTCGTTGCCAGGCACTTTTCTAAAGTGCAATCAGCCGGTGCAGCTGGGTGAGGCACCAGGCACTGAGGCATAAATGAGTATAATGCCGACCAGCCTATCTTCTGCCAGCAGCAGCAGCAAGCAGCACACATCGAGCTATTGCCCTTCTTCGGCTGCAAAAGCAACAGCAGCAAGCAACAGCAGCTGCAAATGCCACGCAGCAGCAAGGGCTGTCTTTTGTGAAGTGCATCTCGCCAGCTAACGTCTGGCTACCTAGCAATCAGGAGAGCAATTACCATCTGATTTAGAGATAATAATTCTACTGCCAATCTACAAGAGCCGACAGAGAGCTCTTGTAGATTGGTGGTATTGGCACGATAATGTGCCAGCATCCTAAAGGGCAGCCTGCATGCTGGCAGCCGAGGGACTGGCATGTACAGTACTTCGAAAGCCCCAGCTTTGCTTGGGTCTTCTGCCAGCCGGTTGACACTAACAAGGCATGCTAAAGAGCAAGGCAGAAACACATGCCTGTGTCATGTTACTCTGTTTGCTAGCCTCTCTTGCTCTTTCTGAACCCAACCTTGCTCTCTCTCTCTCTCTCTCTCTCTCTCTCTCTCTCTCTCTCTCTCTCTCTCTCTCTCTCTCTCTCTCTCTCTCTCTCTCTCTGTCTCTCTCTCTCACTCTTTCTCTCTTTCTCTCTCTCTCTCTCTTTCTCTCTCTCTCTCTCTCATTCTCTCGGATTGTACCTCATCCTCTTCAAAGGTATGTCATTGAGCCATTCTTGGAGCATGCTCGAGGTATTACAGTTGTTTTGACTTGTGGCATTTGTTAGTCTTGCAAGTAAAAAAAGCTTATCCCTCGACTGCATTGATCGGTTCGGCTGTCAAGCTCAACTCTCAGCTGATCAAGTTTGCATGAAGTGAGTTTGGCACGGCTGCCCCAACGGTGTTCCCTACTCATTCGATTCAATCCACAGACAACAGGCTACAGACATGTAACCGAAGGCAGCTCTACTTGCCAACGAGCCCTCACGGCAAGGAGGAATGACAATGCCCACTCACCATTAAGTATTTTGGTTACTCTCCACAGGCGTAGTGCTATGAGTAGGCCAATGCCACTGATCGCTCCTGTGCCATCTGAGAGTGATACATCCAACGTGAAGGTGCCGACGACTATCACTAAGTCAACGATTTCCATTTTATTGTTCATCAAACGCTTGCCATAGATGACCACTTTGGTGAACATCTCGACCAGGAAGGCAGCCACGATCACTATGCTGCAAACGTGCAGCACAGTGACGACCGTGCTCAAGCTACTGGCCTCGACTTTTCTCGTGCCGTTGACCGTCGTGTCAGCACCCACTGCTCCAGTAGCAGCCGACGGAGGGCTGACGATGTTGAGATCAATGAGAAGCTCACTGATCACGAGCAAGCAATCAACAATGACAAGGCACATGACGCAGATCTGAAACTTGTTGGTGTTCAGCCAGTGCTCCAGCTTACCGCGCAATCCTTGCGCATTTCTGTGCAGCAGGCTTCGGGTGCTTTCGGCTTTATCGCTGTCGTCGTTTGTCATTTCCGGCTGACGCTCAGCATCGGCAACCCCTGGAGTCCCGGAGGTGCTTTTCATTCTGCAGAAGCGATAGGAGGGTGTGGCTAAAGTACACGAGGGAAGGCTCAGCGTGCAGACAAGTGCAGCCAACAACAAGCATCTGCAGCTCCGATTAGAACTATTCCGAAGCCGAGTGCTAAGGTACGAGTGGCTTCAGATAGCAAAAACGCCACAGCATGAAAGACACGCACAGTGAGCGAGTGAGGGACAAAGACATGATTCTATACAGGGCGATTCACCATGGCATCCGAACCGTCGGCATTTAGGTTCTCGTATGCTGCCGTGCTGCTGCCGCTCCGGCAAACGGCAGGAATCAAAACTGCAATGCAGCATTGAGATTGCCAAGTCGACGAGACCCGCAATCCATGCGGCCAGGCATGCTCATGCCGGCCGAAATTGCAGGCAACTTAGGCTGCATGCACACACAACTTTCGCGCACGCAAGCATATTCGGCGTTGTTTCGGTTGTGGAATATCGCGAACGCCCCTCCCTTAGAAGGGCCGAGAGCCTGACCAAACGCTGAGAGCAAACGTCGCATGCAGGTCCGGTCCGGGAATTATGCTTACGAGCTGACAAACTCAAACAGCAGCTGTTATCTGCGATCCTAATTGGCTGCCCATGACACCACAAGGGAGCCTGGCCCCGGGTGGCGTTACGATAAGAGAAAATCGAGAGCTTCTACTCTGAGAAGCAGACGAGCAGGCGTTCGAGCTGCATGCGCATGCCAGCACGGTGTTGTATCTACGAACTGAGAGGCGAAAGCTTTGGCAAAGCGTCGGCCGCTCTCCTATCGGTAAACGTGCCGGCTCAAGCGTCCTGCTACGCCAGACTCGCCGCGGCTACCCACGTAATCGGCTACCCACGTAATCTGTGCGAAGAGTATGGAAACGGGTGCGCGTGCCTGCCTGCTGCCGCACTGAGGCCAAGGCGAGGGATGGCCGGCCCTGTCGCATGGAACGCAGACGGCGCCGGAACGCGGAACGCTCTGCAGCACTTGCAGTCGCACGGCCATGAGCTGCCATCCAGATGGCACCTCCCCGTCGACTGAAGTCCGTGCTGTGAACTCCCGGCAACAGCTAGCCGGAGGCGACGCTAGTTGCATAAGTTAGTCGAGCACCCGAGCCGCTATCACTAATTAGTATATCTGGCGACGGTCGAGCAAAGGCCCAACCATTCGAAAAGCGCCGCTGCTCAGAATTTGAGCCCCAGGCGACGACTACAGGTATCCGGCGTGCGGCTTCGTCGCCTCGTTACAACGAGCCGAACCGTCTGGTTCTGTGCTGCGAGTCGTTTTACGAGAGCTGCGATGCTTTCAATAAGAGTTCGTCGTTAGGCCGGAGTCCGACTTTCCCGGCTTCGCAATAGCCCCCACCCCATCCCGCGCGGCAATTATATAATGAATAGTCAAAAGTCGTGCTCCTGGCGTTCTCAGAGCGGGCCCGAACTAGTCTATGTAGTGCAGTGCTCGCGTTGGGAGCCAATGCCAGAGACTTGGACGCCAATGCCTCTTGTCTCGGATGGGCGCGGCCACCGGGTGGCGGCGCAGGGACAGCTCGCAGCACAGCGCAGAGCAGAGCAGTGCAGTGCAAAGTAGAGCAGCGCAGCAAGCGAAGCAGGGCGACGGCAATCGCACCGCGCACAGCGCACGCGAGAGCGACAGCTGAGGGAGGCGCGAGCGTAAGTCAGCTTTCGCTAAAATACCAGAAGTGGAGACACGCCAGCGCCGCTATGGCTCACCAGAGTTGGAGGCACGCGCACTATAAGCTGGCCGCTTTAAGAGCGAACGCGGCCGACAGCAGCGGCGGGCGGCGACCGTCGGTCTTTTTTAATTTCACGAAGCATGCTCATATTTTGAATGCACTTCTCGTGATATCAGGCAAGCAAGCATGCAAAAGCGATATCGGAGTAGAGCGACTCACGTGTAGACTGCAGTCAGCTTCTACGGCGGGCGGGCCGGCAGGCTGCAGCGCCGCTGAATGTTTACATTCGTGCAGCCGGGATGTCCCACGTGATCAAACACAATAACGATAGGTGTGGAGGCTGAGAAATATATATTTTGATCATTTTAATATAAATTTATGTTTTTAATGGAGTTACGCTATTTTTTGTATAATTTCTGCTTTTGTCAGTCCTTTGGGAGATAACTCTTGTTTCCTGTCAGACCGGATGTTTATGCGCACAGACATGGCCGACTCGAAAGCCAAGGTTGGCGGCACTGACAGTGGTGCCGAGACGGGCAAGATATTACCAACTGTAAAATGCCCGGCAGATCTGCAACGCCTGCGTGTAGAGAAACTCATGAAGAATCCGGTATGCAATGTTTATAGATGCGTATAATACGTTACGATAGGTGACTTCTACCTCGTCAACAATGATAGAATGTTCTTTTAATTGTCTCATGCACGGCTGCGAAAAGGCTAAATAATTCTGCGTCATCCGTGATATAAGAACCTCCATTGTTCCCTCACAATTTTCCGATAGATCTAATGTGAAGATTTAACAATGTTTGCACTGAAAACATGTGCCTAGTGCGGGAGGGTAGGCAGTTGAGCCGTGCCTCTCCTTGTGCATTATTACTCGAGTAAGCCCAAGGCAATCTCAGGTGATGCAGTTGCGACTACTCAAAGTGCGTGGCCACTGTTCAAGAAAACCGCAGTGAATTCAAACTTGCTTCTTGTTAGTGGGCAAACTCATTCCATCTGCTTCGAAGCCTAAGCTAAGCCGCGCATGTCAGGTATGTTCATCTTCAGCTGTGTAACACGCTGTGGTCTTCCTTGATATGATCTTATCTAGGTATGATCTTTCCTGCTAACTTGGAATTTAGGCCCAGAAAATTTCTTGAGATCTATTTACAATCCTCTACCGTCTTTTGACAGCTGACAGTGTACGGAAGTATTGCTTTTTGGTATGTAATTGTTCATGAAGGTAATTTCAGACTCTTGTCTTTTTTATGTGGATATGTCACGGGCTTCCTCCCATCATTTAACTTCCTCCTGTTGGTCTAGAAGGGTATACTTTTAGAAAAGCTAGTCTAGATTAGTCGATGATTGGTTGGTTAATACTCGTGTATTCAAATAGTATTCACCAATGCTGCTTAAGTGTATACCTGTGTACTAAGCTGTTTAGCTCTATGCCTGTGTGATGACAGTGCTGTAATGATAATCCGCTAGTTCATTTCGCCTCGCAAGCTTAGTTGCTATATCCAATGCATCTGCAAATAGCTGGCGTGTTTCTGAATATTGTTTATTTGCGTGAGAGCACGGGAAGCACCTTTTTTTTACCTCCTTTCGTGGTGGTTGAGATGCTCGTTTGTAGGGGCCCTGGTTTTTTGAAAGTACCACCTGAATGTTTAGACCACATGGCCAGAAAGGGCAGTCAGATTCTTTGTTCTCACATTAAGTATTGGTTTGCTCTTTACACAATACCGTTTGTGTTCTAGGATAAGCCGGTGTACATTCCAGCCCCTCCTAAAGAGAAGAAGCCTCCAGCTCCACCCGAGTTCATCAGGAATACTTGGGGTAGGTCTGGCAGTAAAAGTCGTCTCCATGTCGAGCCTGAGATGGAACCGCCTTCACAACTTATGTTTTAGAATGAACAGTTCTGAATTACGAATTTGGGGCTGTTGCTGTGCTGCTTCATTCTTTATGTTGTTGCTGTCACTTTTGCCTTTGTCATAGGGTTGAGCTTGGTCGTTAATGAGTAGAGACTACAGACGCCATTGTGAACTCGAGTGACAACAATGGCTGTCTCATCGCACTATGTAGCATGCACACCAGTGTGTGGTGTGTGTGTGTGTGTGTGTGTGTGTGTGTGTGTGTGCATGTGTGAATGTCCTAAGAAGAATGGCAATGCTATCTGTGTCCCGATCTCATATTGGCCTTTCCTCGGCCACCGGCAGGCTGCGGCATCCTCAAAAGGATTTCGCTTTTGCAACCGGACACTACCGAGCTGCCGCACAAAGCTTGCAGCAGAGAAGCAGGTGCGAAGCGATTGTCGTGCGGAAACAATGCTTTCACATTGCCTGCCTCCAGGCGTTCGGTCTGGCACTGGCACCACCGAAGCCTGTGTGCAGAGTACAGCTACTGAACTCTGAAAGCAGTCGAGTGCAGTGCCTTCGTGCAGCCAGCGCAGAGCGATTGCCCAGACCACTAGCAGGCGTGGCCCGAGCCGATTCGCAGCCAGACCTGGTCATTCCTAGATTGCTCGACGAGAAAAAAAACGTCAGGCGTTTTGTCCTGATGTGGCTGTCATTGCTAGAATGCTGCTGCTCGGTGGCTCTCGTTTGATCTGGCCACAATTTTTTGTCGATAAAGTGGTCATATTATCTATCGTCAGTGGCAGCAGGGGCTTGCATCGTTGGGGTGCATGGAAAGGGGGAGTTGCTGCAGCCTTGCAAAAGGAGCGTGGGCTTAAATCGCTCGAGAGCCAGAAGAGCAGGGCACCGGAGGAATGGGGGGCCGACTGTCTCACCCGTAGACCCTCAGGCCAACAAGCATGCAGAGCTTTTACTTGTGGACATTGTATTGCGATCAAGTGAACCTCATCGGGCTTATGTTCTCTTGTCTTTTCAGACCGTTTAATTATGGCAAGTCAAACTAAGAACTCGCTCACTAGCTAGCTTTTGTTCTCAAGACATTTGGGAATTAGAGGGGGGGCTTCAGAGGCAAAAAAATACCGGTAGCAGTGTGTGTAGAGGGAAGTATTGAAAATTAGCAGCATGCAGCCGACTGCCATTAGCCTTACAGAAAAGGCCGTGGTCGCCGGTGCCACCAAACAGACCGAAGGCCAGCGAGTGCATTAGGTCATCTAATTTGGCATTGTTGCGACTCCGGAAAAAAGGTCGGACCCGGTACAATATATAAAAAAAAGACCCTACATGCTTTTCACAACCTTGCCCAATACACTGCCAATACCCCCTAGATCAATCAAAACCGGAGGTCGAGTTATTATCGAATTATCGTGCACTCGAAATTCAACTTCAAGCCATTTGCGGTACCCTCGAAGCAGTCTTTTGAATCAATTGTCTTGGTCTCACCCGAA
Source organism: Cristatella mucedo (assembly GCA_009760855.2). Classification (NCBI taxonomy): domain Eukaryota; kingdom Metazoa; phylum Bryozoa; class Phylactolaemata; family Cristatellidae; genus Cristatella; species Cristatella mucedo. The sequence goes on along the minus strand of WPIO01000023.1, from coordinate 3,683,483 downwards.
AACAAGCTACCGATAGTGGCAGTAGTCTATCGCCCACCAGGTACCAAATCCTCCTTTATCTCAGATTTCTCCGATCTCATTTCGATTCTGTGTGCAAGAAATCGATCCTTCCTCGTTATGGGTGATTTCACCGTTCACTTTGATAACTTATCTGACGCTTTCAGCACCGAATTTCGTACATTGACTGACTCATTGTCTCTTGTGGCTCATGTGCATGGCCCTACCCACATCAAGGGTCACACACTCGGCCAGATTTTCTCATACAACTGCACTTTGTCATCACCAATTATTACCAAATCATGCTTATCTGACCACATGCAGATCTCATTCAATCTACAGTGTGTGCCCACATCCTCCTCTAAAATAACCTGTGAATCGCAAAACCTCAAGACCCTTGACATCGATGCTGTCCGTGCGAGAATATCTGTTTCACCTCTGCTGCCCAGTCCTCTCTCCGATCTGTCATCATTGGTAGAGCTACAACACGACACTAGCTGACACGCTCGGCGAGTTTGCACCTGTGACAAAGCACACTGTGCGCCCCCGCCCAGACGGCCTATGGTTTACCACTGACATTAAACTAGCCAAGTCTACTAAACGAAAGCTTGAAAAAGCATACAAAAGATCCGGACTAACTGTCCATCAACAGGCATATGAAGACTACTGTAGGTCGTACCAATCGATCCTAGCAAATAATAATAATAATAATCACTTGATAAAGCGCCCTCAGAGAACTCAATCTCTCTCTAGGCGCTTTACATTTGCTGTAAAGTGAAATGTAATTGAATGGTAAGTAAAATCATGCTTGAAAAACAAACGGCCAAGTCTAGCTTCTATAGAAACATTGTTGAATCACAGATGCACAATCCAAAAATGCTGATGTCGACAATAAACCATCTTCTCAACCGTTCCAACAGATTAGCTCCTTACCTGATGATCCTTGTGATGATCTAGCCGATCGCTTCTCTCGATTCTTTGTGCAGAAGATAGACAAGATCAGGGAATCCATCCCGGCGATGACATCTCCACTAGAATGCTGTTCCTCGGTTCCTGGCTGAACTTCAATGTCTGCATTTAAGCAGGTCACTAGTGATCTAGTCCTAAAGTTCGTATCTCAATCAAAGAAGACAACAAGTCCTCTGGACCCTATTCCCAATGTCCTGCTCCTACGTTGCATTGATCTGCTGCTGCCATGCATAACTAACATCATTAATATGTCATTAGCCTCAGGTCATGTCCCAGCACCTTTCAAAAAAGCTGTAGTCAGGCCACTTCTCAAGAAAGCTACACTTGACCAAGAGAACTTAAGCAACTACCACCCAGTCTCCCTTCTATCATTCCTATCAAAGACACTGGAACGGGTCGTGGCAGACCAGCTGAACTCATATATCGAAACCTCACACCTTGCTAGTAAGTTCCAGTCTGGCTTTAGAGCTAATCCTCCACAGAGTCAGCATTGCTTAGGGTAGACAACGACCTACTTAGGAATGCAGACATGGGTAGAGTGTGTCTGCTTGTTTTGCTTGATCTTTCGGCAGCTTTTGATACCATCGATCACAAAGTTCTTCTAGAGCGCCTCTCATCTCGCCTGGGCATCACTGGCACTGCTCTGCAGTGGTTCAGGTCCTATCTCAGTGGGAGACTCCAGAGTATTGACGTGAATGGACAAAGATCATCTGCAGTACCTCTGAAATATGGAGTACCCCAGGGCTCCGTGCTAGGTCCGGTTCTTTTCACGGTTTATACTCTGCCTCTTGCTGATGTGATTGCCAAGCACAATCTAGGCTTTCACTTCTATGCGGATGACACTCAGTTGTACCTGTGCTTTGATCCCTGCCAGCCTTCGTGCACCTCAAATTCTCTCAACTCACTTGCTGCATGTATTGATGACATCTGCACATGGATGACAGCAAATTTTCTAAAACTTAACGATGATAAAACTAACTTGCTAGTTATGGGCAAACCCAGTGTGATTCAGAGATTGGAAAGGCTGACTCTCAAAATTGGCTCTGCCAGCATATCTCCTGTCGAATCAGCTCGAAATCCCAAAAGCGACCTCTCGTTAGACGACCATATCAGCTCCACGGTCAAATCCGCCTATTTTCAGCTTCATAACATTGCTAAAATTCGGGCTTGTTTAGATAAGGATACCACATCTAAGTTGGTCCATGCATTCGTGACATCTCGTCTCGACTTCTGCAACTCACTGCTTACTGGCCTACCAGCATGTGCGATCAGGCGATTGAAGCTGGTGCAAAACTCTGCAGCTAAGCTTGTCTGTCGTGAGCGTCGCAGTTGCCACATTACTCCACTTCTCGCCGACCTGCACTGGCTACCAGTCAAGCAACGGATTGACTTCAAGGTTTTGTCGCTCACTTTTAGGTCCCTTCATTCCTTGGCTCCAGCCTATCTGTCAGATATACTACCCCATCAGTCCAAGCATCGTACCACCCGCTTTTCGGAATCCAACAGTCTAGAAATACCTCGTACAAACCTCAAATCCTTTGGAGACCGTGCATTTAGTTCGTATGCTCCCACAGCCTGGAACTCCCTCCCGACCTGCGTCAGAACATCCCCTGACCTGACCACATTTAAAAGAAACTTAAAAACACCTATTTAGGACAGCATTTAGTGGGTCCCTGTGATTCGTCCTTGATGTGCTTATCCGTGCTGACACTGTGCATGCTGCCACTAACCACATTTGCATGCTGACCCTGTGCATGTCACCCCTAACCATGTTATTCATTAGTTTGTTTTTCAACCATGATTTTAATTACCATTCAATTGCATTTCCCTTTGCAGCAAATGTAAAGCGCCTAGAGAGAGATTAAGTTCTCTGAGGGCGCTTTATCAAGTGCATTATTTTTATTATTATTATAATGAACCATCAGTAACACTTCACTGGCTTTGCGAGGCTTAGACTTCCGTTTGGCCAAACATAAATTGTTTAGCATGCATGTACAATTTGTGTGATTAGTGTTGCTGAACTGGCAGTCCCCCCGCATTCGTGCTTTTTCAGTCACCAGAGCGCTTTTCCGTCCCTGTGAGAAGGGCGTCCCTGTGAGAAGGGCGGCGCATTCCTGCCTGACTGATCGCACTATACTGTCGGTTGAATGTGGTACTTTTGTGTATCTCCTTGATTTCTGACTTTGAAACCCGGCCATTTTGTTCGCAGGTTCAAGTGCAGGTGCAGGCAGCGGAGACTTCCACGTATATCGGGGCATCAGACGTCGAGAGTATGCCAGGCAAAAATACATAAAAGAAAAAGCTGAGAAGGTATTTGAAAAGAAACACGCATGTACAGCTGTGTGGTCTGCGGCCGTTAGCTTAATAGCTGCTCGTTGTACTACGATTGCGCGTACTGCTTGTAGGATGAGAAAAATGAAGCCTACAAGAAGAAGGTCGAAGAAAACCAGTCTGCTGCCACAGCCCGGACGGCAAAGAAGCGAGCAAAGAGGTCGGTTTGAGCAGTGTGGTTGCACGTGGTGAGTGTGTGATAAAAATGGATGCTGTTCTTCGGTCTTGCTGCTGCGACTTCTCTGTCATGTTACTGTATTCTCGTGATTTCTGTTATTGTGCCTTGCATCTGGTATTTGCTAAGTCTGCTCGGGATCTTATTTGATCTGCTGGTGTCCTATTCGTTGCATCGCAAAAGTTGAGCTTAAATGAAATCGTGAAAAACAACAGGTAGCAGCCGGATCAAACCTCAGGCCACATCTGAATGTATTTTGTGTGTGCATGTACAGAAATGAAACCATGTGATTTGCCAGGATGTAAGTGATTTTGGGCGTAGGCACAGTTTATTCGCGATAGTGGTAGTCCTAGGGATTTTCTGATATGGTCGTCACATCGTCTAATGTCAGTGGCTTTTGTTGTTTTTAGCCCAGATATGCTATGCCTGTGGCACACAACATGTACGCTTTTTCTGGGATTAGCTTATGCTAGAGAATGCATGCATTATTAATGATACATAATAACACACTAATAAATTTGTTATAGTACCCTCAGAGAACTCATAGCATAGCGCCCTCCTAGAAATCAATCTCTTTCTAGGTACTTTACATTTGCTGCAAAGGAACCATGATCGAGTGGTCAATGGTAGCATGCTCAATGTCAAGAAGCATAACACGGTTAGGGGTGACATGCACAGAGTCAGCATGCAAATATGGTTAGTGGCAGCTTCTATGGTTGGTTAGTGGCAGTCTTTGTCCGTTCACATCAATACGCTGGAGTCTCCCACTGAGATAGGACCTATTCCATTGTAGTGCAGTACCAGAGGTGATCGAGATGGACTTGGGGATCCATAGTGTCAAAAGCTGCCAAATGATCGAGCAAAGCAGATACAGAGATCCTCTGCCTAAGTCTGCATTTCCAAGTAGGTCGTTGTACACGGAAGCAGTGCTGACTCTGTGAGGTGATAAGTTCTAAAACCAGACTGGAACTTACTAGCAAAGTTTGGTTTCAATATACGAGTTTACCTCGTCTACCACGACTGGTTCCAGTGGCTTCGATAGGAACAGTAGAAGGGAGACTAGGCGGAAGTTGCTCAAGTTTTCTTGTTCTAGTATTGCTAGTTTGAGTGATGGCCTGACAACAGCCTTTTTGAAAGGTACTGGAACATAACCTGAGGCTGATGACATATTTAAGATGTTAGTTATGCATGGCAGCAGCAGATCTATGCATCGTAGAAGCAGGACAGTGGGAAAAGGGTCCAGAAAACTAGTTGTCTTCTTTGATTGGGATATGAACTTCAGGATAGGTTCACTAATGGTCTCTTTGAATGTAGACATTGAGGTGCTGCCTGGAATTGAGGGACATGATTCCCCGGGGAAAGGGGGTGCCGCCACTCTAGGGATGGACTTGATGGATCGTTAAGGTAGCTTGAATGGAGCTCCCAACCTACGTATTTCTGGACAGATCTGTTTTATTCTTTGAACGGCACCTTTAGCTGCAGTTTATTCTTAAAGTATTTTGACGCCCTTTTTTAGCTTACTGAAGCTGCACACACATAGTGCGTGTGAAGAAGAATAGGTTGTTCACTATCGTAACCACTATTTTGGGCGCCCAGCTCTTGTTCAGCTGACCCTTCCAATCTAGATTATACACTGCTGCAGGGTGACAGTGTTCTGGTTGCATCAAGCTAAAACGAGGACACTGCAGCAAATGCTCAGATCTGCATAAACCTGAGATTTTTGCGATACAGCTGCGCACAGGCGTGCCTCACCAAGCTGGTTTTTTAACTTTCTGTGCAGGTTGAAAAAGAAAGCACAGCTGAAAAAGCAGAAAGGTGAGAAGAATGCTTCAGGTAAGTGTCAGTAAACCAGAAGTGAAAAGAAATATCGTGGTTTTTCTTCATTGACTGTTGGAGTGATGGATCAATCGTGAATAGCCCGTGTTCACACTTTTTGTGGGCATTGCTTCCAAGTGTGCTGGCTGCTGAAGATGCCTATTTCAGTGAAACTCTATGAAGCACTGCCAGAAAGGTTTTGTTGTTTTGCTTCAGGTATTTGGGGCATCACACCCCTACCACGGTAAAGGAAATTAGTCATGCTTTGATTATATCAGCCGATCTGCCCATGGCTGTAGGCACTACAAAGGTTTCCTGAGACCTGACCACTCTTAGTATAGCGCCCTTGGGTCTTAGCCCTGGAGGTAAAGTGCTCGCTTATGAGTGTCTTCAGGTTGTACCTCACTAAAGTCTGCACGATTCGGAATTTATAGCAATCGCAACGTTACCAAATCCTGTTTGGTGCATAGTCCACACCTTGCCCTTGGCAGCAGTAGTCAACTAAATGGTCTTAGGCTTGCTGATTGGGGATAGCATGAGGTCAGGAAACGAACATACAGGCTACTGCATGTCTAAGTACATTACAAACCGACAATACAGTCGTTGTAAAGGGGCTGTAAAGGGATCTGCCATTTTTAATGAATTTTAAGTCGCTCTCGTTATTTTTCTGTTTCATACGCTTGTTGATGATTAAACCATCGTGAAAGACACGATGTTCATTGAGCACTATCGTTCGTTGTGCTACGGTGTAATGCTGCATGGTCAAATGCCTACTCCCCATAAACAGGGGGTCGCCTATGCTTCTGCACTCGAGCCTACTACATCACACTACATATCTACTACATAACACATCTTGCCACTTGCTTGTAATATTCTGCTATGTTTACCTACGATAGGGAAGCACCAAAGTTTGGGTTTGTGGCTTCATGTATATATGTGCTTTCACGGTTTTGAGCATTTATTACACTAGATTTCACAGCGATTACCACTGTTGACTAGTGGCATGATCACGTCTAAATACTGAGCAAAGGTAGCCATGTTACCTTACCGGTCTTTTCAATCACGAACGGCTGCTTTTAGAGCAACTGCAACGACACGTGTCCTTATAGTAACAAGTACACTTTTGGGTGCGATTACCATCTGCTACCGACGTTGCATCTATAGCCGACCAACTTCAGTATCGATTTCGTAGGTTTGCCGTTTTGAGTCTGCCAACATTACCCCTTTACTATTATGACGAGTGAAAACGTACGAGGTCGTGCATTTAACTAACTTTTATTATTACTCTTGAAACGTTATACTTCGCTGATGAAAGCCTATCGCCAATCGAGATATTCTCATTTTCTGATTTGGGCTAACTGAGCTCGAGTCATCTGGCCACTGTATCCAGTGGCCGTTGATGCAGTTTTTTGTTGGGGCAACTGGCTATCAAAAGCGATTGTTCTCCCATTCGCCCAAGAATCTGTAGGTTTTTGCATGGAGCCACAATTTTGGTAGCATCTGGATCTGTGTAACTTTTAGCGTTTCCCTAGACTAAGTAATATAATGTATATATGTAATATAATATAATATAATGTAAGTCCACAAAGACTATGTGGGTGTTACACAGGAGAGCTTTGTAGCACACTCACAGCCTAAGTGGCTTTCGGTACGTGCACTCGTTAGCCAATAGATTTAATCTCACACAACAAAGAGAAAGTGAGAAGCATAGCTTAGTCAGGAGGGCAGTCAAGGAAGTAAGTAGCATGGAAGTAGCAGCTTGGGACGGCTGAAAAGGATGTACCGCAGTTGGCAGCAGCAGGTAAGATGTTCAATTGCCGAAGTGAGCTCCGCAGTCTAGGGTACGAAGAACATACGATTCTGTCGCCAACAATTTTTAAATGTAGAAATGGAACTGCTAATGATTGTTTACACAGGACCTTAGGCCACTAGGCTGAAACTGGTGCAGCAGTTCTGCTAGGTATGAAGGAGCCAAGCCATCGCAGACTTTATCGGTCAGGTTAACAATTTTGCTTAGCATCCATTATTCAACTGGCAGCCGTTGTAGCTCCTTAAGTAATCTGAGCAAAGTAATGCATGCAATATTGCGATATGACTTTGCAGATTCACGAACATTGCCATATAGAGAGCCACGGTCTAATTTAATTCTACTTTTTTTTTTACTAGCTAGTGATACTGACGACGACGACGACGACGAGGAGCAAGAGGAGGAGGAACAAGTCAAGAGAGATCAATCTGCTGGAGTGGCAGACGTGAGCAAACCCGATAAAGTGGACGAAGCAGGCTGCATTCAAAAGTCAAGCAGCCCTAGCGGTGGCACCCGCCACTCTGCTGGTACTGATGACACTGGCACTAACACAGACAGTGATGATGAGGGTACCGCCGAAGGCATCGTCACTGTCAATGATAACTGTAAACAGGTTGGGGGTCACAGTTCATCAGATTGCTCCAGCAGTGCCAGGGAGGAATCTGCTGCACAGTAAGATGTGCAGTAGTGAGTCTTCCTGAGTCAAGCCAGTGACATCGATCGAGTCTCGACAGCAGGCTGGTGCCTCAGTTTGAATTATTCTTTTGCTGTATCCTCAGACTGCACTTGAACCACTGCTGCATGCCGTCTATGAGCAAAATCTGCATGCTAGTCGTAAACTTGTTGAAACGCTGACTTGTTATCATCGCCTACAGAAAACCAGATAAATCAGGGTGGATAAGCAGCAATTCGGCTGGTCCAGCTTTGGTGCATGGTCGGTGTTACTGCGGGATATACCTGGGCATATGCCTTGTTGATATTCAGGAAGCAGTAACTTTTCCAGTAGGCCTAGCATATCAACGGAGCTGCTGTCGAATCTGCCTGTTACTGTTTCGCGGAGTGACTGCAGATGAGCTCGTGTAGTGGCTGTACACATGTAAGAGAAACGTCGAACTGTTTTTTAAAAGAAATACAATTTTGCTTAACAAATGCATCATGCACCATACCCTAGGGTCGGATTGCCAGCACCCGTACTTTGCGTATACATGCAATAGCTAACCAAGGCTTGGCACCAGGAAATGACTGTAGTCAGTGTATGCAGATGTGGCTAACACTGCATGAACGGCTGTTATACAATAACGTGAAACATAAATCATCTCGGTAAAAATTTAGCAGGCGATATACTCAATCGCCTAGTGTAATTATTCTAGAATATTTGTTTATAAAGTGAACTTCGGAGAAGCTATTTAGTACACAATATGACACTGTTTATAGGAGGAGGAAATCCTGCTTTTGTCATTATGCCAATTCGATTAGATGCAAAATGTAAATATGGGTGACCCTTCATCTGGATTAATATATTGCTGCAATAAGCATGCCAAAAGCTGAAGAGAAAGCTAGGTTGCACTGGGTAGTTGCAACCACGGCCTCTGACATCAGATCCCCATAAAACAGTGCATCAGCTTTACTCACTTTTAGGTTCATGCATTCTCTTATTAATATAATAATAATAATAATAATAAATTTGTATTGCACCCTCAGAGACCTTTGTGTCTTTCTAGGCACTTTACGTTTGTTGCAAAGGAAGCATAGTCGAATGGTTAGTGGTGGCATGCTCAATGATAACATGCATAAAGCAGCATGCATAGGCACACAGAACTAATCACATGGACCCACTAAATGCTGTGATAAACAGATGCGTTTTTGCTCAGGCTTACCCTTCTGAAGTGCTCCCTGAGCTTCCCCCTTCGAACCACCTGTTCCTCTTACTCGGATCATTTAGCTGTGCCTCAAACCAAAGTCAAAACCTTTGGAGCCTGTGCCTTCAGTTCCTATGCACATATAGCCTATAACTCACTACCGACTGACTTCCTCATTTGGTGACATTTAAAGCAAAGCTAAAATTCCAACTGTACCCCACTGTATATGCTTTGCTGTGTAAACTGTCCTTTAGGTGTTTACACGTACTGCCATTGTTGTGCATGTTGATATCACTGATCAGCTCATATGTTTCCCTTCCGAGTATAGGCGAAGAGCATTGAAAGAGCTGTAGATATCGTAGGGTGCTAAACAAATGCTTTATCTTTACAATTATCACTTTATTAATGCTAAAGCCCTAAAAAAATCAACCATTTTGACGAAATGTGTGATTAGAACTATTGATAGAACCCCTGGGGTGTTGTGGAACGTGAGAGAGAAAGAGGAAGACACAAACACGAGTATGGAGAGAGAGAGAGAGAGAGAGTAGACTGGATAAGAGAGAATTCCCCATAAATAAATACTAGCTGATTTAACAGCCCCCTTTTGCATAGCAACAGAAGAGTCTTTACGGCTATCACCACCGCTTGCAGTGGCGATAAACGATCGCCCACCACAGGATTCGAACCACAACCTCGAGGCCGAGGTCGTGAAAAGCAACCACCTTACCTAGTGAGCCATTACAACTCATGGAAGCCGCAGCACCAACACTTGCAGAAATTAAATTTGCTGCTGCAGTCATCATTGTTGCCGGGTATGAGAAAAAGAGGAAGTATGAGAAGAAGTATGTAAGTAGTAAGAGAAGAGGAAGAAGAAAAGGAAGGGAAGCATATAAGAAAAGTCTTGTCAGGAAAATGTAAATGCACAAACATCCCATAAACATGGACCTGCCATGAACGCTTCGATAAACTCTAGCATGCTATTGTCAGTCACTGCTGTTTAGTTTCTGTACATGACATGCCCCTAGGGTTTTGATTGGTCGACTGGTACAACAAGGAGGCTTAAAGCAGGAGCAGCTTCTACTTTGTGACAGTCGGCCGATTTGGCTCCACCCCCAGATCCAGTGACCTAGCAGCCAAAACCAGAGGGAAATCGGCACTGAGTTAAGAGGGACGTCGATTGTGTAAATACAGCTTTAGAACAAGCTAAAGAGTTGATCCAGGTGGCATGCATGACTACTGTGAGCACTTCCAGAATACACTAATGATATCCACATCTATAGCACAACCGCAATCAGGAAGCCATATCTATAAGACCTCTGGAACCAAACTAATCATAGTTTTTAGCAAAATCGGGAATAATTAGAATGAAGCATGTCTACACTGGCTAGTTCAGCCGTGGGGTGTGGAAACAACCAGATATCATTTCTAGCAGCGACTAACATGACTGAATGACTGCCTGTGCTACAGTCAAAAGCAATGATTTCTGAACAAACCTACAAAATGTGATTATAGAAACCCGTTTGGATGCCTGCCCCCTGCGTTGAATTGAATGTGTTGTCAAGCACTTACTTATAATGGCATATGGCAAAATTGTACAGGTGTAGAGGCCATGGATCGAACTTTGACTGCTAACATTACTCTATGGTCCCACAGCTAATTCTAAAGGCATCTATACAATAATAAAACTGCTACATTTAGCTATGCCCTGGGTGTAAATCTCTGTCCTCCATCAAACAAGAATACATTTTAGCCCATGGGTAAGGTGCTAGCTCCTCACGACCCAAGTCGTAGATTCGAGTACTACAGTGGGCGACCCTTTATTGCCCACGCAAGCAGTGGTGAGAACCGTTAAGGCTCTTCTGCCGCTATATAAATGAGGTTGTTAAATCAGTCAACATTACTACTACTATTATTATTTTTTCATCGCTCCTTTGCAAAGGATTTTATGATGATTCATTACAACGATACTGCACAGTTAGACACAGACTATACCACATGCATAACGATACTACATTAGCAACTTGTGAAAAAGCCAATCATATGAAACATCTATGAACGACAGTGTCACAGGTGGTTGAGAGCACAGACATGCACGCGAGCGCGCACACACACAACACACGGTGGAGTTTTGAGCATTAGAGCTGGGTTGAATATTAGTCATACTCACACCAGCAATAAGTAATTGTGGCTTGACAGCATGCTAGTTAAAGTGCATAAGGACTTACCGACCGAGCTACTACCCTCAGCTGAGATGCCAGCAGTCATGGTGAATTTAGCCATGTGTGCCAGGAGCAGGGTTGTTTTTCCTATTAGTGAGTTGTATACTGCAGCAAGGTCGTCAGCCGCTATCAGGTTTGCCAGATGCATTATGGTGGAACAGAGCTGCAAAACAAAGCAAGAAACCACAAGTTCAATATTCTGAAAAAGTAGCACTACAAGACGAGCGTTACGGGTATACCAGTTTGCAATTGGCTGAGCTACTGTGAAGATGCAGTAGCAGATACTCCAGTCGACCAACAGCTTGCTGAATTGCCATAGGTCTTCCGGCAGCAACCCTAATGCACTTCAATCATTGCTAGTGCACAGATTAGTGCTATACTAGCAGCAGTAGAACATATTACTGCAAGTGACACGTAGTGCGATGCTTGTTTTTGAACTGATACTTATTCTATACGGTCGTCCTTAGTCAATGCACGACTAGCAGCCATTGAAGCCATCACAAGCTAGTTGAGCTATAGGTAGGACAGATGCCGGTGAACGTGCACAATGTAAAGGGCAGTTTAGCCATGCAAGTGATCGGGTGCAATAACAGCTGACCAAATGAAATGCAGCTGCTGTGTGACACAAAAGAACAATCAGGACAGGCTGAACACCCTACCCTGTCTGATTGGGAAGAGTAGGAACGTGATGACAAGTGCTCGTTGATCTGATGCCTGGTGCCGACAGCAAACAGAGTGGTAGCAATATACTAACCCACAGAAATCATGCCAGGATAACTGCATCACCAGAGTTTGCAAGACGCCCATTTGCCAGTTGCCGGACTAACATTCACTTTGCACGAGCATTCTCGGCATGATCAGCCATTAACTAAGTGCACACTATTCTTTCACTTGGAAATACTGCTACCCCAAGAAATTGCCAGACAGCTAAGTAATACAGCTCCAAACTACCGGTCGTAAAGTTAATCACCTTGTGATATTTTCTTACCGAAAGAAGCAGCTGATCAAGGAACGCCGACAGTCCGTCGACAACTGTGATATTGTAAGCCACATCACAGCATGTTTAATTATAAAGCCTATGGAAGGAGGCACAAAAAAACATAGCCACTGCCTGTGGTGCTTCGAAACTCCTAAGGGAGGACTGGCTAGTCAAGATAACCTGGCTAATCACACTTATAGCATTTTTGCACAATCCTACTCGGACCGTGCCCAGTTCACTTCTTCAAACCAAGGCATCTCGATGATGCCTTGGGGCCAGGTTTGATGCTCGATTTGGTTAGGAAGGATTTCTATCTGACAAGTTTTCTGTGCATTCACCCTTTTGGCTTTTGCATCCTCTCGTTACTGTACGTGCTGTGAAATTAAAATCGTGAGTTTTGAAAAACATTGCGGGGTCCTGGCACAGCATTTCGGGAAGCTGCCAGCCACCACCATGGCTTGTCAGCTGATGAGCGACCAGATGTCACGTCACCACTACATGTCCCCGACATTAAAAATAAGCTCAAGCTCACTGGAACAGCAGGCCAGGCTACTCCAGGCAGCTATTCAATGTCTCGCTAGCTGTCCATAGGAAGTAGGATGTGTAGCACGGTCGAAGTGCAAGGAATGCAAGCTACCATCGGCAAGACTCCAGGTCAGTAGCCACCTTTGTCTATATATGTTTATATCTGCATACACACGAGCGCGCACATACACACGCACGCACACACATTGCACACATATATTGCACATGCATGTATATGCTATCAGTATTGATCGTTATCAGTCACCCCAAATGACTATAAATACTGAACAGGCCGTAAATCATGTATATGTAAACACACAAGTATATAAACAAGATTTTATACAGATACATGTACATGCATGTAGACATAAATAAATCCTTTGGAGACCGTGCATTTAGCTCGTGTGCTCCCACAGCCTGGAACTCCCTCCCGACCTGCATCAGAACATCCCCTGACCTGACCACATTTAAAAGAAACTTAAAAACATACCTATTTAGGACAGCATTTAGTGGGTCCTTGTGATTCGTCCTCGATGTGCTTATGCGTGCTGACACTGTTCATGCTGCCACTAACCACATTTGCATGCTGACCCAGTGCATGTAACCCCTAACCATGTTATTCATTTTGTTTGTTTTTCAAGCATGATTTTACTTACTATTCTATTGCGTATCACTTTGCAGCAAATGTAAAGCGCCTAGAAAGAGATTAAGTTCTCTGAGGGCGCTTTATCAAGTGCAATATTATTATTATTATTATTATATACATATGGTACATATGTATACATGTGTACACACACACGTCTGCGCGCACACACGTACACGTGCAAACATATGCGCACACACGTATATACATATTTACACGTACATGCGCGCGTACACACACACAATATATAAAGATAATTCATTTGTATATTTCCCAAAGAGAACTTAATCTCTATTCGGATGCTTCACTTATGCCACAGGGCTCAAGCCCACGACCTCGGCCATCAAATACCTTCACCTTGACTTTGGTTCGAGGCGAGCACCTAAACCACTTGACCAAACCAGAGCAGATAGATAAATAGATAGATAAAAAAAATCTAAGCTGATTTAACAGCATCATTTGTATAGCAGCAGAAGAGCCTTGTCGGCTATCCTCACTGCTTGCAGTTGGCAATCAAGGATCGCCCAATCGAAGGATTCGAACCCACGTACTCGGTCATGAAGAGCGAGCACCTTACCCTTTGGGCTAAGACGGTTAAGTAGATAAATCGATGGATGGATAGACGGACGGACGTATAGATAGAGACAGAGATAGATAGCCCTTTCACTCCACAGCACAGTACGAAGTGATGCCAGCCTCAGGCAAGATGTCGGCAAGGCTTGGTCCTTAACACGAACCGGTCGTTGATTTGCTACACTGTCGGGATAGCAGCTGGGATATTTTCTGGGTACAGTCCTTTTCACAGTACATACTGTCTCTCTTGCCTACGTAATCGCTAAGGATATCTAGGCTTTCATTTCTATGCATATGACACACAGTTGTACCTAGCTTTATTATTTCCTGTCTTCAAGCACATCAAATTCTTTCAACTCCCTCGGAGATTGTCTAACAGACATTGGCATTTGTCTGGACTTTGATTTTCTCAAATTGCATGACGATAACATCACACTAAAAATCACGGGAAACCAAAAATCACTCAGCAACAAAAAAATCCAATCCTCAAAACTGGCTCGGCCAGCATATCCCTTGTAGCCTCTGCATGGAATCTGATTGTCCTCTTCCAAATTAGCTCCACAGTCATGTCAGCAGCTTCCAACTACACAGCATTTGAAACAAGTTGGGCATGCTTGGATAAGGGTACCACAACCACGTTAATGCATGCATTGTGACATTTCATTTCAACTTTTGTAATTCTGTAACGCCGAGCTGGTTTGGTCCAGCGATTAAGGTGCTCGCCCCGACCAAGGTCTGGCTAAGGTCCTGGGCTCGAGCCCCGAGGCATATGTGAAGCGCCTGAATAGAGATTAAGTTCTCTTAGGGTTCTATACAAATGAATTTAATTTATTTATTTATATTTTCTCCTTTTAGGTCCTCCTACCTGTACAATCAGACATTTACAGCTGGTGCCAAACTCAACAGCTAGGCTTGTCTGTCGTGAAAGTCACAGCTGCCACATTACATACCTCTCTCCTACCTGCATCTATACCTACACCACTTCTAGATTGTGTCGTTCACTTGTAAACCCGTTCTTTTTCTGTCTCCGACTTACCAATCTGAAATATTAACTGTTCAGGCTTCCTACCATACCACCTGCTTCTCAGACTCTAGCCTAGCTGTGCCCTTAGCTAACTTTCAAATCTTTAGGCGACTGCACCATTAGTTCATATGGGCCGGAGCCTACATCACGACACCCCCCTGACATGAGGACATTTAAAAGGAATCCCTCCTGTTCTCACAACATTTGCTTCGTTCGTAGGCATTGTCATTTATGTAGTTAAGAGTGTTAAAACGGTGCATGCTACTATCATTAATCACCTGATCTCCTTTTCAGCAAAAGCCAAGGGCAGAAAAAGATTTAGTCATGAGATGCTATGAAAATGTAAAAGTGTATTATCATAGAGACTCCTGGGCAATACAAATAAGTATGCCGGCAGAAGCTTGGTTCATCGGTGGAGTGCTTGAAAACAGTATCTTTAGTTCATTTGTGAGTTATCATACACAGGTACATGTACAAGCTATAAAATATAAATTTCTAAAGTGATAGTGGGGTTCTTGCTAGTGTTTCTTTTTTATTGGGGATATTGCCAGCATTTTAAAATGTGAAAATATTTATAAAATCTAATTCAAGTGAGATGTTGCCTTCTTCCATGACAATTTCTTCCAATTCCTCACCCACAAACATTGATGTAGAATGTTCCCCCGGTTCGCCAGCAAGCTGAAATTGATCCTGAATGTCGCCTGCGCCTTCATTTTCTGCCTCCTAGTCCTTTCCTTCCTCCTCGTCCTTCCCTTGATCCTCTTCTTGCTGCTGCAGTTTCCCCCGGGCGTTTTCATATTTTATGGAACTGTAGCAGCCAAAAGGTCGGTATACACAAACTTGCGCTTCTTGGAAAGGACTCGCTTGAGCTGATACGAGTTAAACGTGATGACGACTTGCTCCTCACATTTTTCGTAGTGCCTGCACTGCAGCAATAATTTTACCTTTTTTGAAATTAAAACATCATTAGCAATGCTCTAGAAATCTGGACGTATTTTAAGACATTTAAAAATGCCCATTTTAAAATCATTTTACAATGACTTGTTTAAAATAAATAAAAAATCTATGCACCACTAGTTCCTGCTCTTCTAATTGTTCGTCTTCTTTTTTGTGGGGAGAATGGTTCATCTGCCGAATGCTAAAGCAGAAGTAATAAATTGAAGCTCGCTGACTTTATCCAGATACATCATACGACTTTCTGGAAGCAGAATCTCTTCTGTATGTATATAAAACGATCTGCTGGAGAATATGTATAGAGAAAGATTTGGCCATAATCAAACTATAAGGCTGAATATCCCTCGGCCCATAACAAAAGAGGTTATAGAGGACAATAACCTTTTAAATTATCCAGAGAGCTTCTGCCCTGACAGCAGGCTGGATACATTCAAATCAATATGCTGTAAACCAATGATCGTAGTAAGATTAGTGCTCACAATTAGAGAGCTGGACCTTACCTGCTTGCCTAGTGTGTCTGCATACTTGTATTCCGTGAAGTCGGATATTACCGTGGACTCTTCCATTGCTATTGCTATTTGCTGCCAGAGGTTGGCAAATTGATGTGGGCTGCCAAGGCAGTCGCGACTCCTCGGTACAGACAGTGCCCAGGCAGCATTGATGCGGACCTTGAAGTTCCGACTGGCAGTGATTGAAGCACAAAGGGCTGATAATGCTTTCGCCTAGCAACAACAACACGTCCATATTGAGCTTAGACAGCTATAATTCAGTCAGTGCAGGCATGCACCCCCAACTATAGGGTCCACCAAGTAGTCGAGCAGCAGCAGCACACAGAGCAGTCATAGATATCAATGCAATAGGAATCCTGAGCAAACGACAAACCGTAGCTTGTTAAGTACTCACTGACCACTCGGGCCTCCGAAGAAGCACCTCTGCATTTTGCAGCATGTTTCCAACACCATAGCATGCATTCCAACGTACCTGGCGGAAAAACGGCTCATGAACACAGCTCAATTCACGCAACAGTACAAACGCACGCGAGTACACACACACTATAAATATGGGTGTTTTAGAAGGTATTACAACTATAGGCATTTAATGAATCATGGAAGTGTTATTATAAAGACTGGGAGTGATATCTGATTCAAAACTCAACAACCCATGATACCTAGCATAATCAATACCATCCAATTGGACATCGGTCAGATGTCTACATTAGCCCGGCCAGCATTACCCCTTCAAGCTGTCAGACTTGTAAGAACTTGTTTTTGATCCCATCTGGCTCCAACACTTGCACCGGACTTTTGCCGGCAAACGTGTGGTCGTCATCGGTCCGGTTCTGGCTGCCTCCCAACGACTTCCAGATGGCTAATAAAATAATGGAGCAGCCCCGGGGACGAGCAGCCATGGCAGCAGCACCTATACCGACTTTCCACATGCCGACGCCCCTTTTGTAAGTGCTTCCAGACTAGCCAGTTTGTCATTACCAAGCGTCAGGCCGGGCTCGTGAGACCAGCACGTAGTGATCTCGACCTCAGCTTGCTGGGGCACTACAGGTACAGCAGAAATATGGCTGTCCGGCAGATTAATTCACCGACATTATGAACCATCTTCAGCTACTTCGATACACAATAAGGACAACATTAATATGTAGTGTACAGTAGCACGTGCGCCCCCTTACTGCGGCACAACTCCTCATCTCAGATCACACACATACTTTCGGCCTACAGCTTCTCACACAAGAACGACAAGAAGAACGAGCCAGCACTGGCTGTCTTGTCATCGGTGACCATCTTAGTGCTAGCATTTCACGATCTAGGTCACAGGCTCGAGTCCTGCAGCAGGAATACCTTTGTGACCCACTTCAGGCGGAATGACAGCCACTCGGGTTCATCAGCCACAGTATAGAAATGAGGCACTACAGACGCAGCCGATCTTTACAATTATAACTTTTTTTACGTTGCTACCTTGGTCTGCAGCAGTCTTCTGGACAGCCCATGCACTACCATCGGTCAATGACAGAATAGGTCCCGCTTGTCCTAAACAACTCGGGCCACAGGCAGAAAACGTGCATACAACATAAAATGCGAAATACAGATGACAGCCTTGCGAAGTTACCTTCATCACACCTTGTGACACACTCGAAATCAGTGATACGACAGCAGAATCAAGCAGAGAGGTAAAGCTTGGTTTATCTACAAAGAAGGAGTTATACTGAAGCCACCAAAAAGAAACACTGATTGTCAGTTCCAAATCACCCCAAATCAGCCGGAAATGTGTTTAAGTGTTTGCACTGTCGGACAGCCTATTGCAGTCCACGATCCTAGGAATAAAGGCTAAGAAAGGACGTCAGCACGGGCCGACATTATCAAAACGAGAGGTCTAAGAGGAGAAGAGAGAGGTGATCACTAGATTATCATCACCCAGAGATACCTAGATCGGCAGGTACATGAGTAGTGAGTGCCTAATACATTTTGCCTTAAAGAAATGCTTGGATAAGAACACCACAGCCATGCAGATTCATGCATTCGTGAAATTTACGACTAGACTTCCGTAACTCAAACCTCGTAGGCCTTCTTGCTTTTGTAATAACACGCCTACGGTTGGTGCAAAACTCGGCAGTTAGGCTTATCTGTCGTAAACGTTGCAACTGCCAGATTACATTTTTGCTCACTAATCTGCACTACCAGCCAATTACGCAGAGTATCGACTTTAAAATCCTGTCACTCACCATTAGGTCCCTCTATTGTCTTGCTTCTGCCTCCCGATCTGAATTACTTTCACCTCAATCCTCCCATTGCCTTACCCATTCTTCTGACTCTGGTCAATTGATTGAACC
The DNA here is from genome assembly GCA_009760855.2 of Cristatella mucedo. Taxonomy (NCBI): domain Eukaryota; kingdom Metazoa; phylum Bryozoa; class Phylactolaemata; family Cristatellidae; genus Cristatella; species Cristatella mucedo. The sequence goes on along the minus strand of WPIO01000023.1, from coordinate 3,664,774 downwards.
ACCATACAAATTTAAAACCCCACAAAGACCATGCCTTCAGTTACTGTGCTTCCAAAGATTGGAACTCACTACCAACCGACATCACATCATCTCATGATTTGACACAATTCAAAAAGAAGCTGAAAAACCTAGCTGCTCTTTACCACCTTTACCTTGTCCGAGTAAATTTCACTGCTATGTGGTTGCGTGTAATAAAACTGTGCACATCCTGCCTACGGGTAGCTGCGATATGCTTTTGTATAGTGCCCCAGTGGACACGTCTTTTTCCTGTGTGCTTTGCTTACATGTGGATGATTGAGTGAGAACGTTGCTAGCTGGGAGTCCAAGCAACCGGCAATCATGTCTTTTGTGCGCTTTTGAATGCTTCTCTAAGTAAGATACTAAATAAGATACTTGTGTGCTTTTGCCTGGGCGTGTGAGCAAGATACACTATGTGTCATTAACTAATCGTTATTGCTTCTCTGGCAGCGAGTTGTAACACGCCTGAATAGAGATTAAGTTATCTCGGGGCATTATAAAAAAAACTTATTATCATTTTTATAAAGGCTCTAGCAAAAGCAGATAGGCCAGCAGATGGACAGAGCTAGCTGTAGTCGCCGGCACAAACCAGTGACAGTTTCAGACAACGACAGCCTTTAGAAGAGGCAAGTAATTCCAGCGACGGCCAGTTTTATTATATAAGCAGTTGCAAACTAAGTGTTTCAAGTGTTTCAGCTCAGGCTGATTTTACACGTGTACACAAAGCACAGAAACAGCTGTAGTAGGTAAAGCTCCAAAACGGAAATAAGCAGGAATATGGAAATGGTCAGCTGAACAGTCACGCTGGGCTGACCGATTTCTTGTCTACGTAGTGCCACCGACTAGGCGCTTGTCGTTCATGTAAGAGAGTAAGAACGCACACGGCCGTCCAAAATAATGACTAAGCCCCACATACTTAAGGACAGAGGCCAAAACTAGAATGGGAACAGTCACTGTAAACTGAGTGGGCCGAATGTTGTGCACGAATTTCACTATTCTTGTCTCTGTCAATGACACGTTGCTGCTACTGTTTCTGCAACAGCGAGCCGATGCCATTTTGCTTCACACAGCTAGGAATAGGCTACCATTTGTAACGCTCCCGGTCGGCCTGGTCCGGCTGGCCTCGTGCAAGCCAGCAGGACATGGGCGGTTTATTTTGGACGGCCACAAGCGCGGAGGTTAACTGCACGTGTATGTACAAGAAACACAGGGTCGAAGACACGTGGTCCAAAGAAAGTGACCGAGTAATTTGTGTCCGAGGTTTGCTTCCTATCACAAGGCTGACTATTAGCAGTCGCTCTCTGCTCTGCCAACATTTCATCAGCGAGCACTGCAAAGTCTCGCTGTGCATGGTTTCAGCCGGTCTAGCGATCGGTAGAGCTCGAGAGCACATGCATCCTCAAAAGACTGTCATCTGCCCAAAAATAGTTGCCACAATATCCAGCACTGTGAACGCTGACAAGTGCAAAAAAGCTCGAGCCGTGTACTAACAACGAGTTAACATAAAGAATGTGGAGGGTGCAAACACTGCACAGCAAGCAGCAAGATCGTCGTCGTCGGCAGAGCACTCTTGCAAGGCAAGAAAACGGCAGGGGGACGTGACAAATTAGAATCATTGCACGAGTCGGGCTGTTGGAAAAGGCACACTGTCCAAGTTTGAAGTTATAGACCGGGCTATTTGCTCTTACGAAACACTTACCTAGCTGCTTCGCCAGTATATATCTCAGTAGGTTGCCTAGAGATCGTACACCGTTACATCTAACCTTGTCGTTGTCTCCAGCAGCTTTATTCGAGGCAGATAGCAACCGAAGTAAGGTCGCCTCTGGAAATTCGTCGTTAAAGGTAGTATCCGACGACAGAGACTCTCTGCATTGTGTGGGGAAAAAACTGGGAGCTCATCTCAAAATCGAGGCAGCTCAATGCCACGACGGCCCAACCCCCGGCTTGAATCCCGTACCGGTTGAGCACTAACATGTCCGACGTGTTGGCTAGTGTCCACGCTGCCTTTATTCGCGTTGCCATGAGTTTGTCATCCATGCACAAAACGCTGGCCTCTGCTACGTCGGTGACGAACGACGGATCCTAATATAAACAAACAGCCATAATACGCAACAGCAAAATCACAGCACACAGCAGGACTTCAGTGTGCTGAGCAGCTATGCGTAGCCATGCAACAGTTCACACTTACCGCTCGTAACGATGGATAGAGGACGAAGACGCCCAATGATCGCACGGCAGCACCACGAACGTCCTTGTCATCGGTACCGCCAGAACAAGACGATGCTGCCAACCCTAGCAGCATGGTTATGCAGGAGATCCGTCTATCGTGCTAAAATAAAAAACCAACACGACGACAATGATGCAGTTGCATACACGAGGTAGTGTTGAGCTACGCCTAGCAATATCAGTCAAATTTTCTTTTTAGAGAAATGCCTTGTGGAATTGAGAGAAATCAACGAGCTCAAGATGCTGCCAAATTCTGATTGTTTCCACTTCCCCGATATTGAGTTTGAGCTTGATTTCACCAAGAGCATGCAAGTGTCATCAGCACTTCTACAGAAGTGACCTACACAAAGCAAGAGAAGCAAACGAAAACTCACAGACTTGCCAAAGCAAAAAGCTGATAGTCTGCATATCTCTCTCTCTCTCTCTCTCTCTCTCTCTCTCTCCCCAGAAATAGGCTTAAAGCATACAGCAGTGGCAATGCGACTGTTACTAAACCACTTACAATGTATCACATAGAAGCCAAAAGCGCCTAAGGCAGATGGGGGTACACGGCGTAACGATAGGTGCACCAAGACCACATCTTGAATTTAACTGGGAAAACATATCTGAACACGACGTGACCGCCATACATGTAGTTAACTGAGCAGAAATGTCGGACTGCAGTGACAATATTCACATGACTAAAAATATGCAGTTCACAAACAGCAAAAGGTGCTACATACCCCATGCAGGCCCCCAAGTATCGTACTTAAGAGAAGCATTCAAAAGAGCACAAAAGACACGACAGCAGGTTACTTGGACTCCCTGCCATCTCTCTATGATCAGCAAAAAATGCCAGCAGAATTCTAAGGCATGCTACATGTTTAAACCAGGCTTGATTAATTAACTAATTAATCTGCCGCTGAGATTTGTTCAGATCTTTCTCTAATCACCGAGATGAGAACGTGAAGCTGGTCGCCTTGAATCACAGGGGTTCAATTGCATGCAGGTGCTCACACCGGCACCTGCTCGCATAGCTACCACTTTCATTGGGTAGTGGCACGAAGGTGCATGAATCTCCTTGTCCTACCAGCCAGCAGTCACAAGAGAGCGCTTGCACAAAAGCCGTAGCTTCAGCTTCAGCAGCACACTCACCGGAAGCGAGTCAAACACATCGGGTCCGATATTGGCAAGACAGTTGCAGCAGACAGCTCTCAGAGCCGAACAAGTAGCACTCCCATCGACCACCATTGCTGCAGTCACAGCTCGGCCGAGGACACTGAGCCAAAAGGCCAAGGCCTGCAAAGGCAAAGCGCATTGCCATGACCAGCAGCAGCAGCATCCTGTCGGGCGTGACGAGGGCAGCAGGTGAGCGGAAGCTCTGGCACAAGGAATGAGCTAGTGCTCCAGAAGTCTCGGCAGAATGCAGTGCCGCCCGCATAAACTAGTTTCTGTTGACCACGGTACGAAAGACAGAAAAGCTTGTAGGGGTGGTGTTTATCCTGGTCGGGAGCTTGGTCGACTTCAAACAGCTCTGGGTCGAAGCAAACAGGTTACGGTAGCGTCAAGACTCGGGTCACATATTATTAGGAGTTTATTTCACATTGAACCAGCATTCCACAAGCTTACTTTAAGAGTGGCCCTGACTGCATTATAGACGGCTTGATGACTTCTAAGTGAGACTGATTCACCACAGTGCTTCAAGCAGCGCATGCTGGACAGCTCAAAGCAAGAAATACTGGAAATGCACACCTTACCTGCTTCTTAATCCAGGGGTGGGTGCTCGCATGTATGTGTGTGTGCGCATGCATTTGCAGTGTTTCCTGCATTGTTTCGAGCCACCTAGTGCTCTCTCTCTGAAGTCCTGCCGTGAATCACTAACTTATCTAAGCTCAATCTTATCTAAATGTAATCTTAACTAATCTTAGTGGTCATCAGGCTGACAATAAGGCAGTCAGCCACTCGTAGTGTGCCTATGAAATCTGAGTTCAATGCACCAATAAGCCCCTAATAATATGGGACATGATTCTTAACAATTCCCTTGACCGATTCTTTTTACCAAGACCTGGCTGTAATTTAATAACTGCCCTATTCTAACTAACGCCATCCTGAGGTCAATCAAAGCTGGTGAAGGAGTTGCCATTGTCCCTCCTCCCTCTCCCAATTTCAAAGCATTTTCAGTCCTCTTGAAGCAATCTTTCGTCTGTTGTTTTAAGTCCCTCCAATAGCAAGCTGCTAATAGTAACAGTAATCTATTCCCACCGAGGTACCAAGCCTTAACGTTATTTCAGATTATTTTTTCTGATCTCATTTCAATTCTGTGACAGAAATCGTCTCTTCTTTGTATTAGGTGATTTTAACATTCACTCTTCGATGACCCAGGTGATCCTTTATAAACCTATTTCATAGATCAGCAGCCCCATTTTTTCTTACAGCTAATCTGAATGGACCACTGACAATAAAGGTCACATGCTGGATAAAATATTTTCATGCAATTGTGGTATGCTGTCGACTCCTGTTATTACAATATTCTGCTCATCTGACCATATGCGGATCTCATTACGTCTGCATTATGTATCTCATTCGGTCCCCAAAATAATCTGAATCGCAAAACCTTAAGACCCTTGACATTGATGCAGTCAGCAAAAAATACCCTCTTCACCCCTTCTGCTCACTCATCTCTCCGACATGCCATCACTGGTGGAATGCTACAAAAGGACACTAGCCAATAATCTGGATGATTTTGCTCCTCTGGCTAGGCACTTTATACGACATTGCCCAGATGGCCAAGTGTGTACTGCAGACATTCAACGAGCAATTACTACTAGGTGAAAGCTTAAAAGGGTAATCGACTGGCATAGAAAGACGTTAGTAGGTAGTACCAATCCATCCAAGTTCAGGCCAAATCTGACTTCTATAAAAACCTAGTGGAATCTTTCCAAGTTAAGGCCAAGTCTGTCTTCCAGCAGATTGAGTCTCTAGCTTATTTGTCAGCAAGATTAATAAAATCAGAGAGTCAATCCCCGGGGTAATATTTCTACTGCCTCCGTCCAGGCTTTACTTCAGCGTTCACCTTCAAACCTGCCACTAGTGAGGTCATCATGAAGCAGTCACCCAATCTAAGAAGACTAGCAGCCCTCTAGACCCACAACTACTATTCTCCTTTGGTGATGCATAGATTTGCTTCTGCCCTGCATAACTAGCCATAATAAATATGTCCCCAGCCTCAATTCATGTCCCTGCATCCGTCTAAAAGGCTGTTTGAAGGCAGCCAATTAAAAAGTCAACCCTAGACCAGAAGAGCTTCAGCAACTTTCACTCAGTCTCCCTGCTGCCGTTCCTATCAAAGAAAATGCAAGCAAGTAGCAGCAGACCAGATAAGCTCGCATATCAAAGCTTCTAACCTAGCAGGTAAGATTCATTCAGATTACAGAGCTAATTAATCTGCAGTCAGCACTGCTTGAAGTTTATAACAACCTGCTAAGGAATGCTGACTTAAGTAGAGTCACTTGGCTAATTAATAATAATAATAATAGTAACACATCTATTGTATGGTGCTCTAAGTGAACAAAAGTGTCAGTAAAGAATATAAATATAATTCATTTGTATAGCACCTTAAGAGAACTTGATCTCTATTCAGGCACTTTACATATGCCGAGCCCACAATTGCCTATGGTCCAAACCAGGGCAGGAGCTATACAACTCACTAGAAAAAAGGAGTTATCAAGAGTCAGTGACAAACAAGGTAACATGCTAAGAAAGCATGCAAAACCCTCATGGATACAATCAGGGCTGCTGGTGAGAGAATTCTGGGCTAGAAGCATGCACTGAATCATGCACAGTTAAGAACGTAAAGCTCACAGGAATAAAACAATGGGCAAAGTGAAAGCTGCCGAGAGCAGATGCACTGTTAACTGAGATTTAAAAGATGCTTACAAAGTCACTGCAGGTGGTGGCAGATGCCATAACCAAGTTCCAGACTTTCTCAGCATATGAACTGAAGGTCCGATCAACAAAAGATTTCAATTTAGTGTGAGGAACCGCAAGACGACAGAAAGCCAATGACCAAATGGAAGGTGCTCGTGCACACTGACGGAGAAAAGAGGTCGGATATGCATGCTGTTGCAAGCAAGTGGAGCGGTGTGTACGCCGGAGAGGATCTTGAAGTCAATTTGATGCTTGATAGAGAACCAGTGAAGCTCAGACAGACGTGGTATGATGCAAAAGTAAACAAAGTCAGCCTTATTTATATACCAGAAAACGACCCTTAGCAGCTATCACTACCACTTGCAATGGACAATAACGAATTGCTTGCTGAAGGACTCAAGCCTACATCCCGAGTCGCGAAGTGCAAACATATTGACGGCAGACGAGACGAGCAGAGTTGCTCGGCATCTGAAAACGACTAAGGGCACAGACAATGAGTCCTAAGTAAAGAGAATTGTAGTAATCGAGATCTTAGGGCCAAAGCATTAATAGTTATTATTATTATTGTCCCCAGCTAAAAGTAGGCCGACTTGACAGTGGAGGCAATGTGATCATCTAATGACAAGTCCTTATGGAACAGCACGACCAGATTATTGGCAGATGTCACAGGAGTTACTAGGTGAATCAATCTTGAGGGCAAGGTCTTCCAACTTTAGCGTAAAACTAGGCTTGGCCATAACTAAGGTTGGCCTTATCGTCGTTAAGCTTCTGAAAGCTAGTGGCCATCCAAGTGAAAATGTCTGCAACGCTGGCTGCAAGGGAGATGAATGAGTCGGATGCAACAAAAGGCTGAGATGGGGCGAATGATAGATAGAGCTGAGTGTCATCGGCGTAGGCAAAAGGGGCAGACTCTCAACCAGAGTTTTCGAGCCATACTGCAGCATTGCTCACAGCAGCAATGGTGGCAGCAGGAGCAGCAGCAGCAGTAGTAGCCTATCGTCGGATAACTGCCTCCTTTTTCGTAGTGGCTGGATGGCAGACAGGCCAGTGGTAGGTGAGAACTTCGTGTGTGCAATTTGTCAAAGCGCTGTCTGGCAGACAGGCAGGCATGCTCTTTGGAGACTTCCTAGGCATCGTCCCGTGAGATGGCCAGCTGCAAAGTGGCAACTTGTTTTTACAAGACCACTCAAAGCAGTAGTTTCTACCCCTGTGAAGTGCTGACAGTTGGCACGTCATGCAGCACTCACTACTAGCCTTCGGCCAGAATAAGTCGATTGGGTGGTCGGGAGCAAAGGTCGAACGTCGATGAGCTCTTTGATCTCTAGCTCCTTTCCCATTTGTTCCAACCTGTTTTTTTTATACTGCTGTCATCTTGACCAGTACCCGTGCAATTGTTCTACTTTGAAGACACTGCTGGAGTTTGGAGGAGGGGGATGGGTGGTAGGTGAGGTGCTGATAGAACTGTGCTTGTGATTTCTGCCTTTGAAGCCACGAGCATAGCCAGTGTGCAACTGGCTGCCACTGCCACTGGCAATGTTCTGAGAAGTGCAGAGAACGTTTGTGATGGGCCAAATGCTCATAAGGGAGGCGTGTCATGCTTTTCGGCTTGGACGACTTGCAAGCAGCCGGGCTCTGCCGGCTGGCTGGCCGTTCTCTGCCGGCTAGCTGGAGTTTTAATGCTCCCAAAGCCTGGAACTCCCTCCCGACTTGTGTCAGAACATCCCCTGACTTGACCACATTTAAAAAGAACTTAAAAACACACCTATTTATGACAGCATTTAGTGGGTCCCTGTGATTCGTCCTTCATGTTCTTATGCGTGCTGACACTGTGCATGCTGCCACTAACCACATTTGCATGCTGACCCTGTGCATGTCCCCCATAACCTTGTTATGTATCTCCGTCAGTAACTCCACAAAGTCATAAAGACCATGTGGGTGTTACGAAGGAGAGTTTTGTATAGCGCACTCACAGCCTAAGCGGCTTTCGGTACGCATTCATGTTGTTTATCAAGCATGATATTACTACCATTCAATTGCATTTCCCTTTGCAGCAAATGTAAAGCGCCTAGAAAGAGATTGAGTTCTCTGGGGGCGCTTTATCAAGTGCATTATTGTTATTATTATTATTATTATTGTTATTATTGTTAAAGCAACACCCTTGCAGAGAGTGGCTCCAAAGAATATCAGGCTGCCGGCATTTCATCAGTCTATACTTCGTGAACATGCCAAAATGATACACCTGTGATGTGCATGACATGGATGAATCGAGCTTGATTTATTAATCGGAACATGACAGTGCAATTGCTTATGGTCAAACGCAGGGCAGAAAACTGACGAGATTCGAATTAACGTAGCACTCAATAAAGATACAACAGAAGCCATAATTTGGAAATGCTGCCTGTTTTAAGTGAGTGTGATTACTGCCGTTAGGGAGCATACGGAGCAGCACCTTTTGTGCAAATGTAGTGGTAGTAGCAGCACCTTTTGTACAAATGTAGTGGTCACCATCTTTCGGCATTGAACGGGAAGCGCGGTGTGTGACACGAGCTGACTGAGCATTCAAGCACAATGCATCTCTGTAGCCTCTACTAGTACTTCAGTAGTTCATGCGGTGCCTTGCTGTTGACCCTGTTCATGTCAACTCCAACCATATTGTGCTCGTTGTTCATTGAGCATGCTACTGCTAATCATTTGGTCATGCTTTCTTTACAGCAAATGTAAAGTGCCTAGAAAGAGATCGAGTTCTCCTAGGGTGTTACAACAAATGTATTATTATTTTATTATCATTATTAGAAATAAAAGCCAATGGTGCACTTGGCAGTGAAATCGGCCGCGGAGATAGCGTACAGATATGAAAAAGAAAGGGCCCAAGACTGAACCCTGAGGTTCTGCTGCATCTCTTGGTAGCATTAGAGAATATTTATTATCAAGCACTTTTTGACTGTCTGTCGTGTTGTTTGGGCATCATCGGCACTGCACTGAGATTATTTAAGTCCTGTTTCAGTGAGATTAGAACAAACGTGACAATGGGCAACAGCCATTCGCGGAGCCTTTAAAGTACGAGGGGAACATCCTAAACATTGGCGCTTTTCACAATTTATACTCTACCTCTTGCGGATGTATTCGCCAAGCACAATCTAAGTTTTCATTCTTATGCAAATGATGCACGGCCGTACTTGTGCTTTGATCCCTCGATGCCTTACCTTCCTGCAAACCGAACTCTCTAAACTCCTTTGCAGCATGTAGTGTGGACATTTGCACTTTGATGGCAGCAAAATTTTTCAAATCTAATGACAATACAACCAACTGATTAGTTATGGACCAACCAAGAACAAATCAGAAATCGGAAAGCCTAACCCTCGAAATGGGCTCAGCCAGTATATCTCCCACAGCGCCTGCAAGCAAATTATGTGTCCTTTTCAAAAATGATCTTTCACAAGATGACCACATCTGCTCTATAGTCAAGCCTGCCTACCTCCAGTTACATATAACTGAAAAAATGTGGGTCTGCTCAGACAAGGATACCACAGCCAAGCTGATCAATGAATTTTCGTATCCCTGTTCGACTTCTGAAACTCACTGTTTACAGGTCTTCGTGCGCGTGCAATAATACGATCGCAGTTGGTGAAAAACTCAGCAGCTGGGCGTGTCTGTCACGAATGCAAAACTGCTACAGCATACAACTTCTCAGAAACCTGCACTGCCAACCCATCAAGCAGTGCATCGACTTTTAGGATTGTGTCACTTCCTTTTAGGTCCCTTCATTCTCTTGCTCATGCCTACCTATCCTAGATACTTAATTGGGCTACGTATCATACCACCCACTCTTCTGACTCAAGTCGTTCAGTTGTACCTCCAACTACCCTCAAATTCTTTAGAGAAAATGCCTTCAGTTGGCATGCTGCCAAAGCATGGAAATCACTATCAATATATACCAAATGTATATATTTGAATGTACGCTACTAATTAATCATTAAGTATTAACATCAGAAGCACAAATGATGTGAACTTATGCTACCAGAACAGTCACTGTTGCCATTCATAGCATTTACTAATTTGTTCATTCGTTTTCTTCTCAGTCATGTGATAAGCACATGGGCTAACATTTCAAAAAGAGGTAGTATGCAACTGTGTTCCTAACATCACGCTGCATACATTTGAAGTGAATTACAGTAACTTGGTCTTGAGTGAAAGGCTATATTGCAAATGCTTCACTGCTGATATACAACAAGGCAACCTCTTTTCATTCCAAACCTGTGAAATTTATCTCATTTCCAGTCATGCATATTATACCAAAACACTACAATTAAAATAATAATGCATCTTTTGCACATCGCCTTTAGAGAACTGAATCTCTAAAGCACTTCCCAAGTTGCTGCTAGAGATGTGATAACCGTTTTTCCTATTACATTTGCTAAGTCGACAGTGATCTAATCGGGCAAAAGTGCAAGAGAAATGGTGGTACACAGGTGGTATGACACTGATTGACATACACCGATGGCATAGCACACTAAGAAAAACAATTAAAGAGTAGACGAAGAAGTAGCTGAGTGGAGCACAAAAAAAGTCGGCACCAATCCTCTGCGACCGACTATATCTCCTTTTTGCTCTCTCTCCCTTTACCTGTATCTCTCTCTCTCTCTCTCTCTCTCTCTCTCTCTCTCTCTCTCTCTCTCTCTCTCTCTCTCTCTCTCTCTCTCTCTCTCTCTCTCTCTCTCTCTCTCTCTCTCTCTCTCTCTTTCAACTCTCTCTCTCTTCCTCCACCAACCCCCCTGCTCACCTCAGAGGCCTCTAGTTTGGGTTTTAGCTTGCCATCTTGCTGTTTGCTCGTGACTGCAGACGTCAGATCCTCTAGAAGCTGAAATATAGACAGAAGCACATGGGACAGAGCAAGCATAACAACCGGAACTAGCACTCACAGGAGTCAGCAAGGACGATCTGCCTTGAAGACATGGTACCATCATGCCGAGAGTGAGAGGGCAATTGCTGGCCACTGCATCGGCAGATCCATCGCGATGATAGCACTGCCTTGACAAGATGGTCACTGCCGTATGGCAGGCCAAGTGACCCACTAACCTTGCCACCATGAAGCTGCACCGACGGATCACTGTCGCGTATAGACGTCACGATAATTTCAATGAGGAAAGACAAGCAGTGCCTTCAAAGGAAAGAAAAAAGTAATGACACAAGTGAATTATATATACAAGTGAATTATATATATCTCCTTTCTATATTGAGTTAACGAGGGGCAGGTGGGATAAGAATACAGGTTAGTAACTCCATTCGCCTAATCTATGATCATGGGTGAGTGCATGCCTAGAGACTAATGGAAATTCGGAATTCAGTCAGATTCACTGCCTCTTAAGCTATGGCAAGTTGCTGACCTATGCACGATTGAATGAGAGGTTACTAACCGGGACTCCTACAAACCACTGGCTAACCAGGGTCCTTTGTGAGCTTTCACATGTTCGTAGTAGCACGATAACTGTGCACTTATACATGTATGCCCAAACACGATACCTGGCTTCTCATAAACCATTGGTGTCATTTGAATGTGCAGCAATGCGCTCAGGCAGAAAATGCAGTAGGAGATATTTTGTCAAAAATACGTGTCTAGGGGGAGAGTAGGAGGCAAAAAGAGCAAAAAATACCTATTTCCTACAATTAACGATTTGGAAACCTTGGTTAATCCGGAACCAAGGCTCTAGCAATTGAGTGACAAGCCCGACCAAGGTCTGACTGAGGTCGTGGGCTCGAGCCCCGAGGCATATGTGAAGCGCCTGAATAGAGATTAAGTTCTCTTGGGGTGCTATATAAATGAATTATATTTTATATTTATATTTATTTACTTACCCAATTGCCGCACGGCCTGTTAAACCATCAACCACCAGTGTGAAAATGTACAAAAAAATATAACACCGGTCTTAAAGTCGGAGGCTTAAACCAAAACTAAAGGCCAAACCCTGGTCCCCTAGTCACATGCATGCTTGCTGATGCATTGCATACAAGAGCCGGGATAAGCTAAGGCAAAGAAGTAAAACCAGTGATCCGCAATCGCCACTGTGCCTCCCTCCTCCAAGAGAACAAGAATAATATATTTCATTTGTATAGCACCCTAAGAGAATTTAATCTCTATTGAGGCACTTCAGATATGCCACGGGGCTCGAGCCCACGACCTCGGCCAGACCTTGGTCGGGGCAAGCACCTTAACCATTGGGTCAAACCAGCTTGGCAAAGAATGGTCGGCAACATGTCAATGACCTGCATCGTTACAAGGACAGTGGCTAGCAAAGGGCACCCGCACGGCGACTGTGCCACATAGGCGAACACAACCTTTGGCTTTGAAAAGAACTGCACTGCTCACCTGACCAACGGCAAGTAACCGGTCACTAGTTGACACAGCACTTGCAAGGACTCGAGGCGAACGGGCAAGGGCTCGTCGGAAACGCCCTGCCGAGAGGGTGAGAAGGCATGATGCGCATTGGCAGCGCACAGGCGCACAAGCCACGGCAAGTCGGAGCCGCCATGCAAGCTCGACGACGAGGCCTGTGCCGCCGTCGCCATCCCATCTTCGGCCAGAGCTGCTGCCGGTGGCGTGGCACAGCCCCCACTCATCGGCGCGCCGCTACCGGGACTGCACGGCGTAGATGGCTAAAACACAGGGCGCAATGTCACAGCGATCGGCTACCAATCGAACAGCTTATCGAGGCAGCATCGAAATAGCTTGACGCCAAGTCTCGTGCGTGCCAATCGGCCATCAACTAATGCCAGCAGATCGCATGCAGACGATGCTATGACGATTATGCTGTAGCCGGCTGCTGCTGCTACCTGTCGGAGAAGCCGGCTCCTTGATGGGCTGCCGGCAGCTGTGGCAGGTGGCGGCTGTGGTGCAACAGCATCGTCAACAGCAACAGTGGGCACAGCTGAAGCAGACTGCGAGTTTCCTGCGGTCGACAGGATATGACACACCTCCAGCAAAGGAGCGTGCACGCTGACCATGGCGCCGAAGCAGGTCAAGCAGGCGACTCGAATATTTGGATCTGAAAAGTGAGAGAGAAGAAAATGGAAAAATGATTTGCGAATGACAATGCAGCAGCAGCAGTCACGATTGCTGCCACACGATGGATCGATCACACTCGACGTCGGCACTCACCTCGGTGATGCACGTGCCTGCGTAAGCTCACGCAAGTTTCCGAAAGCAAGCCCGGTTTCAGCTTATGATATGGCGAGTTAGCCACTAGCACAGCCAGGCACTGAAAAAAGATGGCAGCTAAAATAAGAGCACGGCATCTCAATCGCTTGATAAATCCTCGTGCATCATCTCCCGTGTCTGGTGTCATTTGACAGGACACGCAAAGCAGGCAGGCAAGAAATGGCGAACAACTTTTTATATGCGGCATGCTCACTAAATGCACATTTCCTCACTTTACCTTTTCTTTACGGACGGCAAAGTCGTAGCTCGAACAGCCGACGGCTCTCTGAACACCTGGACATGTCTAGTTGCCCGCGCAGCAGACGTTCGCATTCTTGTTCGTGTGCGCCGATTTTCACACGGCAGGGGTGCGTGGACAACGCTGCTGCTCGGCATTTCAGCACCGTTGAGAGCAAGGGAAGGAGCAAGGGGCAGGAGCCAACGAGCAGCAACCTCGCTTACCGACAGGAGTGCCCTACACATTTTGTAGGGCAGTGGAAAAGGAGACCGGAAAAGTACCTTGATGAGCTGCGTCAGTGCCAGCGGCGAGTTCTCGTTGGCGCAGAGATTAATCAGCTGGCGGTGGATCTCTTTTATTGTGTTACCCAGCGACACCGAGAAAGGTGTGAAGGGAGACGTATGCTGATCACTTCAAAAGAGCAGAAAAACTATGCTTGCAGAGCTCATGTCACTGCCAGCCAAGCAAGAGTACAAAGAGAAAAACTGCATCTGACGCCTAGCCGGTGCTGCGACAGCAGATGACGCTATTTACAGTGACGGAGCCAGGATTTTCACCTAGGGGGCAAGACCTGCAACAATGTTATGTGGGGGAGAGGCAAGACCGGCAAGATCTTCATGTAGGCGCGGCTAGTACCGCAATCGATGAAAAATTATAGCCCAAAATCACAGTGTTTATTCAACACGAATTCGCAGGCTCATTGAGTGGAATTAAGACAACATTTCGTCGGTGGTGCCAGTCAGAGGGGCATAGCAATAGGGGGCAACACAGGTTGCTGCCCAGCTGTAGGGGGAGGGGCAAATGGCCCCTGCCCCCCCCCACTGGCTCCACCATTGGCTATTTATATTCCACGTTACACAGTAATGACCTAAACAGACGACATTTCTATGCATGCTAATTATCGGCTCAGCCTGACTATGGCACGGCACTCTCTCGGGTAAGGTCCGACATTCTCTTGCAGTACGAGCCGGCATTTACCGACTGTGTTCACGTGATGGCAGCAGACAACTAAATTAAAACATTACCTTTCGGATGCCACGAGGAGGTACTGTTTTGTGCCTTCCAGTAGCGACGACACGACGGCAAAAACGCCCATTCGCACCTACGGATAAGTTGAAAAAGGCCCCGCTTCGCTAAAAATACAGTAACAAAGATTCGGACACGCCAGCCAGCGCCTCCGCAGCTGGCTTGCCACCAGACAAACCTTTGGAGACGAATCTTTTCGCAAAAGCGTGAGCAGATCGTTGGACTTCACGTCGGGTGGACCAGACGGGACGAAAGAAGGCCAATAGCCGAATATCACTCTGCTTTCCGTGCCCTTCAAGTGGCGCGCACCAGTATTTTGCGAGGGCTGCACCCTAGACTACGAGGACATGCTTCGCTGGCGCTCTGCCCAAACGCGCCGTCAGATACGGCCGACCCACCTTAATCACCGAAGCCAGTGCAGAGAGAGCGCACTGGCGAACACGAGACCTCTGAGAGTGAAGCTTGGACAGGCGACCGCTGTCGTTGTCCGAGTACTCGGAATCAGAGCTCGCGCTGCCCCACCATGGCACCCAGGGCAGCGCCGGCGCTGCTGCCGGCGCCTCCGCCACTGCCGATGACGATGCGGCTGTGCCCCTGCCACTGCCCCGATGTTCGGACAGCGTCAAGCCGTCCAGATTTGCAGCTGCAGCCGAGGCTTCACTCTGCTCCAGTCCGAGCCTCCTTTCCCTCGCCTGGTCAGCAGCAGCCGAAGCACGAGAGCTGACTGCAGGTCCCGACCGTCGGCTGCTTCTCTTTTTCTTTTTTCCTACTCCGGCAGCGACCTCGCCGTCCACGCGCACCGGATGCAACAAAGCAGCGCTGCCCGTTTGCTCGGGCGGCGGCAGCGGCAAGCCAACGGGCTGCAAGCAGGCAGGAAACTTGCTGACGTCGGACGTGTCGCTCAATCCATAGAAACAATAGGCCTACAGTTAAGACGACAAGACAGCCTTAGCTGGCATGCGCGACACGAGAATGGCAGTCGGTCGTGTGAGGATCGATGCCATTAGGGGGCTTCAGCGCAGCTCAGACGAAGGACTATGTGTCATAGTAATGAAGTAAGGAGCACGAGAGAGAGAGAGAGATAGGGGAGAGAGAGAGAGAGAGAGAAAGAGAAAGACGGCGGACTGTGCTGCTTGTGATGCACAACGCTGCCTGCAAGAAGATCTTGCACGCACCTTGAGTGCTGCCAGCAGCTGTCCGAGCATTAGCATGTGCGCTCGTCTGGTGCTCAGCAGCACGTTGCATATGCCTCGAAGAGCACATGATACGAGCTGGAAAAAGGCGCACGGTGGAACTGACGAGGAGCTCGACGAAGCGAGCGCGGTTGCGAGCACGGACGCAGGCTATGGCGCCTACAGCAGCAAACCTTTAAGGAAGAGTCGGCATTCTGAAAGCCTCGCCACTGCTTATGCTGCAGCTGCTGATGCTGCTGCTTGGAGACTGGACTTGGAGACTGGCCACGATGCAGAAAGGTGCGCACAATATGCAGACGAGAGAGGACGCGCATGAAGCGAACAGGGCAGACACTCGTCCCCAAGTGCTGGAAGGGGGCACTCCTTTCTGGTGCAAAGCACAATCTACCACGGCTCCTTAGCACGATCAGCCGTAACATCCTCCAATGAGAGACCACGCAAAAGGGAAAAGATTCTATTAGGAATCTTACTTTAACCGCAACAGCTTGGACCGATGGTCTAGCAAGCGAAAATACAAACAAGTCTTAACTCTCGAATACATGCAACCTGAAGCCGAAAATGCTTAATGCCACTTACTGCTTGCACTCCAGCCGCATTCGGCACTGGCCGTGCCAATGCATAAGCGCATAAACTCGGCAGCCGCTGCCTAGCAGCGTTCTTAGCCGAATGAACACTCAGATAACTGAAATACACGTGCGAAAAAGCGGAATGAGGGGCGAGGCCAGATACGGTTTTGCAAAAATGGATTAACCGTGGTAAGATCCGTCAAGAACCAGTCGTGCAAGCTTCTATCGTGGCCGTGGAGATGCAGTGAGGCACGTGCTGTTCACTGGCGATTTCAACAGCCAAGGGCCGGGATGCCCAATGCAGGATTAGATGCCACATACTAAGCAAAGTACAAACGGTGGACAAATCTAAGCACGGTGAACGAATCTAAGCTTGTATTACAAGATTACCAGACGACAACGTGGCAGAAAGAGTGGTGAAGAAATGCAGGACGATAGGTGCGGCCGGAAGCAGCCGATTGCACTGCACTTCAGCAACAATCGGCCGAGCTGAGGCACATACTAGCAGAACGAGACGGTTGGTATTGGGTTGGTTTTAGAAGGGAATGTATCGAGGTGGAGGCCGAATGGGGTGAGGTGAAAAGCCGGACGGTTGCTTGAAGCTTGCAAAAGCCGGCTTTATCTGGCACGTGCAGCCGCAATGTCACCAGGAAGAGCTTTAAAAGAGCTGCAAATGAAGAGGCCGCTGCAAAAGATCACTGGTGAAAAACACCTAGTGAAGGAACACTACAGACGCTCGTGCGCACATTGGAACTGGCTTCACAGTGCCGGTGCTACATTCGCCATACGAGACTAACTCGACCGGAGTGAAGGCAAATGCACGGAGAGCGCTACCTGGCAATGGCTAGCGGCAGCATCTGTCTTTGCGGTGGACGACAGCTCGCCACGCTGAAGGACACTCAGGAACATGTTCAAGCACTGGGTGGCTGTCTCCTGATCAGCAGTTGGATATGGCCTAGGCAAAAAAGCGAATAGAAGGTGAAGCACCCGAGAAGCCAGTGCATGCTCAACAGGTAAGACGTTTGCAACTACATGCTCACAATACATACCTTCGGCAGAGACACTCCAGGCACTGCAGCGCTTTGTACGACACATCGTCACCTGAAGCCACCGGGTTGGCAAAAATCTTGGAGAGAACGCCCTCACTTCCGACTAGAACTGCATCTTGGACCTGTGTGCACGGCCAATGCACAGCTATACCAAGTTTGAAAGCGGCCAAAGTGCCAGAATATACATAGTGAAGGTCGAGTACAGCAATCCCTCAATGTAAACTTGACGATTTTAATGCAATTAGGACATTCTGGCTTATTTAACAGCACGCAAGGGCAGAAGTCAAAGATAATCACAGCTGTCAGGATTAATAGACGACCAACCCCTCGGATGCAACCGATCAGCTCCCTGTTAATAAGTTGAGAATCAATATTATACAGCAGTCCCACAGGCATGAACATAATCATTCACACACCGATACTTGGCATGGATCTCAAGAGGTAAATAAAGTTGGTAAGACTCAGCAAGGTGACAACACTAATAAGTTATTATGAGGTTTTTCTAAAACAAAATAAAAAATAAAGGAATCGGGTTCAATTGTAATGATAGGAACATTGCTAATCACCAACAGTTTAATATCCGGCACCGGTGGTATGCAGCCCCCACAGGAAATATCCGTGGATCGGCATCGAGCCTTTAGCATCTGCTCGATGTTAGTCTGTCGAAAAGTATCGACCACGAACGCGCACGGAATGATATCGAGCTTGTCAGTACCTAAAAACTCGTGCAAACAGTTGCAAAAGCAGAACTCTTGCTGACGTTCTCGCCAACCTTACTCGTGACATTTCATGATGTGTCAAACAATTGCTCGAGCAAAGTAGACATCATACTACCACAACTGCGAAACACACCGACAAAAGAACGAACTGCTAAGGTCAACAGCTAGCTTGCCTAAATACACTGCTACCTAATCCTTCATTTGTCTGTGCAGCCCTCCCCCTCAGCAATCCAACTGCAACTCGAGGCTTCCTGTTGAAAAAAACTGCAGCATAAGCCTACGAGAACATGTAAATTGTCCATGCGGTAAAGCAATAAGTAACACAATAAAATAATTATCCTTGCTCCTTCTTCACAGTAGTGTAATAAAAACACGTGCATATGTCCTAAACCTGCCATCAACATACCAAGCCGCTTGATGTAACAAGAGCATGCAATGCTAACTGCAACCACAATATGGTCTCGTACAAGTCAATTTTTAAATCTGCATAATGACGGCAGAGGCAATCAACATTACTAGCAGCTAGATATTAGACATCAGCATATAAGTGAGTAACACAAAACACAGCAATATGCTTTCATCATATCACGTTTTTTTACTCATATCTTTTATACTTAAGCAGACAGTCCATTAGTGCTGGTATCTGAAACATCACAAGACATCAATGGTAAATCGTTAGGGGCCAAATGACCAACTGAAATGATGCCTCAGTAGTACCTTGGAAAGTTTTGCAGAACCGTCGTATAAAACCGAGGCAAGTGCACCTAGTATTTCCACGTGTGCCCATGGCTGACATGTGAGAAGACACCGTGACAAGAAGTCAATGCAGTCATCCACAACTTCCTGGTTGAATACAACCTAACAAATGACAATTGCGTCGCACACACCACAATAGCTGCCGCTGTCTCGGAAGGTGTTGACGTGCCAAAAAATAACAAAGATTAAGACAGCACGGCATGGATAAGTAGATGTTTTCATTTCGGGTTACAGTCGATTCTTGTTTATCACGGTTAATCAGATCCAGATTCTACCATGTTAGGTGAATTTCCATGAAGTATGATTCTTTATTTATAAATTGAATATTTTCATAGTTCGAGTATAGAAAACCTGTTCACGACGGTCTAAATATGGTTTTTAACTTTATTAGAGCATTCTTGACATGAAATCACACCTTTTAGTCACCAGTACACTCGTATCACAAAAAGAAAATAGGATATTAGATGCTACAAATATATTATTGTTATTGTACATTAAATTAAACTAACCTATGAAAATAGTGCAACTCGTTCGATGATAAAGCGATGAAGATTAAGAGATGCACACAAAAAAGTTAGCCCAAACTTAAGGAGTATAGCCGAGCAGCTGCACCTGGCATCGAAGGATTAAGGGGGGTGCTCGAATACATAGGCCTACAGTCCATATGTACAGTAATTTTAATTTTGTTTTAAATACAGAGGTGTATAACTGACTCAGACAACCGAGCATGCGCTGAATCATTTTCGAACAACTTTTTCATGAATATACATGCATTTGAAAAACCAGCGATAGAATGAAGCTGCAAAAGTCGAAGCACAAAGTGGCATGAGATGATTGTAAACTCTGTGTGTCCGGTTTTTAGATTTTCCACTGTTTGCTTTGTTTTTAGGCATAGACTTTAACGTAAAGTTCTTGGCCCAACAGGTAAGCCTAAAGAGGCATGCCAGCTCCGGTAAAGATATCGGGAGTGCAGCAGCAGCAGCAGCACGCGCGGTGGCTGATTAATCCTGCCATGCCCCATCCTGGCAGTCTTGAGGTGGCTGGACAGGAACAGCTAGTCTGTTGGACTTTCAGGATCAGTGGGATCTTTGCTTTACAGTCCAAAAGTTAGCCCGGTTGGTAGTAGCATGACAACAACATTTATTAATCTCATTAAGTGTCTTGCACTTAATGGCTAGCTGAGGTAAAATGTCAACGAATCATCAACTGGTTCTGCCAGTAGGCTAACATGCATAAAACAACCACAATGGTATTCGGTTTACCAAGAACCCAACGTATAGCACTAGCCAGCTGGTCTTTACACTTTGGAACAGGGTGTGAAGCATCTGCATGCAAGATGACCGTGGCATCATTGATGCATTAGCAGTATACTGCTCCTAGGTAATCGAGTATTCGTAAGCAGCTCATACCGTTCAGCTAAACAAGAACAATCAAGCATATAGCAGGATGCTATCACTCTATACACAAGAGAGCCTTAGAATTATAACAATCATTTCTTTTGCATAGCAACCCTAAGAAATCCAAATCTGCCTCCAGTCGTTCTAAAACTTGCTGAAGGACAGACAATTACCAAGAGACTCGCTTAGACAAGCATGGAAAAGTACACAAGAGGACACCGCCGGCTGCTAGTTAGTAGGGCCCCTGGCTAGTAACATGTACTAGATCATGCACAGATAAGCACACAAAGCGCACGAGAACTAAAAAAAACTCCCTGGTGCACATGGAAAGCTTAGCAGAACAGATGCATCTTTAGCTGATACTTACACGATGCAAAGGCAATAGGAAGTAGAGGCAATACAGATCGTAACAAAAGCCAGAGGCCGGTTAGAGACAATCGGTAGATACAAACTGCATGCCCGATCACCAGAGGATTTCAGCTTAGCGTAAGGGATGGCGAGATAACTTAAAAGCTGAGCACCAGGTGATGCAAAAGCATACTGGAGCAGCAAAGAGGCCGATAGGTACTCTGGCCTAAGCAAGCGAAGTGACCTGTAGGTCGAGAGAGTGGATCTTGAAATCGATTTGATTCTCGATAGGGGGCCAAGCTCAGACAAAAGTGGTATACTATGGCTGCTATGCCACCGACGACAGACGAGACATGCTGCCGAGTTTTGAACCAGTTTCAGATGCCAGGAGTGCAGTATAAAGAAAATTCTGCCTCAGCCCCCCTTAAGCCAAGCAGGTAATAATTTGAATAATAATAAGACAGTAGTATAGCACCCTCAGAGAATGTAATATGTCTCAAGGTACTTTACATATCTCTAAGGGAAGCATGTAAATATGGTTTTCAATAACATGCACAGTATCAGTACACATGCGCACACAAAAGACAATTTAACAAACCCAGCAGATGCTATGAGGAACAGGCACAGGTGCGCTGTTAGCTTTCTAAATGTTGTCAAGTCATCAGATGATGATAGGCTGGAGCTTTGCACCCAGCAATAATGGTCAAGCCTGTTTATTTCCAAGAATTAAGGAATTCGAATAAGAAAAATCGTCAAAATGCCGATCCAGCTACTCGATTAAGAAGCTACTTTGTAGACGATTACAACCGACTGCTATTATTGAACTAAACAGAGTGGCCAAGTCGAAGGAGCCAAATTTCAGGACACATCACCCGAAAGCAGGGCTACTCTCCTTTAGTAGGAAATTACAATGAACGTTAGAATCCATGCCTTAAGCTATTGGCTTCAGGTTAATGTGCTGCCTTGTGTGTGTAGGAGAGACAGTATTTTCTAGGCTTTACTTCCTTGTTTCACATGATTGCATATTATGCCGACTAGGCTAATCGTGGTTCCTGTAGGCTTAACAGCATTACAGCATAACAGCATTACAGACCGACAGGGAGATTCTTACCATACAAGGAGGGCCTTACGAATAACCAAAATCTGGTGCAATCCCCTTGTCTCTGGTAAAGACAAACTGCACAAAGTTGCAATTTGCACTCCCTATTAAATACAATGGTATTGGGTGTTTCACGTTTATCGCATATGTGCATTTGCATGCCTCCAAAGGTGAGACCCAGCAAGTTCGAAAATGCCTATTATCAATGTCAGAAATTTCCCATCTCACATCTTAGTTGCTTAGGTTCATTTCATGCAAAGCCTGCAATTTGACTTAACTTCTTCACAGACATCACAGAGGTCCTACGGAATAAATAGCTAAAATATTAATGAAATCCTAGTTCTGAGAATCATCATAGCATCTAGATTCCATGGCAACCATGCCATTGTTATCAGTTTTAACACAATGCACAGGCTATGCATGACAGCTATTCCACGTAGGCATTAAAACCTTTTTTTTTACATAACTGCACCAAATAAAATGAACAGCTAAGACTCTAGCATAAGCTGTTCAGTACTATTAGAAACCCACACGGAGTAGA